>CAJQZJ010033173.1:924122-943740 GCA_907164525.1 Lophiomys imhausi
TTTGTTACTGAGATGTAACTTGAAGAAAAAAAAAATAAAGTATTTATAAAAAAAAAAAAAGAATTGTAACCCAAAGAATATTATTTGGCAGCAAGCTGGAGATCTTACAGTAGAAAATGGATATGTCATACAATAAGCAATCATATGAAAATGAGAAGGGACAGCCTGGGGAAATGGCTGAATTGGCAAAGTGCTTGCCACACAAGCATGAGGAACTGCAGATCGCCAGCCCCACTGGTGGGAGCCAGGAGTGGTGGCTCATGCCGTAGCCCAACAGCTGGGAGGCAGACAGGAAGATTTCTGTGGGTTGCTAGACAAGGAATTTAGCTGTATTAGTGTGCTATTGTATCAGTTAGAGCCCATGTCTCAAAAGCTAAGGAGGAAAACACCCAGTCCAACATTGACCTCTTGCTTTCATATGCATGCAACACACAAACACACACCCCAGTGCATATGATTGGACTAAACTCACCTCAAAAGTGAAAATTACCCATGTCATTAGATGGTAGATTGGTGAACAAAATGTTTTGTATCTATTTGTGAATTATGATGCCAAAAAGTATTTAATTGAAAGATAAGCATTGAGGGGTACTTTACTACCCTTTTATACACCATAATTCCAAAGCCATTTTTTAGTGGGAAACCATAGGGTACTTCATTATTCTATATACTCACACCATAATTCTAGAAGCCACTTTTTAATAGGAACCCTTGGGGTGTTTCTGCTAGGGCTGGTAATTGGACTAGGATGCCAACTATTTCCATTGCTATTCAGTATTATATTGGATATATTAGCCATGAAATTTTACAAATATTAGTTACAGGCATGAGAATTAGTAATAAAGAGCTAAGTTCTTTGCATAAAACATAATAGCATATCTGAAAACTCTAGAGTTGGTAATAACTCAATCTTAAGCATTTCAGTTGGGTAGGGTAGTAGAATATAAAGTTCATATCAGGGGGCTTCATAAGTACAAGCAATAGCCAGTGAGAGATAATATGTTAATTGGAAACCCCCATTTAAAATGACATCAAGAATGATTGGATTCTTAGGAATAAACATAAGAAATGTTGAAAAGTTATATGAAGAAAATATCAAAACACACTGAAATTTGCAGAAGTAAACCAGGACTGAGTCTAGCACTAGAGCTGACTAAACACAAGATGAATGCAAAAGTGTGTCAGAAAATATGCTGTCTTTGAGACAGTTTTAGTAATGGATGCAAAATTAAGACTATGAATTATTCTCAGTAGAGTAAAATAAATGCCTGCAAGCCTTTATTTGCACAGGAAAATTGTGGAAAGCAAAAGATAGTGAGCAAGAGCCAACAGGATGGCTCATCTGGTAAAGACACTTTGCCATGAAGGACGATGACCTGAGTTGGTTCCTGGGACTCACACATTAAAAAGAGAGAGCCAATGCTTGCAAGTTGTTTTGTGATTCTACATACACAGGAAAACATGAACAGAAAATGCCAATACACATAAAAGTGTATAAATAAATGAAAATTTAAAGAAAAAGTTTGACAAGAAATGGGATATTGACATAGTCTTAACTGATCTCCCTGCAAATGTATTAACTACAAGGGGGGAAAAAATGGAAGTTTAAGTGGTTATAGTTGGTAATACCTAGTAATCTGAGTTAATGTTTTCATTAGTATAGCATTTGCTTTGTGTTCTTCCTAATATGGTGCACTGAGAATGGTACAACTTTTGATCTCTGCCAAAAATACACAACTTCATTCTTGTAAAGTTAGCCCATGGAGCAACCTATATGGACTAACATTCCACAGACCTTATTCTATGGATGAGGGAGCCATGCATGTAGCAACTCATATGTAGTAGCATTCTGCATAACCTTATCTTAGTGATGATAAACAATGAGTACAGAGTACCATTTTTGTCTTAGTTACTTTTCTATTGCTGGGCTAAGATGCCATGACCAAGACAACTTAGAAGAAAGCACTTAAAGTTTCAGAGGGTGAGTCCATTGCCATGATGGTAGAATGTGGCAGCAGGCAGAGGCATGGTGCTGGAGCAGTAACTGAGTGCTCACATCTGAACGACAAGCACAAGGCAGAGAGGAAGGGAGGAAGAGCGCTAATGGGGAATAGTGTGGGCTTTGAAACTTCACAGTCTACCCCCAGTGGCACACCTCCTCCAAGAAGGCCATATGACCTAATCCTTCCCAAACAGTTCCACAAACTGAGGACCAAGTATTCAAATGTATGAGCCTCTAAGGGCCACCACAATTTTATGTGACCTTAAACCTTCCAGATAATACAGATGTGAATTTATAAGATGGAATGTCCTTCAACCTCATTCCTTACTGTTTCATAGTAGTTCTAAGCAATAAATAATTGTGATCATGTTTTCAAGCTGCTTAGTATGGGGTATAACATGAGAACAATGAGTTATCACTAACGCTTACAAATTAGTAGTGCCAGGCCTAGTGGCACATATCTATGGTCTCAGCATTCAGAAGGCCAATATGGGAGAATATATAGTTTGTAGCCAGTCTGGGCTATACAGTGAAACCCTGTCTCAAAAATCAGATGTATTTATCCCTCTCAGGTCTCTGAGGTGGTTGAAGAACAGATAGCTGGAGTCTCATAATTAAATTTTGAGTTGTTTAAGAGTCAAGAGAGTGTTATAGATCTAAGAAGATACTTTTAAAATTGTGTTGCAAGTTAGTATGAATGTTGAGTCAGATATAGAACTTTAAACTCATGGAGATGGTTAGATAGTAGAATGTTAAAGTCAGGTACCAAATACATATGGACTGGACATTGGGAATGTACGCTAAGCCATATAACCCTCATAACTGTGGCCTAATTACCTCTGTTGTTTTGTATTGTATTTATTATTATAAGAGAAAGAGCCATTTGTTGGACTGAAAGGGGAAACTGTAGGGGGAAATAAGATATACCTTAAACTTAAAAGAAAAAAAAGGGAAGAGGATGGAGGGTTGAGGGTGGGAGGGTGGGACTGGAGGGGGAATAGGGAAGGGACTGCGATTGAGATGTAACTTGAAGAAATAAAAAATAAAGGAAAATAAAATCTAGAAACTGTATAAATGCTTTCTCAGCAGAAGTAACAAAGGGAGAATCAGAAGTTGGAAAATATGATGTAAAATTTCTCTTTGATAAAAGTCTAAATTTGTATGATTTCATAGAGTTTTGCTTACTTTACCAGACCAAAGCCTCCAAAATGATTAACAACAACAAAACTGAAATCTTACTCTTGGTTGTTACAGATACCAATAAAGAATTATCATTGTTACAATAAAAAAAAAGTCCACAGTGGCATAAATCACTATGTATCACAGCATAAGGGTCAGTGCTGCCACATGAACTTGGAGTCACACGACTGTACTGCATGTGCATAGGCTTGCCATGTAAACCATGTGCTCTAAGTACCCATCATAAAGTGTTGGAGAGGCCCTGAGAGTATTTACCTTGTCAAACTAGATGTTGAAAGATAAACAATAACAAGAAATGTTGTTTGTATTTTGTAACATCTTAAAACATGGGGCACAGAAGTCAACCAATAACCTAAAAGAATATTTTGTACCTGGCCATGGGATTAAAATAGAGAGCAAGGCCTAGAACCCATCCCTAAAGTTAATCTAAGCACACACAGTGCCTGACATCCTGCCACAGGATAAGTCTGTTGTGGCACCAAACCCTGTACTCCTCTACAGAGACAGGCTATCTACAAAATTTTAGGGTAGATGGGAACTTCTGAAAATTAAACAAAACAAGACAACCTAGAGCCAGGCAGACAAGGTACTGAGGCAGGAAGTGGCTTTCTGTCTTGCTGTGGCTTCCCAAGTGCTCTTAGGCAGGAACCATATCTGTGCCTTTTTATTTGTGCCTCTTGATTTCTGCTGGGAAGAGGTATTGAGCTCAGAGCTATTGATTATAAGAATTGAGTTTGAAGTGCCATGAGCACAGTCTCTTTACATTGCCCCAGCAGGTCCTGCTAAACCCCAGCAACTCTGGAGAAAGGAGCCTGTGAAGACGTTCATTGCAGGTTTTAGTACTATTTCTAACATCTGAAATCTGCAGGGATGTGTTAGGGACAGTGGGCTGTTGAGACTAATGAAATTCCTGTCTGCCACTCATCACTGTTTGACCATTGACAAGTGATCTGACTTTCTCAGCTTTGGTTTCTGTCTTCTGTGAAATATGAGGAATATCTGGGATAATAAGAATATTCAGGGAGATGGAAAATAGGGACAATAGATGTAAAATCTGCTTGCTGTAAAGTGCCTTATAACTGAAAACACAGATAGCATTTTATTGCCTTTTTTAATTGGATGATTATGTCATGAGAAGAACATGGCTGAAAGATCACTTAGCACATTAAACAGTCTTCCATGCTGATATTATAGACATTTGTAAAGGGAGTTTAAGAATAGTTACCATATTATAGTGACTTAAGGAATGTAATTCATTGTTCAGGTTGAAGACAGGGAGAGGGTTAATCCAACTTGTCTTTAAGTCAGCTGCTCTCGATGCTGGAAAAATTTGCACATTAAAAGTAGTTGTGTAGTGTATCACAGATGTTTTCTAAATCAGAAATCAAGTTACTAAGAGACAAGCAACATTTGCTTATTCAAATATACTGAGATAGATAGGTAGCCTTCAAAAACCTCAAGAGATCTGTAGAATATGGCACTTAAAGATATTTTCTTAAGATTTTTTGATATTGAGACATGTCAGCTCATGACACCACTCCCCATTCTATTCCAAGTAGATGATGAGCATTGAAGAATCTCCATTTGGAGATGGCTGCATTAGTGGCAAGCTTGTCACTGGGTAAAGGAAAGCTCTTGCTTCAACTATAGACAGAATTCTGTCCGAAAAGGACAAAACTTGGAAGCAGGTAAGTTACTCTGCCAAAACAGAATAGGCAAGTCCTTCAAAGTTCCTGCTTTACAATTAATGTCTGTCAGAGATACTGGGACAAAAGACTGAAGATCTATGCTTCAACATTATAGAGAGAAATTTGGGACTGTGCAGGCAGCCAGTTATCTGTCATTTCTTATTTTGGAAGCTGCTTGCTCTGCACCTCCTGTTTATTCAGATATATTTATCCTTCTCAGGTCTCTGATGTGTTTGAAGACTAGATAGTTATAGTCTCACAGTTAAATTTTAAGTTGTGTAGGAATTAAAAGGATGTTGTAGTCTAAGAAGATGTCTTTAAGTTGGTAATGCAATTTAGTTAGGTATAGAACATTAAACTCATCAAGATATATAATAGAATATTATTATTAGTTGCCAAATACATATGGACTGGACATTGGGAATGTATGTTATACCTTATAATTTTCATAATTGTTACATAATTGTTCTCATCGTTTTGTATTGTATTTATTGATACAAGAAAAGAGCCTTTTATCGGACTGAAAGGGGGAGCTGTTGGAGGGGAAAGAAGATACACCTCAAATTAAAAAAAAACAAGTGGATGGGAGGGAGAGGGGGAAGGAGGGTAGGAGGGTGGGACTGTGATTGAGATGTAACTTGAAGAAATAAGTAAATGTTGGAGGAAAAAAGTAGTTGTTCCTTCTGGAGGAAGGATAACATCTAGACCATCAAATCTACTCAATTCAGCTCCTGCTACAATATTCAAATTAAAGAAAGACTATTTTAAAAGAATGCCTATTACATTTAATTTTCCTGAGATCATGATAAAAGAAAAATTGTGTCAGTCCTCATGTTTAGCGAGACTTATGTGGTTCAAACCATCCTTTGGAGCCAACAATCATAATTCCAGCTATCTTAGCTTCATTTCTTGAAGGAGTGTGGTACGAGGTTTTCCCACTCTTAATTTTCTGTGCAGAGTAGAGAGTTCCGTAAAAGCTGGCAGTTTGAAGCCTCTGTGAGAAATACTTGGAAATAATTTTCTTCCTCTTGTTCAGATGCAAAGGCTTTTAAAATCCCCTTTGCAGTTTTACAGATGAACATTGATGTGTCAATATTTTAAAAACAACATTCTCCCTTTTTCTGGCCTAAAATATGCAAATATTCATGAATTCATTCTCTCTCCAGTCTTTTATGAGTCTTTAATGGCACATTTTCTAAAGAATTGTATTTTAATAGTTGTGAAATGGGTTCCCAGTTGACCTTACTCCATGATATTTTAAGGGCAATAAAAATGCAATTCTTACATTTTAATTTATTCTAATTGTATACAGAAGTTCTTTTTTTTTTTTCAGAAGAAGTTCTTAACTGATATGTTTAAGTCAGCTTATAGAAATGGAACCTGAAAAAGAATTCTAGTGACAACTTGTTTTCTTTCTAGTTAAGAGCAGTTTGAAAACTGAGTGAATGCCCTTTTATTTTTCTAGTCTGTAACACACAGCTATAATTTCCCACAATTATTTCTGGTTTCTGCAGCCCATTTCAACCCTCACCTAGCCCACCCCTCTTCTTTTCTTTAAATGTCAACAGAATACATATTTCTTTAATGGAAAATATTCTATTTTGGGGAAGTTGCTTTTCCTCAGGTAAGTACTAGAGTTGGCTGTGTGTATAAGTGTGGGGTATGTGTGCAGAATTGGAGTGTTAAATTAGTATATGAGAGTTGAGAGTGACAATATTAGGAGCTCGTAATATAAAACCTTTTTAAAAATTCCTTTGTCTCAACATATGCTAAAACAGCCCAGAACTCATATTGATTGTTTAAACCAAAATGAGTTTTAAATAATATTTTGTTAGTTCTTTGATAATTTGATACAATGTATTTTATTCATATTCAGCCTATAGAAATGGAACCTGAAAAATAAAGAATTCTAGTGAAAACTTATTTTCTTCCTAATTAACACAATTATTAATCCAATATCATATTCATCCCCCCTTCTCCAACTTTTTCCAGATCAGCTGTTACTTCCCTACCCATCCAAATGTGTGTTCTCATTCTCATATTCTCTCTCCCTCCCTTTAACCCAAGGAGTTCAATTTGTGTTTCTCAACTATTCTTGAGGGGGCTTCCCTGAAGCATGGTGATCACAGTGTTAAAGAAAACCAATTATTCATCTCCCACAGCTGTCAGATGCCAGCAGCTCTCAGCTAGGGGTGGGACCTTCTGTCCACCTGTCCTCTTTATGTTGGGTTTTTTTTTTTTCTGGCTTGAGTTTGCAAGGGCCTCATGGGTTCTGTCAACTGTTGTGTGTTCATATGTTCACCTGCCCTATTGCATCTGGAGCTCTGTTTCCTTATAGATATCTACCACCTCTGTATCTTAGTCTTTCTGTCCCCCCGTTCACAATAATCTCTGAGCCTGAAGGATTGGTTGTAATTTGGATGTCCCATTTAGGGCTGGACCCTTCGCAGTCTCTTATTCTCTGCATATTGACCAGTTGTTAAAACCAGATGTTTTGCACCATGAGAATGCTGTATTTCCTTACAGCAGATCTGGAGGGTGGGCAGGTGGAGATGTCCACAGACTGGCTGGTGACCCCATGCACTGAGCACTCTGTGCCTTATTGTTGTACTAGCACAGCCTGATGCCTGAGTGCAGAGCTATGGCTATTCTGTCTTCCCCTTCCTGTCTCTTTGGATGATTTGGAACCTGACTGAGGCAAAGATTCTCTCCATCTTCAGCTCTGCATTGTCCTCTAACCTGTGTTTCACAGGAGGTGGAAGGAAGTGATTTGAGTTATCTTAGATTCAAACCTGTTGTTTGTATTTTACCCATTGTATTTACTTACCATCACCTAGTAACTATGGCAGTATATATTGTCTTGCCTGCTTGCTTGAGTGTAAATCTTCTTGACGCACACTATAAGTATGAGAAAGTACATAGCAAAATCCTAAGTGTAGGACCTGGTAACATTCTCAGAGTAAACACTTGCATAACCAGCACTCAGTCCAAGGAGATAGACACCTCTCCCTGTATTGACTCACTCCCCACCTGTGCGTTGCAGCCACCCTGACTTCTATTACCATGAAGTAGTTTTCCTGACTTTGGAGTCTACAGTGATGAAGCCGTGAAGCGTATCTGGCTGTGCCCAGCTCTATCCAGCTACTCTTACCTATCACTTTTTTTTTTTTTTTTGTGAGATTCATCCATTTAGTCAATATGTTGTAGTTCTTCATTTATGTTGCTACCAGCAGTCCACTATTTTGCTACAGGGTAGGTTTCCTCATACAGCTGTGAATATTTGACAGTAAAATGTAATACAAACATTGTACTGAAAAGGAACACATCACCTCAAGGTTTAGTTGTGTTGTTATCTAACTAAATTGTTTTGATTATAAGAACCTCCCTATTTTAAAAACAAGTGATTACTGCTTTCTTCCTTAAGTCAGATTATTAACCTTACCTCTTCCATTTTCTACTAGCTATAAAAAAAGCATTTCATTTAATCTGTGAATTTAAGTAAAAGGTGATCTGTCTTTGTGTTTAATTTCAGATAACTGTTGTGTTCACCATAGATTGTAGTCCAGGGATCCATATGCCTGCTGAATTGAATTCTCTAAAGCCACAGCCTCTGTTTTAGTTTCTAAACCCAACTCCCACCTGTGCCTGCTCGTGTAGCTTCTGAATTTGTTGAGGGATCTGAACTAGAGCTCTGGCTTATTAATGGACTCCCCTGCATCTTTGTCTTTGCAGCCTGAGATTCCTGAATGCATCTTCAAACAAACTGGAAACCTTGCCTCCAGCCACACTTTCTGAGGAGACGGCCAGTATATTACAGGAGTTGTACCTGACAAAGAATAGCCTCACCGATAAGTGTGTACCCTTGTTAATTGGCCACCCTCGACTGAAGATCCTGCATATGGCCTATAACCGGCTTCAGAGCTTTCCAGCAAGGTAACAGAGGGTTGTAAAGTGATGTTCTTACATTTATCTTCCCAAAAGGGCAGAAGTCACAGTGGAAGCTTAAATCCAAGGTGATGTCAGATGTCAGTGTGTTTGTTCTTCCTTTGTCATTTGTAGTTATCTTTTATGCAAGCTGAAATCAACAAGTATTCCCTTAGAATAACTATTGGTTATTCTAATATGAACATATCCAAAAAACAAAAACAAAAAACCACTAGAATGTTCTTAAGATTTTCAAATAAGACATGTTTTTAGTAGCTGGTGTTTTTTCTGTTGCTTCTCTTTAACTAGTTAGTTTTATTTTGAAAAACAAAAATCAAAAAACACTAAAGAGTTGGAATGTGTGGTGACTGGAAAGATAGCACCTGTTACTCTTGCAGAAGACCAGGGTTCGAGCTTCCATTCCCCACCTGATGGCTCACAGCTGTCTATAACTCCACTCCCAGAGGATCCAGCACCCCCTTCTGACCACGACAGGCACCGTGCATGTGGTTCACACATATAAATGCAGGCAAAATGTTCAGACACGTAAAATAAATATAAATTAATAAATTATCTTTTAACAAAAGAGTTGGCAATCAAATCTTATCAAGTGATATCCTGCTGGGCAACATAATCAGTACTTCTAAGAATAAATTTCTGTAGAGTGATAAGAAAAGCCTTTTTTATTGAATTTTACTTTTCATTTTTTATTTTATTTTATTTTATTTTTGGTTTTTGGTGACAAGGTTTCTTTGTGTAGCCTTGGGTGTCCTAAAACTAACTTTATAGAACAGGCTGGCCTTGAACTCACAGAGATCCACTTGCCTCTGCCTCTTGAGTGCTGGGATTTATTTTTTAAACAGGCTTTTGTTCTTAAAAATATTTACACACACACATATACACACCCATAAAGAGAAAAAGAGAACTCTAAAAAGATGACTTAGTAATTGGAGTTCCTGCTTTTCTTTCAGGAGACCCAGATTTTATTCTCAATATCCAAAATCTGGCTCCACTTATACCTCTAATTCTAGGAGACCTTTCACCCTCCTCCAGCCTACCTAAGTACTTGCATGCATTTGCACACACACACAGATACATACATATAACAAGCAATAAAAATTTAAAAATATATGTTATAGGATTTGGCTCATATTTAGTACGTAATGCAAACTCTCTGGTTTAAAACTATTACTAAGTTTTTAAATCTTAAAACTTAGTAATAGCAGCTTTTGAGATTATTCTGAATTGTACCTATTGATTTTTATATAGTATTTAGTAAAACAATACATTTGTAGTTTTTAAATTTATTTTATGGTATTTTTTGGAACACTTAGTGAGTACTACATACAATTAAATCATTTGTTCATTTTTTTGTGGAAAAAAAAGTTGGCATGTAACCCAGGAACTCATTTTTTATTCACACTTGGTTTGAGGGGATGGCTCCTTGGGCAAAATGCAAGCATGAGGACCCCCCCCCCTTCAATCCCCAGTGTTCACATAAAAGCAAGCATGCCAACATATAACTATAACCGCAGCTCTGGGAAGACAGGCTGCTCACTAGCTGGCAAGCCTAGCCAGTTGGTGAGTCTATGTTCAAGTGAGAAGCCCTCAGGACTTTTTTGTTTCCTTCATAGTAGACCACTGACCAAATGACTATCTCAAAAGTTACATTGGGGAGGGGTAGAAGAAGACATCTAATGTGGCCTCCACTCATTACCACATACATGTATACCACATACACACACATGAAAACTTAGATTGTGTAGCACAAAGGTAGAAAGCTTGCATAGCATGCAAAAGGCCTAGGATTCTATCCATAGTACCTCAAAAAGGAGGAGAGAATGAGGGAGGAAAAGAAAAAAAAAGATAAAAATATAGTGGTGACTGTACAAACATAGGAACTGCTTCACATTGTAAAGGATTGATCAAAGAAGGTCCGAAGTTTTAATCTGTCTGTTTGGGGAGCAGGAACATCTTGTCTGACTTTGCTGAACCCCATATACTGAGCTTGCCAAGAGGGTCTACTCTTCTTCCATTTCACTGACATTTATCTTACAAGTTAGGACTTGGAGCACACACCTATACATGGAAGAAACAAATACTAACCTTCTGGTATTCTGCTGGTCAATGCAGCTAGCAGAGGCACCAACTCAAAATTATATCCTTTTGTTGCCCAGGGCTACCTCCCTGTCTGTTGAAGAAGGAAGGGGATCCACATGTATGTTGACTTCAGACATTGCTTTGGTTTTGGTAATTAGTTTTCATTCCCATTTCCTCCTGCTTTGATGCTGATGGCTAACTTACTTCTATGCATTTGTACTTTA
The DNA here is from genome assembly GCA_907164525.1 of Lophiomys imhausi. Lineage (NCBI taxonomy): Eukaryota > Metazoa > Chordata > Mammalia > Rodentia > Muridae > Lophiomys > Lophiomys imhausi. Next base: position 935,261 of record CAJQZJ010033173.1, read on the forward strand.
CAGTTGAATACAAAGATGGTGTTTGGGAGTAGGCACAGTCACTGCGTAGTAATGGGACTAAAGGAGCTGCTCTTGTCTGATTTTGGATGGTATCTATGTGTGAAAAGTGATCATTGGCCCCGAGGCTGTGCCCCCAGTTACCTATGCCAGATGTCACTCACCAACATGAAATATATAAAACATTTTTATACACTTGAAAAAAATTGATCTTGCTGTGATTTCTCTCCCATAGGGTTGGGATCTATGTAGTATTTCCCATAGAAACCTGCACTCCTTGAGATTTTCTGTCTCCTTCAAAGTAGACCACTAGCCAGATGGTTGGGAGCATGCTCCGGCAATCAAGCCATTGCTTAGCCACCTTCTTTCTGTGTTGAGAAATGAAAACTTTTCCTTCCTTCGGCCTAATTTCCATACCTCCCTTCATTTTTTCATGCCTGGTTGCCCATCAATTTATTCATATTTCTTTTAAAATATGAGGGGCAGTATATTAAAATATGTATGAATTCCACCTGTGCTTTATATTATTTGAGTATAACCATATAGTCTGGTGGATGTGTTTTATGATTTCAGAAGACATGATTTCATAAGAAAATTTACATTTGTGTCTGAGGCATATATTTATATCAAGAAAAGAAAGATAATCTTTAACATCTGAGAGGTAACACAGTGCTTCTTGATACATTTTTTCAAAAATGTGTTGGAACAAGGACAACCATGAGTAGAAAAAAATTCTAGAGACTATAAACTCATGAGGAATCTCACAGTTCTTGGTCACTCATCACGAGGGTGGGAAGTGGATCTAAGGATTGAAAGCTGTCATGGTGGTGAAGAACTTATTCTGTCCTCCACATTGAAAGACAAAGCATGAAACTCTGACTCTAAAATTGCTCCCTAGTTGCTTACTTTAATTATTAAGATTACAGATAGTTGAAACATTTAAAAAGTATTCTTAAATAAAATGCTAAATTACATTAAAACATGTTACTAAAGTAAGGTTGAGACAATTCATCTACATAGATGATGAATAAGACATGAAAGTAGTTTCTTTTGGAGCCATCTTTAATTAAGGCTCTTCTAGAAGGAGAAGAGATACATTATATGGCTTTCAACTTACCCTGCTCCTCACCTTGTATTCATCCATGGTGCCAAACAGGTTTGGGTGCTGGATCTGAGGACAACAGCTCTCCTGATAGGAGCTGTTATATTGATCTCTGTATCCTCTTGAGGATTTATTTATCCCCAACACAAAGGAGTCATGCTCTCAACCTAAGCTCAAAGCTAGCTACCGTGATTGATGTTTGCTTTTGACCTGTTTAAGTAGGATTTCCACTGGAATTCAGACTAAACTACGTAGTAAAAGAAATATTTAGAGGAAAAGAACGTCTATTTTCCTTCTTGTTGTCAGTTTAAAAGTTGAATTTAAGTATTTGTTCTGTGAGAGGAAAGGAAATGATAAAGCATTTCACTACTCAAACACAACAGTGAAAAAAATCTCTAAAAATGACTATTATAAGTGAACCTTTAAAGTCATAAGTTCCTCTTTTTTCTCATTGCATGTACGTTTAAATTGTCTTCTAGATAATTGATAATTCCCAGAAGTGGTATGGCTGGGTCCTGAGGCAAAGCTATTCCAAGTTTTCTAAGATATCACCAGACTGACCTCCATAGTGGTTGCACAAGCCTGCACTCCCACCAGCAGTGGAGTAGGGTAATTGATAATTCTCCATCCATTTCTTTTAGTAAAATGGCAAAACTGGAGGAGCTTGAAGAAATTGATATCAGTGGGAATAAACTAAAAGCCATCCCAACAACGATCATGAACTGTAGGCGCATGCACACGGTGGTTGCTCACTCCAACTGCATCGAAGTCTTTCCTGAAGTTATGCAGCTCCCAGAAGTCAAGGTTTGTGGGTGACTGTGGACTCGAGCCTTCAAGTCAGCTAAGGGCTTGGCTTCTCAAACACCAGGGCTGTGCTGTGGTGGCTTTCACCAGGGCAATATGTCAGCAGGGGACTCCACCTGAACCTTCTTCTCCTTAGTTTTTGTGCCTGACTTAATATTATGCAACTCTTAGGTATAGAGAATTTTCTTTTTTTTGCTGTGGGCTTTCTTGTTTGTTTGCCTTTTAAGCATCCTGTTTAAAATACAAATAGATGAGTCCAGGACAGCCAGGGCTACACAGAGAAACCCTGTCTCGAAAAAACAAAAAAACAAAACAAAACAAAACAAAAAATACAAATAGATGAAGAGCGTGAAGCCCTAAGTTTCAGTACTTATATCTTAATACTGTTAGCTGCTGTGGTGACAGGCGATAACAAAAGTAGCTCATGGGAGAAAGGATTGATTTTAGTTCACAGTTCAAAACACAGTCCCTGGTGGGGAGGAAGTCAAGGTAGCAAGGCAAACCCCAGTCAGCAGGCGGAGGGCGAGTACATGCTTGGGTTCAGTTCACTTTCTCTGTGTGCAGTTGAGAATCCCGTGCCAGGAGGTGGGCCTCTACCTACAAGTAACATGGGTCTTTCCACATCAGTTAATTTAATCAAGATAATCCCACAGGGCTGAGCTCACTGGTAATTCTAGATTCTGTCAAGTTGACAATTAACACTGACCATCATGACGTAGTACCTGGAAGGGGAGAAAAGGAGGAAAGAGGGATAGACATTTAATTCTCAGACTTTGACAGTATGTTAAAATATGCTCTTACTGAGTGAGCACTAATCCTATCCTAGCTTTTTCCTTAGATTTCTGGATTCTAAAATAAGTATTTACTATTTCTGTCGAGTTCCTTGTTTTTCTGCCGTTTTCTCTATAACACACCTTGTATCCCCTTTTAAAGTTTTATTTATTTTTATTTTGTTAAAGGTGTGTTTACCTATATATGTATTGCTTCTTAAAAAAAAATAAAGTGCATTCAATGTGTACCTGGTGCCTGTGAAGGCCAGAAGAGGTCTCTGGATCCTCTTGAACTTGAGGTTGTGATCTGCCACTATATTGCTACACACCAGACCCTGGTCCTCTGCCAGAGCGGTCAGTGCCCTCAGCTGCCAAGTCATTTCTGTAGCCCCAAAACTCCCTTTTGCTTTCCTCTGATGTTCCTTTTAAATTAGTTTCCTTTCATTCATTTTCTTCCATTTTTGTATGTTTCCCATTTCCCATATCTAACTTCTCCATTACAAATTGATGCAGTGATTTTTGGTTTTTCAGGAGGCAGGTGACTAGAGTTTGAGTAATAGCAAGTGTTTTATTGTTGTTTTTTTTTTCCTTAGGTTACCCAAATTGCTGTTGAAAAAAAATAGTTTTGTTTTATAAGACTAAATGAATATTTTATATATATATACACAATACGTGTACACATTTCAACTTTTCAAAGGCAAACTCCTGGTTCCAGATGATTAACAAACCTAAGAACATCTTCACTGCAAAATGAGCCCTAGAACCTATTTTAGAACTTGATTTATTGTTATTATTCTGTGTGTATAATATATGTGGACATGCCTATACCATGACATGCTGGAGGCCAGAAGGCAACCTGTGTGGAGTTGATTCTCTTCTTCTGCCTTTACACAGGTTCTAGAGACAAAACCCAGGTCACCAAGCTTGAGGAAAAGTGTTTTTACTAAGCACCTCCCCAACTCAGAGACTAGAGAATCTATTTCTGGTACAGAAAGAATAGTTTTATTATTAAGCTTAATAGTCTGAATTTTATTCATGTTTTGTCTTAACAGTAAGGTATAATGGTAGTTGCAATGTGTCTCATAAAGGTGTTACAGTCATTGCAGCTATAAAACTTAACAACAATTTAAAAGGGTAAGGTCATGGTTTATTTAGCTAGTTTTCTCCAGGCGCTCTTAACTTCCAACCTTCAAAGGCAAATGTCTGTTCACAGCTTCCTTAAAAGTTAGGGTTTTTTTTGTTTTGTTTTGTTTCTGTTTGGTTTTTAAGACATAGTCTCATGTATCCAGGCTAACCTTTAACTCCCTATGTAGCCAACTCATTTTCAGTCAGCTAGTGAGAAAAGCATGTTCCCCATCGCAAGGTAAGTAAGGCTTGGCCTGGCTGGGCCCGGGTCAGTAGTGGCTGACATGTCCCAGAAACCAAGGTGGCTGTGACATTGGTACTTGGTTCTTCCTCTTTGGGTCCACTAAACTTCATAAAGGCCACGTTAGTAATATAGTAGTTTTGCTCCAAAACCCAAATTTTCAGTTGAATAATTTTTAAATTAATAACTAACTGTAATCTTTGTGGAATTTTATTTTAAGCAAGTGAAATAGATTTTCAGCAATGGGAACTTGGTCACTACAACTTGTAGTTTGGGATTTCAACAAGACATCAGCAGATCCTGTTTTCTGAGTTCTTGTGTTCTATGTCTTCTTGACTCTTGAATGTAGCTTCTTGCATTGTGTTCAGAAGTCAGTCCTGTGTGTATGTGCACTTTGTGGGTGTACTATATAAACTCATCCCTGAGTAATAGACTACAAGTTATTTTTAATCAGTGGCTATAAGAAGCTGAAAATAAGTAAACTTCCCTCTGAATATAGATCAACTCTCAATCAGCAAGGGAAGAAAGTATAATGTCAGAGTCAGCAATGTAGTTCAGCCTGACTTAGCAGTACCAGGCAACCTTCTTGCTGTTCTTGTCACTAACATGCAGTAAAGAGAATGTGTGCTAGTTCTAAAGATCCCCAAATCTGGGTAGAAGCCTGGGTTAAAGTGGGAAGAAGAAAAGGATTAATTCTTTAGAAAGTAAGATGATGGAAAGCGGCTAGGTCAGGATGCAGGTGGGTTCATATTTGAAGTCAGGATGGCTTCTGTGATGGACATCCATAGTAGGGACTAGCAACCAGCATCTGAGTCTTGGAATCAGATTCAGTATCAGTCATTTAGGAAATGTTCTGGGAATCTGGAGTTCATTCTTGTTTGCAGCGTAGTGGCATCAAGGGCTTGAGAAAGAAGCAGCAGCAGGAGATAGCCAATAAAGCCACTTTGTTCTGGCTTCTCCAGGAACATACCAACAAGAAGCTTGGGCTGCATATTTTCACTCTTATAAAATTAGGGCACTCTGGCTGGTCGTGTTTCCATCTGTTTTTCAACTCTAGTTTCTCCAGATACTTCTGAATTCAAGACTTTGCCCTTTCCACAAGGCAGTGCCTCATCTTACAGAGTAGGTAAGAATGGAGCCAGTGCTAGCTAGCTCCTCGTACACATCCAGCACCTACTTACAGACGCCCTTGTACAAAGGTGCACTGGGAACGGCCCTCAGAAGTAGCTGTGACGTGGTCTCCTTCGTACTCTCGTTGCCTTTGGACAAAGGGCAGTGTGCTCATGCTGAGGAATGTGGCAGACAGCTTGGGGTGACTTCAGAATTTCTTTCAGGTCTTTTCCAGTCAGAAATCTCATACTCACTTTATGTTTTACCATTTTTTTTAAAATACCATTTTGCTTTACTTTACTATGAAAATATTGGTTCTTCTCTACAATCTTTGAGTAAAGCCAAAGCCTGCAGAAGGCCAGGTGCCCTGTACCATTGTAACAGACCACCTACAGCCAGTATTAAAAGGTATCTACACAAAGAAATTGAGTTGTTAATACAGGATGCATTTTCTTCAATTCAGATTTTGTAATTAACTTCTTATATTAGGAAATCCAGTATTTTGAGGAATTGAATGCTGCTTGGGAGAATATGGACTTTTAGAAAACAAATATGTACCCTGTTTGTAATTTTTATAAGTTTAAATTCGTGTAACTAAATCCAAAATCTATTTGAGAAAAATAAATGAAGTTAGTACATGTCAATTGAAAAGGAAGTCTACCTATAGATTGAGGTTAAATATTAATTATATTTGAATAGTGATACCCAAGTACAACTTTTTATAGAAAAGCAATGCCATACTTTGGCTTCTGTGCTTACACTAAAACAGGCTCAGCTGGCTCAGTCAGTTGTTAGGCTTACTTCTGGTCCATTGTCTTTCTCTTCTTGGGCATCCTTTTTCTCCAGGGTTTTTTTTGGGGGGGGTGGTGGTTTGAGACAGGGTTTCTCTGTGTATCCTTGACTGTCCTGGACTCACTTTGTAGACCAGACTGGCCTTGAACTCACAGAGATCTGCCTGCCTCTGCCTCCCTGAGCACTGGGATTAAAGGCGTGCGCCACCACACCCGGCTCTCCAGGGTGTTTGCAAATCTCTGTAATCTAGACCTTGATTCTAACTCAAACTGACAGACATTCCTGTGGTGGTTTCAGAATTCAAGGCCTTTGTAGTCACATAGAAGTCTGGAGGTACAACTGGATGACAGAGAAGGGTGCCTGACCGACTGGTTCTCTGCCCTGGACAGTTCTTCCTCCCATTCACTGGCTGTTATTGCTCCCAGATCGACTATGCAGCCTTCCAGTGGAAATTCACTGGATGAATTTTTAAATAAAAGATTTGCATATATTTTGATTAGGCCCTCCTTTCGTCTCCTCCCAGATCCTCCCCACCTTCCTACCCAGCTAACTTTGTTCTTTCTTTTTCACTCTCTTTTTCAAAAATAAAAACAAATAATAAGAGACAGACAAAAAAGCAAGAAACACTGAAAATCCCCAGAAAAATAAAAATCAAAACAAACAGGCAAAAGACCAGTAAGACAAGAAGTGCCACACAAAGCAAAACAGAAGTCCACAAAACTATCATTGAGTTCGTTCTTTGGAAGTCCAGCTACCTCTGGGCACATGGCCTGCCCTGGAGGGTGGATAATCTACCCAGTGACACTCCAGTAGAGAAAACGGTTTTTTCCTTTGACATCACTTATAGACAGCTTCTTGTTCAAAAAAATGGGACCTGATGTCCACAACCTCTTCTCAGTGCTGAGATCCTCCCTGGCTTGAACCTGTACAGATCTAGTGCCTGATGCCAGCCTCTGTGAGGTCATATGTTTACCACTCCTGCTGTGTCTGAAAGACAGTTTTCTTGGAGGCATCTATCCACCCTGGCTCTTTCCACCTGCTGTTCTGGATAGCTCCCTGAGTCCTGAAGTGAAGGATTTGATGAAGATATCCCCTCTATGACTGAGTGCTCCAAAGTTTCTCAGTCTCTGCACATTGTCTAAGCGTGGGTCTTGGTTAATTCATGTCTGCTGCAAGAAGAAGCTTCTCTATGTGGGCTGAGTGACACGCTAATCTTTGGCTATAGCAATACAATGTTAGGAGTCATTTTTATTGCTGTGTCCCTTAACAGAATAATAGCTGTAGATTTTTCTTAGGCTGGTTACCTATATAGTGTCAGGTTCTTGCCAACTGGGACAGTATTAGGTATGGGTTCCATCTCATAGAGTGGGCCTTAAATCCAATCAAAAAGTGGTTGGTTACTGCCATTTGTGCTATTATTGCACCAGTATATATGCAGGTAAGTTGCTCTTGTAATCTCAGGGTTTGTAGCTGGGTGTGATATTGATGATGACCTTTCTCCTCTAGTACCATGCAGAGTTCCTTCCAGTACCATGGTGCTAGTTCAGCTGGAGTGAAGTTGATAGTTGAGTGCTAGCTCATCTTCTCTGTGTTTGATGGCATAAGTGCTTTCTTCAGCAATAGGGGCTTACCATCAAGTTGTGGAAAGTACTCAATAATCTATGATGTTTGGGGAACACCTTTGGCCAATGGACTGAAAAAGATGTAGCCAATTCTTGGTGCTGGAGGTTTTACTTGGTGGCATTAGGTGATATTGTCTTCCCAATTATTTTGTGATTCCATTTTAGATTCTTTTCATATTTGCACATATTTTAGAAAACTTGTGCAAGTAGTAGGTTTCTATGTGGTTTCTGAGTGACCTTTGTTGTTAGTTGTCCCACACTGTGTTCCTTCCTTTACCTTTCTTTCCACCTCCCTCCCCATTTAACCCTTTTAGCCTAGTTTCCCTCTTATCTTTTTATAACACTGTATTCTGTTCCCCCTAACGTGGAAGATCCCCTCTTCCCCACTGGTTCCTTACTAGGTCATAACCTCTGTGGTTATTTGGATTGAAACACACATATCTAAAGCTTGAAAGCTAACAATCACATGTAAGCAAAAACATACATTTGCCTTTTTGGGTCTGGGTTCCTTCCCTCAGGATAACTTTTTTTCTGATGATTTACCTAAAATTCCATGATTCCCTTTTTCTTAACAACTAAATAATTTTCCATTGTGTAAATGTCCCATATTTTCTTTACCTATCAGTTGATGGCTATCTAGGCCTTTTCTAATTTCCAGCTGTTATGAATAGTGCACCAGTGAACAGGGACGATCAGGTTTCTCTGTAGTAGGATGTGGAGTCCTTTGTGTGTATGCCCAAGAGTGGTATATCTGTATCTTGAGGTAGATCTATTCCTAGTCTCCTGAGGAACTGCCGCACTGATTTCCATAGTGGCTGTACAAGTTTGCACTCCTACCAGAAGTGAGTATGTATCTTGCCCATATCCTACCAGAAGTGAGTAAGTGTTCTTGCCCATATCCTGCAGAAGTGAGTAAG
>CAJQZJ010033173.1:946327-991277 GCA_907164525.1 Lophiomys imhausi
GCTAGGTGTGATGGTTCACACCGGAACCCACACCAAGGAGACTGAGGCTCAAACCAGCTAAGGCTGCCCAGCGATTGGCATGACTGCTTGAGCTAGCGTGAGAACGCATTTCAGGGGGTACAAAGGGCTGTAGCAAGATTTCTCCTTATGTGGACTAGCTGTTTACAGAAAAATTACACTGAATAAACTCCAGGTGGATTAAAGAGTTAAATGTGCAAAATAGAATGATTTAAACATATTCATAAGCCAGAAATAATTTATGTCAGAAAGCATTGAGGAGCTCTCAAATAAAAGAAATCAGTATATAGAGACATATATATATGTCTAAAAGGCAAATGACAAATGGGAAGAAATACTGGAAAAACTAATTTAAAGCATTGATATTGTTAGCGGACAGTACTCTTTTTATTTTATTTTTTGTACATTGGTGTTTTGACTGCATGTATATTTGTGTAAGGATGTTGGATCTCTTAGAATAGGAATTACAAACAGTTGTGAGCTTCCATGTGGGTGCTGGGAATTGAACCCAGGTCCTCTGGAAGAGCAGGCAGTACTCTTAACACTGAGCCACCTCTCCAGTCCCAGCAGACAATACTCTTAAGTCAGTAAATAATGTTTCCCTTTGGGCGGGAGAGATAGCTCAGTGGTTAAGAGCATATAGTGTTCTTGTAGAGGACCAGCGGATCCGATGACCTCTTATGGCCTCAACAGACACCTATACACAAATGTTAATACATATGCACATATACAGAATTGAAAATAAAATAAATCCTTTAAAAAAATGAAGAGAAAAAGAAAAGTTTTCATTCAAATAGACAATGAGCCAAAGACATTAATATTTAACAAAAGAAGTACAAACAAAATAAAAAATGTTCAAGCTTATTAGTATATCAAGAAAAGCAATTCAAACATTTCAGATTGGCTCTTTGAGAGAAGCCAGACTTAGCACAGCTTTCTTTAAAAGTTACTAACCCATTTGTCAAGACTTTTAAAATACTCACTTAAGTTAGGGGTCTATATACTAAAGCTTTTAAAATTCATTTTCTCTCTTTTTTTTTTCCTTCTCTAGCCCCAACTTCCAACTTCTCGCCCTAGTTCCTTACAGATACACTCCTAATTCTCAGTCCCTGAAACATTGTGGTGTATAAATAAGTTGTCCACTCATATACTCCTAGGTGTGGAGCCATCCACTGGAATGTGGTCAGCCTACCACACCCTCAAAGAAAACTGACTCTGTTCCCCAGAAGTCATCATGTTCATAAATCCTCAGTTCAAACTTTCATTTTAAAAGTGGTTAGTGTGTTTTTTAAGCACAGAGATAATTATCAGGACATTTCCAGTTATATTTAGAATGAATATAAAATAACTTGAAAATATTTGTGATATAACTAGAAAAATATACTGAGACACCACAGATGATAGATGCATGACGATATATAGATAGATAGATACATAGATATAGATAGACAATAGGCAGATAGATGATACGCAAGCAGATAGATAATAGATGATAGGCTGACAGATAGATAGATAGATAGATAGATAGATAGATAGATAGATAGATGGATGGATGATAGATAAGTGGTCTCACAGTTATATTTGCATAAATGAAATCTGTTAGTGTGCCTGCATGAGCATGTTACTGGAGTGACCTACCTCCTGTGGCGAAGGCATTGTGCTCTCAGAGTAAAAAAGTAATTAGTAAGGATGAGCCGGGCGTTGGTGGCGCACGCCTTTAATCCCAGCACTTGGGAGGCAGAGGTAGGCGGATCTCTGTGAGTTCGAGGCCAGCCTGGTCTACAAAGTGAGTCTAGGACAGCCAGAGCTGTTATACAGAGAAACCCTGTCTCGAAAAACCAAAAAAAAAAAAAAAAATTAGTAAGGATGAATCATAATACTGACAATGTTACCCTCTGGTTAGTACCCCAGAGACTGTATCTTCTTAGTAAGTCTAGAGGTTTCCACAGATTTCTGTGATCAGGGATTGAGGGACTTGTACAGGAGCTGGAGTGAGTCATACAGGAGCTCTTCTGTGGCTGTGCTTCTCTCCAGCCCTTAGAACCTTTCCTTTAGCCAAAGTTATTAATTTCAGAGAAACAACAATCATGTATTTCTACAACTAGAGTGAACACTAGTTAAATGTTAACTGGTTCTTAGGAATAGTTTTTGATATTTAAAATTCTTGGGGTCATGACAAAAAGAGATAACTTTTAGGTTGTCAAGAAATGATGCATATATTTACCTTTTCGTTTGTTTAAATAACACAAAGGAAGCCCAATAGTAAAATGTAATGAGAAGCTTCTGTTTCACCACCTAGCACAACTTCATTCACAGGGTTCCTTCCATGGGTTAGGACTTCCTGCCCTGTAGCACTAGATGCTGTATAACAGGCTGCTTTAAAAACAGAGAATGTGTCCCAGGTGTGGTGCCACACGCCTTTAATCCCAGCACTCAGGAGGCAGTGGCAGGTGGATCTCTGTGAGTTTGAGGCCAGCCTGGTCTACAAAGCGAGTCCAGGACAGCAAGAGAGTGCTTACTCCTTTTTACTTCATGCTTCTATGTTGGTCCTATTGAACCCGGTTAACAACTGAGAGAGACCCAAATCTCCTATCTTAGAACATATAGTGAACTAGTAATTTATTAATGTAGTTTTACATATTTGTTGTATGGTATTAGCCTAAATGTAGCTGATTTGTACATGTAAGGAAGAAATTGGAAGATCTAGGGTGTGGCAAGTCCTCAGAAATGCTGGCTGTTTGAGTGGATGATATGGACAGAATTAGATTTGAAGATGAATACTGCAGAACCCTCTGACCATCTCCTATTTGTATGGCTTGTTCTTTTCAAGTGTGAGCATTCATGATGTAGGAATTAAGAACTTAGCATAATACTTAATTTTTGTTTTCTTTTAAGTTTAGTTTTATTTAAGAATGCATGTACTAATGTCCATGTGCGTGCAGGTGCATGTAGAAGCCAGAGGTCAGCGTCATTCCTCAAGAGCCATCCACTTTGTTTTCTGAGACGGTTTCTCACTGGGGTCAGGCTATCTGAGCAGGGGCCCTGGCTCTGCCTCCTCAGTGCTGGAATCGCAGCTTTTCTCCTGGATTCTAGGGGCCAAACTCAGGTTCTCAAGCTTGCGCGAGTGCTTTACCAGCTGAGCCACTTGCTGCTTGTCTTTTGTTGTGTTTACTCATGCCAAGACTGAAGGAAGAGTAGACATGTAGTGCGCAGTTTGCCAGTCTCTAATTGCTGCTCTATAGTCACCATGAAAACTGCTATCTGTGCCTCAGCTGTGCCCTTGTCCTCATTACCAATGTAAAGCACCCGAGGTGCAGGTCCCAATGCCCATGAATCTTTCATTCACAATAGAGAGAGCAGAGGCTGCTTAGCAGCTTCATTTCTCAGGTAAAGGTGACAGTTTTCACTCACCTATTCCTAATGATCCCTGCTGCCTTTTCTCTCCTTAGTAACATTCGCTGCTTCAAGATTGACCAGCCTTCAACAGGAGATGCATCTGGAGCCCCAGCAGTATGGAGTCATGGTTACACTGAAGCATCTGGAGTAAAAAACAAGTATGTTGTGTGAAACTTTGGAACAAAAAAATCCCATTTTCTGCCTCCTTTCTTGAGGAGACCTGGTGATGCATCTTTTCCTCCTTTGGAGTTCCTTAGAACATGTTTCTTCAGAGTGAGCCTCACCCTCAGTGTTTAAACACCAGGCTTAGCTAACATCACATACTCCCCTTTTGTGAGAGATGTTGCTAAGATACTATGTAACTGACACATTATATCTATGTAAGGCTCCACTGTTTGGAGAGGGCCTGAGTATTGAAATGTATCTCTGCTCCTTTGAAAAGCCCCTTTATCTTTCTGAGAAGCCTATTTACCAAGAGAGAAGTAGCTGATTGTCAGTATTCAGGATCACATATGTTGTTGACTGGAATATGCCTGCAGTCTAAACTAGCTTGGCAGCCTTTGATCTCGATTCCCTGTCATGTCCTCTGCTTCTCTTGCCACTAGTTCATCAGAATTTCTTTTTATAACCCATTTTCACCAATCACCCCTTCCTTAGCTAGAAATGTGGATTTTCCTGAGAGTGTAATCAAGCTGATCAGACTTGCTTACATTGTGTGAGGAGGTACTGGTAATTAGAAAAGCAAAGAATCCTATAAATTAGAGTAGTCATTTCTTTGCCTTAGTGAATGAATAGAAAATGGAAAACGATCCAATAATAAGCCCATTAAATCCTGGGTGTAGTTAGAACCAGTCAGATAAAACAACAACATTCCCATCTGGCCCTATAATCCCCAAACTCAGAAAGTGGAAGCAGGAGAATTGAGAAAAATAGACAGATAAAAAGCAGAGAGAAGAGAGAAATGGGAGGGAGGCTCCATAACCCCCTCCCGACCACCCTAGACCCACTTAATCAGAAAGTTTTAAAGTATCCGAGATGATTCTAAAGTGCCCAGGATTTTGAACCACAGACCTTCTGAATGTCCTTTATGGAGAGTAAAAGGTGGGGTTGTGCCACCACACTGAGTCCTTTACTGAGCATAGGAAAGGCATGGATCCCTTCCTTGTTCCTGTAGGGCTACTTGTCTTTGTGTTGTGTGGTCCACAAAGGCAGAACCCTGAGCAGCCTCTGTTCTGCCAGGGCTGTAGCTGACCTCACCTTGTGCTCTCATTGTGTTAAGAGTGACATATTCTTCAGGACACTCGGGATGCCTTTGTGAAGACATTGCATGTTAGACTAAAGGACCTGCGCTACACATTCCAGGATATGGTTGCTTTCTAATTCTAGGACACTTGTTATTTACTTATCTATGTGAGTTAAGCAAGCAACAATTAGATCTGGTTTTCCTGTGTATTTTCTTACCTTAAGGTTGAGAAAAGTATGCAGGTGACAAATGTTCTGACCTGTGAGCTGTCTTGGAATGAATACAATTGCAGGCCCCCAGCTGGATCAAGAAACAGAAGGCAAACACAACCTCCAATCCCAACACGCCCAGCCCTCCTTTATTTCAGGGCTTTTGACTCTGATGTTGCCAGGACTAATCACATGTGTTTGCGAGTCAGGTTTCATTTGGATTTTTTATGGGGTGGAGGATATGTGGTCATTTTGTCATTTTTTTCTAGATATTTTGTGTGTGTTATTCCCTTATAAATTAACTGGCCATCTCAGCAAGGAGCTCACTGTTTGCCACCTCAAAGGCAAAGAGAACTGTGGTGCCTTTGCCTCCAAATCTCAGTGGATCTCCATTCTTGCTCTCCTCCCATCTTTGTGTATAGTTTCTTTCTTTTCAGGTTGGTTCAGATCCTCTGGGGGAAACCTACACAGGGAGTACAGCTGGGTAATTTGTCTGAGACTAAAAACCATGGGGAGCTTCAACAGAAAAGGGACCTAAGAGTGACCAACTGGATTTAAACACTACTTCACTCTGCCCCATGGGAAGAAAATAATAGAATTTTAAGATGATTATAAAATTGAGCTTTATTTTAGAGTTCCCAGTCTTATATTAAAGTCTTTGATCAGTTTTTAATTCGTTTTTGTACAGGGGAAAGATAGAAATTTACTTTTATTCCTCAGCATGTGATTATAATGTTTTCCCAACTTTTATTGAAGATGGTTGTCTTGTCTTCAGTTTATGCTTTCAGCATCTAGATCAAAAATCTTATGGCCACATATAGTGTGGTCGGGTCCCAGCACAAGGAGGCAAAGAGGACACAGACTCCTACCCTTAACCACGAAGCTGTTTCCAGTTGATATCCACTCACTTGCCAGGGAAAAATTAATTTTCTCCAGAGATCCCACTGGGTATATTAACCACACTTCATGGTAGATCCTATGCTCAGGAGTGGTTGGTCAACACAAAGTGAACTCAATAGTATTTTTATTTAAAAGAAAAAAAAAAACATGTTGTGGCTGTAGCTGCATGGGTTTGTTTTTTGGTCCTCTCTTCTGTTCCCTAGGTCTATGTATCTGCTTTTTTGTTGAAAACATTGGTATTTATTCTACAATAGTTAGTTGGGTACTATAATTTGAAATCCAACATTGTTCATTTGTTCAGGATTGTATTAACTGTTCAAGGTCTTTTGTGTTGGTGTATGAATTCCAGGATTGTTTATACCAGTTCTGTAAAGAATGCTTGGAATGTTTGTGGGGATTATATGAAATTGTGAATTGCTTTTTGTACAATAGCCAGTTCAGAAAATTAATTCTGCCAATCCATGAGTGTGAAAAGTCTTTCCATCTTCTAGTATTTATCACTCTTTTCAGTGTCTTAAAATTTTGATTGTAGAGGATTTTCACTTTTTTGGTAGGTATTACTATGTTTTATTGTTATCTGTGTTTAATATTTTGTTTTTTAAAGCTGCTGTGAGCTTTAAAAAGCTAGTATGAGCTACTTCCATTTCTTTCTCAGCATCTTGGCAGTCTTCTTGGTGTATAGGACAGCTACTGATTTTGTCTTGTTTTGGTAAGCTTTGGTAGTTCCAAGAATTTACCTGTGGTGTGCATAGGCTTATGGTGTCCATATGTAGATGGTTAGTTTGACACCTTCCTTCCTATTTGTATCCCTTCAGTTTCTTTGACTTGTCTTATTGCTGTAGCTAGACTTGAAGCCCTATATTGAATTTCAGTGAAGAGAATAGACAACCTTATCTAATTTCTGATTTTATAGGAACTACTTTGAGTTTTTTAAGGTATAGGCACGATCTTCAGTTTGCTTTCTGTTACTGTGATAAAACACCGTGACTGAAAACAACTTGTGGAAGAGAGTGTTTGTTACTATATAGTCCATCATGATGGTAGGTCAGAGCAGGAACCCGAGGCAGGAACCTGAAGGTAGGAACTAAAGTGGAGGCCCTGAACTCTCCTTACTGGTTTGCTCCATGCGGTTTGCTCAGAATGCTTTCATACACAACGTAGGACCTCCAGGGGTAGCACCACCCATACTGGGCAGGGGACTCCCACACTTACCATCATCCAAGAAAATGTCCCACAGACTTGGCTACAGGCCAATCTGATGGAAGTGTTTTCTCAGTTGGAGTCCCCTTTTCTTATTTCCTTTCTTTCTTTTTTTAAAAATATTTATTTATTACTTCAGGTTACATCTCCATCACAGTGTCCTCTTTCCACCCCTCCCAGTCCAGCCCTCCCACCCTCTACCCCCTATCACTTCCATCCCATTCCTCTGGAGTGGAGTGTCCCTACATAACAGCCCCCCATCCCAGTTCAGTAGTCATATGAGGGCCAAGAGCCTCCTCATACACTGGGGGCCTACAAGGCAGCACCACCAGGGAAAAGTGTCTCACTGACAGGAAACAAAGTCTATGTTCATGTTCCCTTTGTTGCCTTTGTTGTAGTATAGTTATCCTGTACTATATGGCTAAAATCTGATTTTTTTTTTTTTGTTAATTTGACACAAGTTTGGGTCATCTAGGAAAGGGGACTCCGATCACTTATAATCAGAGTCCCCTTTTCTAGATGACCAAAACTTGTGTCAAATTAACAGAAAAATAAAATTTATACAATTTAAGAAAAATTATTTTATTTCTAGTTTGCTCTTTTTTTCTTTCCTTTTTAGATCTATTTTAGGTGTGTATTGATATTTTCTCTGCATTTATGTTTGTAAGCCATATCCATGCCAGGTGCCTGTGGAGGTCAAAAGGGGGTATCAGATACCCTGGATTGAAATCACAGTTACAAATGACTGTGAATCACCACCTGAGTGCTGGAAATTGAGCTCAGGTTCTGTGCAAGAGCAGCAAGTGCTCCCAACTGCTCAGCTATCTTTCCAGCTATCTTTGTCTTTATTTGTGAGAATGTCATACGTGTATAAAAGGAAGTATGATCAGGACTACCCTCCATTTTCCTCTCCAACTCCCCACATAGCTCCCACAATACTTCCCCCAACTTCACATCTATTGTAATTTGTTTGTTTTAATAAGCTACTAAAATCTAGTTAGTACCACCTGTATGTGTTGGAGAGTAGGGGTTGGGCATGCACTGGAACATGGGAGGGGCCAATGCTACACCTTTAAAAAAGAGAGTCATTCAAACAACAAAATGGCAGCCTACAGACTGGGAGAAAATCTTCACCAACCCCACATCTGATGACAGAGGGCTAATATCCAAAATCTACAAAGAACTCAAGAAATTAAATGCCAAGAAACCAAATAATCCAATCAAAAAATGGGGGACGGAGCTAAATAGAGAATTCACAAAGGAGGAATTCCTAAAGGCTGAGAGACACTTGAAGGATGCTCAACATCCTTAATCATCAGAGAAATGCAACTCAAGATGACTCTGAGATTCCATCTCACACCTGTCAGAATGGCTAAGATCAAAAGCTCAAATGACAGCACATGCTGGCGAGGGTGTGGAGAAAGGGGAACCCTCCTCCATTGCTGGTGGGAGTGCAGGCTTGTGCAACCACTATAGAGGTCAGTATGGCGATATCTTAGAAATCTTGGAATAGCTTTGCCTCAGCACCCAGCCATACCACTTCTGGGTATACACCCAAATGATTCCTCACCGAATCACAAGGAAGTTTCTTCATCTATGTTCATAGAAGCCTTATTTGTAATAGCTAGAAACTGGAAACAACCCAGATGTGCCTCAACTGAAGAATGGATTAAAAAACTGTGGTACATCTACACAATGGAATATTACTCAGCTATCAGAAACAATGAAATTATGCAATTTGCAGCCAAATGGATGGAACTAGAGAAACTCATGCTGAGTGAGCTAACCCAGACTCAGAAGGATGTACATGGCATATATTCACTTATAGTAGGATTTTAGCTATATAGTACAGGATATCTGTACTACAACCAACACACCAAAGGGAACATGGACATAGACTTTTTTTTTTTTTTTTGGTTTTTTCGAGACAGGGTTTCTCTGTGTAGCTCTGGCTGTCCTGGACTCGCTTTGTAGACCAGGCTGGCCTCGAACTCACAGAGATCCGCCTGCCTCTGCCTCCCGAGTGCTGGGATTAAAGGCGTGCGCCACCACCGCCCGGCGGACATAGACTTTTATTTATTTATTTATTTATTGATTTATTTATTGATTTAGTTAGTTAGTTTGTTAGTTAGTTAGTTAGTTAGTTAGTTAGTTAGTTTTTTAGTTTTCTCTCCCTGGCATTGAGACACTTTTCACTGGTAGTACTGCCTTGTAGGCCCCCAGTGTATGAGGAGGCTCTTGGCCCTCATATGACTTCTGAACTGGGGCGAGGGACTGTTATGTAGGGACACTCCACTCCAGAGGAGTGGGATGGAAGGGATAGGGGGTAGAGGGTGGGAGGGCGGGGCTACTTTCATGTCTTGAAATGTTTTCATTATTTCATCCCACTGTATATCTTACAGTCTTCATTGGACAATTTATCATATTCTCTTTAAGGTTCTTGAACATATTCATGATAGCTGTTTTGAAGTCCTTGCCTTGTGCTTCATTTCCCAGGGCCTACTATACCAGGGCTACTGGGCTCTGCTGGAAGCATATTGTCTTGGCTGGTCTTGTGTGAGATTTTGCACTGGTGTCTAGGGGTCGGGAGTTAGGACAATTGAGGTGATTCTAGTGTCATATCTGGCCCTTTCTTTGTTGGATGGATGTTCCATTCCTTGGTTTCTACTGCCCTCTCTGGATCTTAGGATAGTGTTATGGCTGTGGATTCTCTGTTCTGTGGGTGGCAGAAAGGAATAGAGATGGGCTAGAAGAAAAGGCTGAGAAAGGCTATGGGAAAGAGATGGGGGATGCTGACCACATTAAATGGTGGGATCCCCACAGAGATGGAGATGTGATGGGAGAAGGGACAAGTAGGCTGGAGTAGAATATGTCTGGAGAGACAGATGATAGGGCTAGGAGGACTCTGGGTCTGAAACAAGAGTAGGAGTGTCCCATGGATTGGGGAGATCCAAGGGACCGTACAGGCGAGCATACTGTGATTTACAATAGCTAAGCTGTGTCCAGGGAGTGGAGGTAGGGTGATAGCAAGGGGTGGAGGTAGGGAGAGGTGAGGCCTCTGCAAGCAGGCTGCTACAGGACTCAGGAAGAGACTAATGAAAATGCCTATACCTACCTGAGTCCCAGTCAGGTATGGCCTCTGGGGATCCCAGATAGCAAGTGCTTCTAGGTATCATTGGCTAGAAGGTGATATGCTGGTGTTTAACTTTTGTACTTTTAACCTATGTTTTGCTTTTTTTTTTTTTTGTCTGACATAAAAGTCATACACTTCTTTTTTTTTAATTTATTTATTCAAGTTACATCTCAATTCCAGCCTCCTCCCTCCTTCTTTCCCAGTTCCACACTCCCACCCTCTTACCCTTTTCCCTCCTCTCCTTCTTGGGTTAGGGGAGCCCCTCACATATCAACACCTCTGAGTTCATCAGTTACATGAGAGCTCAGAGCTTCCTCTTGCACTGGGGCCTGGCATGGCAACCCAGCAGCATAAGGTGTTCTACTAGCAGGCAACAGGGTCCATGACAGAGATCCCCTCCCCCAACATTTGCTACAAGATCTGTATGAAGACCAAGTTGCCTATCATCTATATATGTGTAGGTGGCCTAGGTCTAGTCTATATATACTTTTTTTTTCTGGTTAGAGTTTTAGTCTCTGTAACCCTCAAGGGGCCTAGATTGGTTGGTTCTGTTGATCTTCATGTGCTGTTCTTATCCCCTCTGGGTCTCTATTCCTCCTCCTTCTCTTATACATGACTCCCAGAAATCCTTTTGAGCATGTGTCTAAGCATCTGTTTTGATCCGCTACTAGGTGAAGTTTCTCATAGGATAGGATAGTTATGTTAGCCTGTGGGTTGTAGGATGGTTATCCTGTACTATATGACTAATATCCACTTATAAGTAAGTACATACCCTGTATCTTTCTGGGTCTGGGTTAGCTCACTCAGGATGAATTTTTCTAGTTCCTTCCATTTGGTTGCAAGTTACATGATTTCCTTGTTTCTATAGATGAATAGTATTCCGTTGTGTAAATGTACCTGTTTTTTTTTTAATCCATTCTTCAGTCGAAGGACATCTGGGTTGTTCCCACTGTCTGGCTATTATAAATAAAGCTGCTATGAACATAGTTGAGCTGATATCCTTGAGGTTTGGTAGAGAATCTTTTAGATATATGCCCAGGAGTGGTATGGCTGGGTCTTGAGGTAGAACTATTCCCAGTTTTCAGAGATATCGTGAGATTAGTTTCCAAAGTTTGCACAGCAATGGAGGAGTGTACCCCTTTCTCCATATCCTCACCAGCATGTACTATCACTTGAGTTTTTGATCTTAGCCATTCTGATGGGTGTGAGATGGAATCTCAGAGTCATTTTGACTTGCATTTCCCTGATGACTAAAGATGTTGAGCATTTCCTCAAGTCCCTCTTGGCCATTAGAAATTGCTCTCTTGTGAATTCTCCATTTAGCCCTGTACACCCCCCCTTTTATTGGATTATTTGCTTTATTGGTTTTTAATTTCTTGATTTCTTTATGTATTTTGGATATTAGCTCTCTGTCAGGGCTAATGTAGGATTGGTGAAGAACTTTTCCCAATCTGTAGGCTGCCGTTTTGTTCTAATGGCAGTGTCCATTGCCTTACAGAAGATTTTCAGTTCCATAAAGCCCCATTTATTGACTGTTGGTCTTAGAGCCTGAGCTATTGGTGTTTTTTTTTTTTTTTAGGATGTTGTCTCCTGTGCCAGTGAGTTCAAGATTTTTCCCCACTTTCTCTTCTACTAGATTTAGTGTATCCAGTTTTATGTTTAGGTCTTTGATCCACTTGTACTTGAGTTTTGTGCTTTGATCCACTTGGACTTGAATTTGTGCAGGGTGATAAATATGAGTCTATTTGCATTCTTCTACATGTTGGCATCCAGATAGACCAGCACCATTTGTTGAAGATGCTTTCCTTTTTCCACTATACGGTTTTGTGTTCTTTGTCAAAAATCAAGTGTCCCTAGATGTGTGGGTTTATTTCTGGGTCTTTGATTTGATTCCATTGATCAACTGGTCTGTTCCTATGCCAATACCATGCTGTTTTTATTGCTATTGCTCTGTAGTACAGCTTGAAATCAGGGATGGTGATACCTACAGATGTTCTTTTATTTGTACACAAGGGTATTATGGGTTTTTTTTGTTTTTTCCATATGAAGTTGAGAATTGTTCTTTCACGGTCTGTAAAGAATTGTGTTGGTATTTTGATAGGAATTGCACTGAATCTGTATTTTGCTTTTGGCAGGATGGCATTTTTATTATGTTGATCCCACCTATTGATGAGCATGGAAGATCTTTCCATCTTTTGATATCTTCTTCCATATTCTTCAGGGACTTGAAGTTCTTGAAGAGTTATCCCCACAAACTTTTTATTATTTGTGGCTATTGTGAAGGGTATTAATTCCCTAATTTTTTCTCAGCCCATATATCCTTTCTGTAAAGAGGGCTACTGATTTCTCAGAATTAATTTTGTATCCAGCCACCATGCTGAAGGTGTTTATCGGCTGTAGGAGTTTTCTGATGGAATTTTTGGGGGTCACTTATGTAAACTATCATATCATCTTCAAATAGGGATAATTTGACTTCCTTTTCAAATGGTATCCCCTTGATCTTCTTTAGTTGTCTTATTGCTCTAACTAGAACTTAAAGTTCTATGTTTAAGAGATATGGAGAAAGTGGGCAGCCTTGCCTTGTCCCTGATTTTAGTGGAAATCCTTTTAAGTTTCACTCCATTTAATTTGATGTTGGCCTGGCTTGCTGTATATTGCTTTTATTATGTTTAGGTATAGTTCTTGTATATCTGATCTCTCCAAGACTTTTAGCATGAAAGGGTGTTGGATTTTTGGCAGTTTGTTGGATATGTTTGATTTTCAGCATCTAATGAGATGATCATGTTTTTTTTTTGTTTTGTTTTTCTTTCCTTTCCGTTTGTTTAAATGATGTATTACGTTGATGGATTTTCATATGTTGAACCATCCCTGCATCCCTGAAATGAAGCCTACTTGATCATGATGAATGATATTTTGATGTGTTCTTAGATTTGGTTTGCCAGTATTTTATTGAGTATTTTTGCATCTATGTTCATGAGGGAGATTGGTCTGAAATTCTCTATCTTTGATGGGCCTTTGTGTAGGTTAAGTATCAGGGTGACTGTGGCCTCTCATAGAATGAGTTTGGCAATGTTTCTGTTTCCTGAAAAAGTTTGAGGAGTATTGGTATTAGCTCTTTTTTGAAGAACTGGTAGAATTCTGTGCTAAAACCATCTGGCCCTAGGGTTTTTTTTTTTTTTTGGTTGGGAGACTTTTAATGACTGATTCTATTTCCTTAGGGGTTATAGGACTGTCTAATTTGTTTACCTGATCTTGATTTAACCTTGGTACATGGAATCTATCAAGAAAATTGTTTTCACTTAGGTTTTCCAGTTTTGTGGTGTATAAGTTTTTGAAATAAGACCTAATGATTCTTTGGATTTCCTCAGTGTTTGTTGTTATTTCCCCCTTTTTATTTCCAATTTTGTTGAATTGGATATTTTCTCTCTGCCTTTTTGTTAGTTTGACAGAAAGTTTGTCAATTTTGTTGATTTTCTATATGAACCAGCTCTTGGTTTTGTAGATTCTTAGTATTGTTCTCTGTTTCTAATTTATTGATTTCAGCCCTGAGTTTGATGATTTTCTGCCATCTGCTCCTCTTCAGAGTGTTGCTTCTTTTTTCCCTTTGTTTTCTTGGGTGTAGTTATCTTCTCTGGGTTGGAGTTTTCTTTCTTTAGGAGGATCTTCTTTAGGGCTGAACTTGTGAATAGATATTGTTTAAATTTGGTTTTGTCTTGGAACATCTTGTTTTCTCCATCTATGGTGACTGAAGTTTTTCTGGGTATAGTAGTCTGGGCTGACATGTATGGTCTCTTAGAACTTGTAAGACATCTGCCCAGACCCTTCTGTCTTTTAGAGTTTCTGAAGAGAAGTCAGGTGATTCTGATGCATCTGCCTTTAAGTTACTTCGCCTTTATCTCTTGCATTTTTAAGTATTATTTCTTTGTTCTGTGCATTTAGTGTTTTGATTATTATGTGACCAGAGGAATTCCTTTCCTGGTATAATCTATTTGGTGTTCTGTAAGCCTCCTGAATATTTATAGGCATCTCTTTCTTTAGGTTTGACAAATTTTCTTTTATGATTTTGTTAAAATATTTTCTGGTCCTTGGAGTCAGGCATCTTCTATTTGTATAATTCTTAGGTTCCATCTTTTCATTGAGTCCTTAATTTATTGGATGTTTTGGGTGAGGAATTTTAGTTTTCTCATTTTCTTTGGCTGTGGTATCCATTTCTTTGATTGAATTTTCCACACCTGAGAGTCTGTCTTCCATCTCTTGTATCTTATTGGTGATGCTTGTGTCTGTAGTTTCTGTTCTCTTTTCTAGGTTTTCCACCTGCAGGATTGTCGGTGATTGTGTTTTCTGTATTGTTTCCATTTCCAATTTCAGGTCTTGAACCAGTTTATTCATTTCCTTCTGCAACTTGATTGTCTTTGCCTGTATTTCTTTTATGACTTTATCCCTTTCCTTCTCCTGTTTGTTTTTGTTTTCTTGAAAATTTTTAATGGATTTTTTCATTACTTTCATTCTTTAAGGGGTTTATTTTCTTCTTTTAAGGCCTCTATCATTTTCATAACCTAAGAGTTGAGGTCATTTTCTTGTTTTTTACATGTGATAGGGCATCCAGGGCTTGCTGTTATAGGAAAGCTGGGTTTTGTGGTGCCATGTGGCCCTGGGTTTTCTTGCCTCTGTGCTTCACTGACTTTTAGCCATCTTGTTGTCCCTTGTGTTGAGTGATTGTTCCTGTTTCCTGCTGGACCTGTTAGGAGTGTGGCTAGAGCTCTTGGCCATAGGCTCCATGCTCCTGGGAATGGCAGACCTCTTTGGGGTGCAGGGTAGGGCTGGATACTAGATCCCAGGGAATAGTGTGCAACTCACCCCTGCTGACTCTGTCTCAGTGGGATCCACAGGTAGGGGGTTGTGATTGGGGGTGGTGTAACCTAGATAATCTTGAGATGCTTGGTCCCAGCAGCTCATTTCTGGGAGTCTGGTAGATTTGTGAACCGGAGGCCAAATCTGTTTGTCACTCAGGCGTGGCAGTCCATTCCGGGAAGGTGGGGCTTGAAGAGCTGAAGTTGCTGATGGCTGGCTGTTCCACCTGTGCTCCTCCTTGGTCCCCACAGCTCACTGTTCCACTGCCTGGCTCCTAGATCCCAGCAGCTCACCTCCAGAACTCTGTTAGATTCATGGACCAGAAGTCAAATCTGTGTGTCATTCGTGCCCAGCAGCCCTTCCTCAGATGGTAGGCAGAGCTGAGGGTGATGGTGCTAGCTGTTTCACCCGCAGGTCTCCCTAGACCTTGGCAGCTCACTGTTCTGCCCGAGCTCCTCCTTGGTCCCGGGGACTCACTGTTCCACCTGTGCACTTCCTTGGTCCTGGCAGCTCACCTCCAGAGGTCCACTAGATTTGTGAACTGGAGGCCAAGTCTATGTGTTTTTCGGGTCCTGCAGCCCTTCCCCAGACTGCGGGCAGAGCCGAAGGTGATGGTGGCTGGCTGTTCCACCTGAATGTCTCCTTGGTCCCAGCAGCTCACCTCTGGAATTTGGGTAGACTCCTGGACCAGAGGCCGGTATGCTTGCCTGGCAGCCCTTCACCGAGCTGCAGGCAGAGGAGCCATGGCAGACTGTTCCTGTAGTCCAGGAACACTTTTTGGGAAAGTGGCTTGTACCAGCGTTCTTCTGGGATATACAAAAACAGTCTGCATTTTGAAGTTGGCAGCACAACCTCACAATTGCTCTGTAATGACTGCGCTCAAGTTCCAGCTACTCAGAAAGCTTGCATGCTGGTCACCACCATCTTGGAACCCCTGACATCGTGCTTGCTTATCCGGTTTGAGTTTTCTGGTTTTGGGAGGTAGTTTTTAGGTCTTTTATTTATATCCTAGGAAAATAGGTTAAAGTTTAAATCTCAGCTTATTAACAGGGTTTCTCTGTATGACAGAGCCCTGGCTGTCCTGGAACTCCCTTTTTAGACTGGGCTGGCCTCAGATTTACAAAGGTCACCAGCCTTTGCCTCCTAAGTGCTGGAATCACAGGTGTGCACCACCACACCTGGCTTGTTTTCTTTTTAAAAAAACAAACTTTATCTGTTTTTTTCCTCATTCTTTTGGGTTAAATGTTTTTATACTATTTTCCATGTTATCTTCCTCGTTGTGTGTGTGCCTCGTTGTGTGTGTGTGTGTGTGTGTGTGTGTGTGTGTGTGTGTGTGTGTGTTCGGTAGGGTGTGTGTATGCATGCATTCATCTTGATAGGATAATCTTTTACTTACTGCAGCTTACCTCCAATTCTATATTACTTCCCAAAGACAATTAGACACATCCCAACTTCTGCATCTACCTTTGTACTATTGTTGCCTTGTATTTTCCTTCCACATTTGTTATGAAATTCCGAAGTATACTGTTAGTAGTTTTAGCTTAGTGTTCTTCTTTCTAAAGTAGTGTTTCTCAGCATTAGTACCACGGACACTTTGAGCCAGATATAAGAAGGCAGGGGAAGAAACCATCATAGATATTGGGAATGTAAGCAGCATCTCGTCTCCATGTGATTGGTGCCACATCCCCATTGTGGCAAGAAACTTGTCTTTCCCACTTGTCATTTATGGTGAGCTTCATGTTCTGTAGAGATCAGATCTCCTTTTGTCCTGTTCTTTCTGTGTTTCTTACAGCAGAGGCCACTTGTAACTGCAGTTTGAGGGCCTCTGATGCCTCCAGTCACACAGGCATCTGCACTCATATACACAGCCCTCATCCCAACACAGACTGCACAATTATAATTAAAAATAAGTCTTATTAAAAATAGGATCTGGAGAGATGGTTCCAATGGAGAGCACATGGTGCTCTTGCAGAGGACCTGGGTTCGATTCTAGCACATGGCAACTTAGAGCCACCTACAATTCCAGTTTCATTGCCCTTCTCTGGACTCCACAGGTAACAGGTATACAATACATACATACATGCATACATACAGGCAGGCAAAACATTCACACATGTAAAATTTATAATTTTTAATTTTATAATGAAAATTTATAATTATCTAAAAATTTTAAATTATTTATTTTTAAATTTTAAATACTTTTAAAAATACTAAAATCAGAAGAGAAGGGTGAGAGAATACATGCAGAAATTGGATCATGCAAATCATTTGTGCTCTGTTTACCCAAACCTTTTTGGAAGAGACCAACCACAGCATTCTTAGAGAGAATGAGAAAGAGAGAATTGTGTTGGGCATAGGAAAGAAAAGATTTGTGCGCTCATCATAAAAGTCTTCTCACTCCGCAGGCTGTGTGTTGCAGCACTGTCTGTGAATAATTTCCGTGACAACCGGGAGGCCCTCTATGGTGTGTTTGATGGAGATCGGAATGTGGAGGTGCCCTACCTTCTCCAGTGCACTATGAGCGACATTTTAGCTGAAGAACTTCAGAAAACGAAAAATGAAGAAGAATACATGGTCAATACATTCATTGTCATGCAAAGGTAAGTGATTTCCTCTACTTCTTTTTATTTTATTTATTATCTGTTTATTTTAAGACATAGTCTCGCTGTATAACCCAGGCTGAACTTGAACTTGGAATACTCCTGCTCCAGCTTCTTGAATGCTGAGAGTATCACTCACTAGGTCTGGCTTCTTGCTCTTGTTTGATCACTCAGTGATCTCAGTGTACTGACTGCTGGAGCTGCATTCAGGCAATCTTTGTTGCTTGAATGTCAGGTGGATTGTGGCTCAGTTTGAGATGCACTGATCGTAGAAAGAATTAATTAAACTATTACAGTATTTATTTTATAGTTAATTGGTCAGCGGTGTTAATCCTTAACCCACCATTATAAATGAACACACACTGACACTTGAAGGATTTTAGCAAGTTTAGCCTGAATTGTGTAATCTTAGCTCACCTAAGCTAACTTTTTAATCCTATTCCCCAAATAAAATCCCAATATATACATACATCCCCTTGGGTTGTTTCTGCCCAGTAGGAATTATCTCCTGATGGAGATTTTTTTTTGATGCTCATTGTCTCCTTACTAGTCAAATGGGAACTGTCAGGAGTTGAGTATCTCAAGTTAAAGAATTTTTAAAATAATAAAAACATCTTTAAATGCCATTTTCTTACACCTCTGAGGGTTTTGAAGACATCTATTTATAAATCTATTTATTTATCTATCTATGATATCTATGTATCTAATGTTTGAGCAGACAAACTGTATAGTTTTAATGACTTACTATCTATTTAACCTAGGAAGCATGTGATTAGTATTTGACATGACCATATGCCTGACTGGCCAATCATCAGCCTGTATTACCCAATCTCCTAAATAGACTGCAATAACATCCCATAAAAGGATTGGAAGTAAACCTGTACTTCTAAATGAGTTGCATAGGCCCAACTTATATAAGAGTTGATACATATATGTGTGTATATACATACAGGCAAAGCATCCACACATGTAAAATTTATAATTACATAAGAGCTTGATATATATATGTGTGTGTGTGTGTGTGTGTGTGTGTCAAAATACAAAATTCTATACCAATGTGTCAAAAGATAACCTTATTTTGAGAATAGCAATAGCTGTAAGTTTCAGAGCAGATTCAATAATCTACCCTTATAACCTATCATTTCTATCTTATATAGGCATTTTAATAGAACATTTGTGGTTCAGTCTCTCAAATGTTGAAAACATAGGCCCAGATGAAGTTCTGTTTGGGACAGTCTGAAAGGCCAATTGGGATCCACAGCTTTCTTTGATGCTGTCCTGGAAATGGGGCTTGATGGAGGAATCTAAGGTTGGGTGAATTGAGATCATCTGGGGTTGGATAAAGCAGGATGCTAGAATAAATATGTCTCAGCTTCTCAGCATCCTAGAGAATGAATCTTGTTGAGGCCATCTCCATTTTATTGGTGTCTGGTCCTTTTGTTCTGAAAATATATAATTTCTCACAAGTAACATATAGTTCTTTAATTACAAAAATGCCTGGGACATGTAGGATGCACAAATCAATTAAGGAAGATTTTTCTGCTCTTTGAGCAGAAGAAAGACATTTGTAAGTCTCTATTCATGCCATATGAAAGGATGGTATGTAATAAAAAGTCATGTGGATTCTACATAGCCAACAATATTTTTACTGGCTATGTATATATATGTCTCAGCCAGTCTGAGCTGTTCCCACGTAGTGGAATCAGCAAATATAAGTTACCTGTTTGTTCTTTTGTTTGTAGCCAAGATCTTTAGGAGGCTTTTCTAGTCAAATCTGATTTTTATCAGTTTGGATGGAAGACTTAGCTTTTCTTTCCTGTTGGCATTTAAAAAAAAAAAAAGGTTCTCTCCCAAAATGACATTGCCTTTGTCCTCCATTTTGAAATCATTATAGCTATTAGTTTATTAAAATTAGCAGTCCATAGATCTGCTATATTTTGATTTCCCATAAAGGGAATAAATAAAACCATCATAATTATTATCATATTAATTATTATTACATATATATGGCTATATATAATCATTTTTAGGTTAAAATCAGCATAAGACTGTATGGAGTATTCTCCTCTACAATTAACATGAATCTATTAATTGAGACAGTTTTATTCTGTGTAGTTCTGGCTGTTTGTAGATTAGGTTGGCCTCAAACTCACAAGGAACCTATCTGTCTCTGTCTCCCACATTTTGAGATCAAAGGCATACATTTATATTTTTTTCTTTTTCTCTTTCCCTTGGAGATTTAATTTCTATGTGGATATATCTGTCCTTATTGAGACAGGGTTTCTCTGTGTAGACTGGGTTGTTTTGATTTGCTCTGTAGAGCTCTGTAGATTAGATTGGCCTCAGACTCATAAGAAACCTGTTTTTTTTCCTTGTCTCCCAAGTTGTGGGATCAAGGTATGAATTTAATTAATTGAATCACCTTTATTAAACAATAATATTAATTAAACCATTTTGTATTAGTATGAATTCCAATTCTCCCATGGGAGCCCCTTTCTTGAGGAGATTGGTTTAGAATAGCATGATATGCTATTTTGTGTTAGCTTTTGTTACCTGTTGGTGGTGAGAGTCATGCAGTTTCATATTCCTCCCTTAGACTAATTCTGGGTCTTTATATTGACTAACAGAATATATCTTTTTAGGGCAAAATGCCTCTTGGCATCAGTTCTCTTGTGGGAGCCCACACCTAAGGAGACTGGCTTGTCACCCCTTTCTCTTTAAATAAATTTAAGATTATGTGTATTTATCCATTAGATCAATAAGGACATTATTATGTACTACTAAGCAAAAACTTACATAGTACCTTCAGGGGAAAAAAATGTGTCATTTTGAATTCTAGACTGTCCTTAGCAAACAGCCTTATCTTATCAGCAGGCGGTCCCACCCTGATTTCATTGTTTAGACCAGTCTGGTCTAGAATTCACAGAGATCCGCCTGTTTCTGCCTCCAGTGTGCTGGGATTAAGGGTGTGCGCCACCATCGTCCTATTCAAATATCTCACCTGATTCTCAAATAATAGTAACTCTGTAATCCAGAAAACAACTCTGAATCGCAGTAACATTCCAAATCTGTCTAAAATTCTCAAAAATCTCCCATATTTTAGCAATGCCAAACCACAAAAATAACCTTTCTATTAGGGGGCCAATACCAGAAATTGCTGAGAAACACCTAGTATCCAGGGAGCTCTGAGCTCCATCTGCCATCAATTTTGTGTTTTCTACTGGGAAGAGTCCTTTTCTTTCTTTCTTCCCTCATTGTCATTGCTTACAATCTTGCCTTCCATCTGTAAGCTCCCTCCTTCTTTATGCCTCTCCTAGTCCGATCTTTCTCAAAAAAGATACACAGAACACAACTGTGTAAAAATCATTTGTATGCTAAGAGAAACAAACTTAAATGGAATCCAAATGTATTGAGACATTTTGAATTCCTCCATTTTTATTTTTGGTTGTGAGCCTAGCCTTTAACGCTGAGCCATCTCTCCAGCCCGAATTCCTCCATTTTAATCTAGAGAGTTAATTTTGCTCCCAAACTCTGTCTAAAAGGCTCCCTGTTTTTGAGTACATAGGGAGATCCTTACCTCTCTGTCCTTGCTGCAAAGCAGCAGCTTCTGTGGTGCGCAGCCTTCCACAGCAGCCTCTATCTGTCTTGGTTCTGTGTATCTTTTTTGAGAAAGATCGGACTAGGAGAGGCATAAAGAAGGAGGGAGCTTACAGATGGAAGGCAAAATGGCAAGCAATGACAATAAGGGAAGAAAGAAAAGGATATTAAGTTACATGGGTTAATGGACAATGGAGAATAAAGCAAAAACACTTGCTGTTTGCTACAAGAATGCTGTCTCTGTAGGTTGTACAGAATGAATAGTGCTGATCAAGAAAGCCATGGCTGCACAAGGCAAGAACAGAAGCAAGCATCCTTCAGAAGGATGGTGGTTAGAATCAGTCCTGTGGTGGCTGCATGGACATTCTGATTTATGTGGGAACACAGATGATTTGGAGACATGGGTGGGAAGAGAAACAGCATTTTATGTTTTGGGATGTAGTGCTGGGCTGCATAACTGACATGGACAGCAGGCCAGACACAGCAAGTCAAGACCAGCAATGTGGCTTTTAACCAAAAGGTGATGCTTCCCCCCACATATGAGCAGATGCCTCTCTATCTGAATGTGTGCTGTATCAGATTCCAGGGACCCCTTTCTTCTTGGAACCTGAGGGGCTTTGGTGCATAGAGCTGAGTGTAATCCCTAGCCCTGTACACTGGTGTCATCTTTCTGAATGAATGGAATGTGGCGAGGTGCTTCAGTGTTCACCCTTCTCTTTGGGTTCAGGAAACTGGGAACTGCCGGACAGAAGCTCGGTGGTGCTGCTGTCCTATGCCACATCAAGCATGACCCTGTGGACCTGGGAGGGTCCTTTACCTTGACCTCTGCTAATGTTGGCAAGTGCCAAGCGGTTCTCTGTCGAAATGGAAAGCCACTGCCTCTGTCCAGATCATACATGATGAGCTGTGAAGAGGAGAGGAAGAGGATTAAGCAGCACAAAGCCATAATTACTGAGGTGAGGAGAAGGTTTTCCTCAGACAGCAACCCCCCTGCTGGAGACTCCTCAGGAAACACTTGTTTTCAGAGGAAGCTTTTGATATTGGTTCAGATTTAGAATACCAAATCCATCGTATTACAAAGTAAATTTCTTGGTGCTATCTATAGATTATTGTGGAATATCTCTATAGTTTATTATAGACTATTAAGGCATTCATCAGTTGCCTTGGAGGTGGGAATGCTTAATGGGTACCCTCCGAATGGATCACCAAAGACACCCATTGGTTAGGTGGTTGAGAGCTGGACTCCTGAAATCACACTGCTGGGTTTGTTCTCAGCTCATCCACTTGCAGGATATGACCTTTAACCCTTGTAAGCCTTTGTTTTCTCATGTGTAAAGTGGGAGTCATGGATACGTGCCTTACTTTACGCCACATGAACTGTGGTGTCTGTATCAGTATGTAACTATTTTCTGTTTTGCCAGTTGAGTAATACCATTCTCAGGGGGCAGGAGGCAAAGTCCAAGACCTAGAGATATATTCAATTATCAAAACTGGAGAACTATTGCCATATAGAGTAGAAACTAGGTATATGGCTAAATAGCTTACAGTGAGGGCACAGTACCACAACAAAGACTTCCTGGTCGCAAGTGGGACAACAACAAAACAAAACAGACTAACAGTATAGTATGATCATTGTCAATGAAACTGCCAAAGTGACTTTGTAGTTCTTTCTTTACTGACTCACCAGTGTGTTGGTCACCTGCCATTAGCCTGGGAATATACATAGATACACATCTGCTCACAAGACCCTAAACTCCTCTTAGCACTAAAGCTCATAGAACAATGCATCATAGTTTGAGGTTGAGGGATGAAGGCTAGTGTCCAGAAGACAAAAAAAGTTTGCATTGCGCACCTCAGAAAGATGCCAGCTTGTCATGAGACTCTGGAAGTGAGCCCACGTCGAAATTTAGTTCCCTGTCTGTTCCCACACCTGGACATTCATGATGCATGTGTTAGGGAGCGGACAATCTAATACCAAACTAAGCAGCAATACTGTGCAGTGTGTAGGCAATAGTGCATGAGCCACAGCTTGTAGTCAGTTCTGTTCTCCCTCCTTGTGCTTCTTCTCTTCCTCACTTTGGTCTGCTCTGCTGAATCGAGAACATCGAGACCTGTTCATTTCACCCCTTCTGTACCTTGAAGATGCCCTCAAAACACAGACTGGTGAGAAACCTGAAGGGTGGCTAGAGTAGCAAGGTGATTCTTGCCAGATCCCACACCAAGCAGGAACAGATTTTATTACTAGAATCAAGGGAGTTTAAAACTGCTAAAATGGCTGTATTTCTCATCTTAGTTCCTAAACTACCACCTGCTTTTACGCATGACTGGTGAGGTCACATTAGTGGGAAAGGCACACAGGAACAAGAAAACACTCGAAAAACCCAGGTAGAGGCCGGCTGTGGAGCTGAAGCACTTGCTCATCCAGAGACTCACAAAAGCTGCATTGGTCATCATGGAACTTGCTGTGGGAAGGCATGTTGAAAGCAGGAACATGGGGATGGACGTGACTATAAGCCAGAGACCCTCAAATCTGGAAGGTCGAGGACACAGCAGCTGCACATAGCTAAGATTTAAAAGCACTCGTCTTTTATCCTGGCAAATGGCCTGGATTTGGCTGCTGGTCTAAACAGCATGGGCCACCTAAGAGAGGGCTCCTTGCTTTCTACGTTTGTCCTCAGAAGTCAGATTCAAAAAAATCATAAGAATGGGTACTTCTGTTAACTTTGCCTCTCTAAATGTATGAGCATTGTGACCAAGCTACAAACACCTGGGGTCACACAAGACTCCCTAACCTTTCTATATTCTGGTTGTGCTGGTGGACAGTCATGAGGTTGAACCATCCCTGCCTCAGGTGTTTCTCTGGATGGCTTATCACTTTAGAATCTAGTGAGCATGCATGTCATGTGAGACTAGATATCAGCTTGTCATGAAGAAATAGGTCTTACCACCTAGTACAAATGTGATCCCTGTTAAAGGAATTCCTAAAATACTTCCTTTTGTCCCTGCTGCTCTTACAATCCCAACTTTAGACTTCAGCCATTACATATCGGGTGTGTGAGCCTCCTCCTTGGGATGCCCAGCACTTTCCCATGGCCCAGAGGGAGGCTACTCAGCAGCCACATGTGCTCCGTGCTTACTGTCTCTTTGGAAATTATTCTTCTAGGATGGCAAGGTCAACGGAGTGACAGAGTCCACACGCATCCTGGGCTACACCTTCCTTCACCCCAGTGTGGTGCCTCGCCCCCATGTGCAGTCAGTGCTTCTAACTCCACAGGATGAGTTTTTCATCCTGGGCAGCAAGGGGTTGTGGGACAGCTTGTCCATTGAAGAGGCCGTGGAGGCCGTGCGCAGTGTGCCAGATGCTCTGGCGGCTGCCAAGAAGCTATGCACCCTGGCGCAGAGCTATGGCTGCCATGACAGCATCAGTGCTGTGGTGGTGCAGCTCAGTGTCACTGAAGACAGCTTCTGCTGCTGCGAGCTCAGTGCCGGGGGGAGCATGCCACCACCTAGCCCTGGAATCTTCCCACCCTCCGTCAACATGGTGATCAAAGACCGGCCCTCGGATGGACTGGGAGTGCCATCCTCCAGCAGTGGTATGGCATCTGAGATCAGCAGTGAACTGTCCACCTCCGAGATGAGCAGTGAGGTGGGCTCCACAGCCTCTGATGAACCCCCATCCGGAGTCCTGAATGAGAATAGCCCCGTCTACCCCAATGAGCAGCGCTGCATGCTCCACCCAGTCAGCTTGTCTAACTCCTTCCAACGGCAGCTGTCCAGTGCCACATTCTCCAGTGCATTCTCTGACAATGGCCTGGACAGTGATGATGAGGAGCCCATCGAGGGTGTCTTCATCAATGGCAGCCGGGTAGAGGTGGAAGTGGACATCCACTGCAGCCGGGCCAAGGAGAAGGAGCGACCCCTGCTTCAGGTGTCGGCTGAGGCCAGTGATGAGGGCATTGTCATCAGCGCCAATGAAGAGGAGTCGGGCCTGTCCAAGAAGGCAGACTTCTCTGCTGTAGGGACCATTGGACGACGCAGGGCTAATGGCTCTGTAGCTCCCCAGGAAAGGAGCCACAATGTAATAGAGGTTGCTGCAGACGCACCTCTCCGAAAGCCAGGAGGCTATTTTACAGCCCCAGCTCAGCCAGATCCTGATGATCAGTTCATCATACCCCCAGAGCTGGAAGAGGAAGTCAAAGAAATCATGAAGCACCACCAGGAACAGCAGCAGCTGCTGCCACCGCAGCCTCAGCCGCAGCCGCAGCCTCAGCCTCAGCGTCAGTTCCAGATGGATCACCTGCCTGACTGTTACGATACACCACTATGACCCAGTCTGAGTACTGTTTGAACAATAAACTAACCAGAAAGACCGAGAGTCTCCCAGGCTCACATTAAACCAGGGGTGTTACTTTATACCCCTTCTCCCAGACACTGCCCCACCTGTCTCTGCACCTCTTCTGTAGGATATCTTTGTATTGGTTATTTTTAATAATTACCACTTTTCTTCTAGTGACACTTTACCAATATGATTTAAATTTGTTAACTTCTTTCCCTAACATATCAAATGTGTAAAGACAAAGAACAAAAGGTTTAATATATTACAGAGAAACGGTTAATGATAATGTAATATTTTTAAAAATGGCTTTTTGTTGTTTGTTTGGAAGGCAAGGCAAGTTGTCATTGCTAAATGATTTAATATTGTAATTGTGTATTTCTTTGTGGGGAAAGGCTTTTGTGGCTTTTTTTTTTTTTTTTTTGTCTTGAAAATGATAGACATTTGTAGAATATGGAGACTAACTCCTAGGAGTTGCTTTACTCTGTCAGGTGACTTAAGTCACTGGGATTCACTAATTTTCTCTGAGAGAACAGTTGATTGAGAAATTTCTATTGTAAATAGCTCAGTGTTACATAGTAAAGCTTAAAGTGTTTGTAGTCTTGGCATAAGGACACAACCTAAAAAACTGACCCCCGGTCCCCTCTGAAGAGCCTCCTCTGCCCTATCCCTACCTAGCTCATCTTCAGTGTGGGCCATTTGCTCAGTGTGTTTCTGTGCAGATAATGTGGCCCTGCTCTTGGGAACCTGGAACCTTTTACAGACACTTTATAATTGTGTTCCTTACTGCTGCCATAACCAGCATGACTGTATAGAGTCCCCTAGACCATCTACTCATCCAGAGTTATATTGAAGCAGAATGCACAAATGGACATGTCATAATTTTTGTTACAATAAATATGAACTTTACAAGTACTGAATCCATCTGCTTTTCTGTCAGCATCCAGGCGTGTCTCGCAGACAATCATTAGCAGCTCGAGATTGGAAGGAGTAAGTGGAAGATTGGGATTAGCCAGCATTACTGTTTGGGGTTGGTTTGTTTTCTTAATATTCAAGTTCAGCTGCCGTGAATGGGGTCATGAAGTTGGCCTTCTGATCAACCATACTCAATACGCACAGCCGGTGTTAGCCTTTTCTTCTTATTATTGCAAGGTAGACACTGAAGGAGACTAGATGGCAATTGCATGGACGAGAACCCCTCAGGGAACCTGCACCTCCCCTGTAGAACCACATTGGCTTTCAGTTCTTCCAGGAAGATCATGTGAATAGGTTAACATACCTTCTATTGTTACCATCAAATTAAGAGCTGTGTGTGGAAGACAGGTGACTTCCATGTCCACCTATCTCCCTTCAGGTCTGCCCTGAGTAGTACTTAGCTAGCCCAGACCACTGACTGGGGCCTCAGAACAGGTAGCTCATTCCAGCACAGTGTTGGACCCAGTAGCTGAAGGAAGTGAATTTCCCAAGGGTGGCAGAGGCCCTCTGCCTTGAACTGGAATTGGAGACACCCTTGGGGCCTTGATCCTCTAGCCCTTCCCTCCCTCACTGTGCATCACACCATGTGGATCATGGGTCAGAGAAGCCACACAAGCTCCTAGTTTTCCCCAGTGCCTTGTTTCCTGTTGAGCTGGGCTGACTTTCCCAATTCCTCAGTGCTTAAGTCCCCACTCTGGGCAGAGTTCACCTGCCACTTTTGTTGAAAAGGCCTAGATCACATGAGGCTCTTCCAGACAGGTCAAAACCTGTGGACAGTGGTCAACAGAGTCAGTACTTGTGGACTCCATGATGGTACCAGGGGCAGCCACCCACCAGGACCAGCAGAAATGTGGGAGACAGCAACAAGATAGAGCTGATTGTGCAGCCCCGGGTCCATCAGTGCTTGCATCTCTGTCCATTCTCTTATTGAGACATTGTGTACACACTGCATATAAGGAACTGTGGAGATGGAGGTTCTCTTTGGGGGCTTGGGGTACATAGTACATGGGGAGGGAAAGTTTCTTATATTGCATCCATGTGAAGGAACTAAAGAGATACAGTGGGTTTTGAGCATTAAAGTACTTAATAATACTTGAAGACCCCTGAAGCCATGATGTCTGCACAGTGAACCTTAAGGAGAAAGGGTTTCCCTGAGGGTGTTTTCTCTGCTTCCTATGAGGAAATCCAGACCTCTGGGAAAGGGAGTGAAGGGGAAGAGGAAGTGTTAGCCCCACAGAAGCTCATGAGGCTGATGGCCTTGCAGGGGCCTGGACACCATTTCCTGTTGGATCAGCCACATGCTGCCAGGTACAGTCCTCCAGGCTTTCTAGCCCTGTCCATCAGGCCAATCTCTGAGACAAGGGACCCAACTAGAGTAGCCTGCTTTCTTTTGATGACTTTTGTTGTAGTGCCACCTATTGGTGAGTGTAGCTTTGGGGGCGGGCCATGGTCTCCATTCTGCCAGAAGAAACTATGATTAACAGTTTTCTTCAACTTGTAATAGAAAATAATCCTCATCACTAATTAAGTGTGGCAGAGATGTATGAAATCCAAGTGTCTATGGCACTTTGTGTCAGCTTCTGCTTTGTAAGGTGCCAGCATTGGTGACTGCTTCGTGCCTGTAAGGGAAACTGAAATACAGAAATAACATCTGCGACATCACCACTGGCCCTAACCAAGGAAGGGAGAGGATTAGCCCTACTGGAGTGTGTTCACTCTCCTTGAGCACTCCTCAAAGGGTCTTTTGAATTCTTCCCTGATGCAAAGCAGAAGAATCTCTGTGAAGTGGGGGCTGTGTTGTCTGTACCTGCCTCCCCGTGGCAGATCAGTAATTCAGTAAGGCCTTACATGTAAGAGTCATCCAGCGTAGAACTGGGTTGGTCAGAAAATCAGGAGCACAGCATAAGTGCCTCCATAAGTGGCACATGGAAGAAAAGACGAACTGTTGTTAGGGAAAGCTCCTTGTATTTCTTGTCATTGAATACTACGTTTTTTCTTTCAGTTCA
This sequence comes from Lophiomys imhausi, assembly GCA_907164525.1. NCBI lineage: Eukaryota > Metazoa > Chordata > Mammalia > Rodentia > Muridae > Lophiomys > Lophiomys imhausi. The sequence continues at coordinate 974,789 of CAJQZJ010033173.1, forward strand.
TCTCTGTAATTCCCATGTTGTGCAAATCACTCTAGGCAAACTGCTTTCATCATTGTCATTGATCTGGCCTCTGCTGATGTTGATCAGTATGTTTGATATGTGTTTGAAAATGCAAATAGCTCTGAAGTATTTGTGATACTTTTTGTTTTCTTTTTCTTTTCCTAACCCCTTACCCTACCTGCTATTTCAATGGGAACAAAGTTCACACTTAGCCATGTTCAGTTAAGGGAAGGGAAGAGGCCTAGCTCACCAGCAAGCCTTGGTGGAAAATCCCGCCCCATCTGATTTGCACGTTCACTCAGCATTGATCAAGAATCCATGGCTGACTGAAAACCAGTGCAGGATCTGGGGTGATTATGACTGCTGATCTTGAAAGGCCCTTGGGGTCTAAGCCAGCACCAGATTGACTCTAGCCCCACATAGATGTCCAAAGCCAGAAAGGTGTCCCCTCAGAATTGCCCCCTTCCCTTCTAGATGATAGTAAACATATCAGGAAGAGATGAGCAAATGGCCCTCAAGCCGCCTTTCCTATTTTAGACTGTTTCTTGTCCTAAATTTACCCATAAATAAGTGCTACATGTATGGGCCTTTCGTTCATTTTGTGCTAAGAACATAATGTTATGCCCTGTGTAAAGGAAGAGGCACCAGAATGCTTGGAGAATGTTTTCCCTCCTGCTTGTAACTGGAATTACTCTTGTCATTCTTATTTTCTAAGGACAGGGAAGTGCTCCTGGCTTTGCACTGAAACCTTTCACTTTCTAGTCTTCTGTCTTGTTCCAGTGTACTTGGACTTTCCTCTAATGACTAGTCCTGTCTGTTGAAAGGACATTAAAATGACAATTGGGACTTTTTTTAATGTTGTATATGCAGTCCTTGAATTCACCCATATTCACTTCCAAATCTTTAAGAAAACTCCAAATAATGGCTGGGACGTGCCAAAACCAGCTATGTATCAAGAGTTGCCTGTAAGCCAGGACTAAACCAAGTAATATCCTTTGTTTACCTCCTAGTCTTTTGAAGGCTACCTGTAGAGTGCTCCACAGGCTGTAAGTATCTCATTTAAGATGAGCCATGCCTCCTTGGAGCAGCAGCATGCACTAGAACAGCCACCATCACAAGTAAATAAATACATGCATTCCTTCCCTAGTACAGTGTCTGGATATAGCTAGAAAACTTGTATATAATTTTCACCTTGGAGCCCTCCAGTTACCAACTGAAATTCTGTGGGAGTCTCTGACCACCAAGGCCAGTGGAGTATTGATCTACTTGAGGCAAGAAGGAAATCCAGTTCAGTATGACTTAGCTGGCCAACTTCTAGAGTCTGACTTTGAGCAGTTTATTGCTAACATATTTAAGCACAGTATAATTAGAAAAAAAAAAACTTTCCTGGTATAATACAATTATTAATAATATAGTATAATACCTATACTTTTATTAAATATCTTTGGTCCTGGTTGTGGGAGTTTGAGGGAGCCCCTGGCCACACAGATAATGCAAAGGTCACTATTACTTGGTCACTATTAACCACCTGCACTCCTGCTTGTGGGGACAGGTATGGCCTGGCCTTTCACATAACTCAGATCACCATGCTGCTGAGCAGTCACCTCAACTCTCAGCCCTCTGGGTGGAAAACAAGTCATGTATATTTTTCCTTGAAAAGACAACCCTGTGTATTTAACATCCCTGGTTTCCTTAGAGCTATTTGTGAGCACAGGGACCTTTGTGCTCACAACAAAATTCCATCTTTATATTCTTCAGATTACAGTGTGTAGGAGTTTGTTCTTTCTGGCTTCATTCCACATAACTAGGGACAAGATGGAATGTTGGGAAGAAAGGAAAGGAAGCAATGTAAATGGCAAACCTCACTGATGTGGACCAGAGCTGCCTTCTGCCTCTCTAGTCTGAGCATCCCAGGACATGGTATTAGGAGTTCACCTGGTTCCTGTTTGCAGGCAAAGTCCAAGCTCTCCATTTTCTCAAAATGTCCTCAGCCTTGATGTCCCTCATGCTGCACACTAAGGCAGCCCAGGTTCCTCCTTGGCCTGTCAGAGTGAAAATATGTTGTACTGGGAAAATCCCTATGGTGACAGTAGCATTACACCCCTGCTTCCTGCTTGGCCTCAGTGACAGTGGCTTCCTTGTTGTTTTACCCATGGTCATATGCAGCCCCAAGGGCTCCTGAGGCTTATCCTCCAGATCCATGAGGTCTCCAGCACCCATGCCTCTGATTGAGGTGCCTGGTGCACAGATCCAGCCCTGAGTCCCCAGTGCATCTGAGAGCTGCTTGGCCACCTTCATACATGGCCTAGACACCTCCTCCCATTCTGCGTAAGTTCTAACCCTCTATGGGCTCCCACCGCTTGATCAGCCATGGTCAACACTTCTCTAGGGAAGCTTAAAGGAGACACCTAAGTTGACCTCCCTCCTTTCTCTTTCTTCTTGGAACTTCCTTGGCCTCCTGCCTCAGCTGTGAGAATTCCTGCCCAGTGGAGATGTAAAGAACATCTATATCCCCATAGGGTTCTAATGACAAACAGGTATGTGGAAATCTACCAAAGGCTAACCAATGGATTTAGTGGGCTTACCAACAGGACCTGGGTAAGGGGTTGTATAGAGGAGCATGGCTGACCCCAAAGCAGCTACACTGCAAATCTTCACCCAGCATGAATGGTGGCTTCCCCCATAGCCACATAGATGCAGCCCCCTTTAGTCAACTGTCCCCAGCCTATATACTCTAGGCCACATACAATTAGGGCAGAATTGCAAACAAATGGCTGGGACAGATGGCTGGAAGCTCAGGTAAAGGTTCAACGGCCCTCCCTATTCTCTCCTCTTGGGGAATGCAGTCAGTACACAGACCTGCTAGTGAACACAGGTACAGCTGAGCTTATGAATTTGGTAGCCATTTTGCTTAGAGAACCAAATTCTTCAACATATCTGCAGCTCCTCAGGATCGTGGGACCTCTTGCTCTGTTATGCCTACTTTGTAAGACTTCCTGTCGCATCCCTCCATCAGAGCTGGCCTTGCTCTGGTCATTCCCACCTCCAACTCCTCCCAGGGAGAGTCCATCTATGTCCTTGACTTCACATTCAGGTCCTCACTGGGCCGAGGTCATCCTATAGTCTTCCGTACCTTCAGCTGACCCAGAAGTGATCTCAGCTGTTGATGGCTTGGTCACCATCATTGTTCCCTTTGGTAGACAGTTTGGGTGCCTTCCCTTCTACTTTCCTTTGATCTGGCTTCTGACCACAGGATCTCTGTTCATTTAGCTTAGTCACTCCTTCCCTCCTGAGTTGAAGGATGGTAGCCACAGAGTCCTTCCTTTGGTCTCTCTTCTCTGCTCTCTCTTGAAACTTGTAGTCCGTAGGGGTGGAGAGGCTACAGTCCTGTCCTTCCTGTCAACCTTTTAGTATCACAAACCTATCAGGTCCCTCTCCCCTCACTGAAGCTTCTTGGGAACAGCTGATTGATTCATCTACCTCCTTTTCATCACTAAGTCCTGCCAACTAGTCTACTGAACACCCTTATGAGTTCCTATTGTGGAACTCAGTCCACTGAGCTGACAACACCATTGGCATCTTGGAATCAGCTAGGCTGTGATTGCCTATGAAAGACTCACAAGACTGAGAAGGAGAAGTAATTAAACCTTCACCTGAGATTCTAGCCACTCCCTCTCTCATGCCCCACCCCCCAGTGTAATCCTGCTAGAGCCTAACAGAGCTGGAAGGTTGACTACACTTGAGGACTTCAGTATTGGACTCCAGTAATGCAGCTTATGCTGGGATGGGGGATCTTCAGTGATACAGCTGACCAAGTCCTCCATATTCTTGTAGGTAGTCCCAGTAAACTCAATGGTTCGCCACACTGGACTTTGTCTCTCATTGGTGCCCACCTGGAGTCAATGGGCATTTGCTCAAGTCACTTCAAGAAAAGTAATGCCCTGGTGTGCTTCTTCCATCACTGTCTTTGCCACACATTTGAATACCTTGCTTTCACTCCTTTTCTCTCCAATTGTCTTCTCCATCCAGGTGCATCCTGTCTCCTCTCAGCCCAACCTGAAGTATTTGAGTTCCCTCTCTGTCTCTCTGTTTCTCTGTCCCAGTTCATTTGACCCTGACTACTTTTCTGCCAATCAGCACCCATAGCCGAGGGCCATGCTGTCCTCCATGTCTTCTGGGCATAGCAAACACCCTGGCCAAAGCAGAACTGATTCTCTCTCCCAAACTGTCCTTCTCATGACAAATGTCACCAGTAATCACTCATTAAAGCTCTCCTCACATCCCAGAGACAAACCTTCAATTATTCATCTCTCACCCCTCCACATACTGACTCATCATTCAGCCATATCCCAAGCCATCCTCCTTACCTGTCTGCACCGCTTGCTTGAGGGAGCTGCCATGATGCCCCATTTAGGCTTCTGTAAAAGATTGCTTTGGGGTAGCCATCCCACTAATTTTCCACTAGACCCATCATTTTAAATATAAAAGATAATGCCAGTTCTTGAAAAGTTTCCAGTAGCCAACCACCATCTTAGAACAACACCTGAATTCCTCTGTAGGGCTTACTTTCCTGGCTCCATATGATCCACCAAGCTCTATTCAGGTAGGCTCTTCCATTCTTGCTCTCTCACACCCCCCTGGCCCAGAGTTTCCTGACCCCCATACTACCTACACTTTAGTCCAGATTATTCTGCTAAAGGTATACCCTTTACTCTCTCTCTCTCTCTCTCTCTCTCTCTCTCTCTCTCTCTCTCTCTGTGTGTGTGTGTGTTGGCAAGGGGAGGGGAGTGATTGGCACTAACTCACACCTTACCTTACTAGCCACCAGTAATATCCTCTCACTGTGACAAAAATGTCTGCATATATTGCCAAATATATCCCCTGGGGGGACAGTTACCCTTGTTCGCAGCCACTGTTCTACTCTTACAGGCTTCCCTCCTGTTGAACAAGCTAAGCTGCTTTCCAGCTGAGCCCTCCTGTTTGTACTCCCCTTGCCCCATGCTCTTAGTGCAGCTCCTGTCTGGCTCCCGCTCAACTTGGACTTTGGCTCCTCCACAGGGTACACCATGAGTTCCCTCTTAAAAGTACCTGTTCCACATCATCACCTCATGTGCAGTCCAGCACTTCAGTTTCTGCAATGCTTTTACCACCATCCAAAATGGACTTGTTTAGTTTGTCAACTGTCTCTCCTGTTAGGTTTTATGTGTTGTGTGGACTTTAGCTATCTGAAGCATCCCTAAGACAAAAACCATGGTTATAAATAGCAAATGTCAAAGGAGTACACAAGTAACTTCCTCTGGGGGGGGGTGTGTGATAAATCAGTTGGTAAAATACCAGCAGTAGAGAGACAGACTTATGGATAAAATAACATGAATGGCCCCCAAGGGATGGCACTTGAGGTTGACCACTGATCTCCCCCTGAATACCTGCACATCAATGTACATGCACACATCCATTCTCATACTGCATGCACATCCATACCTCCCATGTTCACTTGTGCACATACACATATACAAACATACGTACACACACACACACCCATGCATACCTTCCTCCCCTTTGCAAAGTTATTGGGAGGTCAGTTAGTAGGATGCAGGAGTATTTCAAAGTGCTCACAATCATCCCAGGACCTGAGTATGTGACTGCAGCATTATGAGCTTTCTGTGATGTGAAGCATCTGTAAAAGATGTCTCTGTAAGACAGTATCATTGAGTAACATGGACGGACATCTTAATATGTGTCCATACAATCCATGATATTCACCCAAGAATGAAACCAGCTTCTAAAGACACATTTCTCAGAGTGAAGCATGTCACACAACTGTATTTGAGAAAGCACTGGGAGAACAGGGGTGTTAGGTTTGTTTGGGAAGACTCAGTGTCTCAGATCCTGAACTCAGTGCAGTGGCCTCCAGGTGAGTGACTATACAGGCCTGGTTGAGCAGATCCCACAGGCTAGAGCAAGGGGGATATTTCTAACAGCCCACCTGAAAGTTCAGTGAACTAAGAGCAAGTAATCTAGTCATGGAGAGTTGATTGACTCAAGAGAGTAGGGATGTTCCACAGTGCAGAAAGCTAACCCAGGAAAGGGAAAATGCCCTGGACCCATGCTGGGAGTCTTCCCTTGTATTCATGGCCTTGTTCTGCAGGAATTTTCTGTTCCCAGGTCTTATTGACAGCACGTTCTGGCCTCTAGGGCAAGCCCTTGACTGTTCTCCTTGTCTGCTCCTCCAACCTCCTGAGGCGGCAGATGCAGTGAGTCATTTCCATCCTTGACTCTTCCACACTTGTTCTTGGCAGCCTCCCCGGAAATAAAATGCTTTGCAAGATTAGTGTTCACCACAAAGAATGTGTTTTTCCACTTTTCTTTTCAACTCATTCTTTAATCTTAATGGATTCAGCTTGTTGTAACCACAATGTGTTACAATTAAATATTAGAAGTGCAAGCTGAGGGGGAAAGGTAGCACTGACGGAATTTATGTCAAATATTGAAGCCTTCAGCAGAAACATGAATCACCATATTATTTCCTATGGAGATACAGCTGCTCACAACACAAGGAGCTTGCAGAAGTACCTATCCTTTCACATAGCTACATGTTTGTGGACTTGAGCTAAGCATTCAGGATACTCATGGCTTTTGTCCCCAGGGGTTTGGAGGGGACTCACACAAGAGTCTGTGCTCCTCACTGCAACATCATCCATATATGGATGGGGTGGAGTATCCAGTGTCTGTCTGCATGAGAATCTGTCATTTTTATGACTGTGCTGTGAGCTAATGGTGAGTCACCAACTCTTCTACCTGGATACATCTTCATGACAGTGCTGAGGAAATAAATGGTGAAGGTCATTGGAAAAATTACTGCCTGGAGTCAAGATTCCAGATATTTTACCTAAGGCTTAGGCTTATTAAACTAATTTCCTTCTTTCTCCCTCCTTTTCTCCCTCGTCCTCCCTCCCTCCTTCTATCCCTCCCTCCCTTCCTCCTGCTTGGATATAACTCATCAATAAGAACTTTGAAATCTCCATGACATATGCTAGATCCTAACAACTAGGCAATGGCTCAGCCAGTACTATGCTTGCCTTCCAAGCACAAGGAGGTGGCTCTTATCACCAGAACCTATGTAAAAGGCCAAGCACGCAGCTTCTGGGAAGCTATTTGTTCTCAAAGGTAAAACCTTACATGTCCTTTTAGCAATTGATCCCAGAACAAAATCTACTTCCATTACAAGAACATAAAGAGTGAGTGGTGTTGTGCATATATTTTCCAGCCCCAAGCTCCTAAAACAAATGACTCAGACTCAAAATACATTTACAAATACCTAGGCCATACAGCCAGGCTCATTCCTTGCCAGCTTATAACAATTAACCCATTTATTCTACTCTAAGTTCTGCCATGTGGCTGGTTACCTCTGCTCAGGTACCATGAGTGTGTCCCTCTCCATGATCCTGGAGAATTTCCTCCCTGGCACTCTCCCAGCATTCTCTCTGCCTACCAGATGTCCCACCTTCTATCCTACCTTTTCCTATAGGTCACAGGTTTTTTTTATTGACAGGCAATTTATCCATACAGTACACAAGATATTCCTTCGAAATTTCCCCCTTTTAGTCTAATAATAGGCTCTTTTTCTTACAATAATAAAGTATATACAATAATAACAATTATGAAACAATTGTGGAAACTATTAGATAAGATTTATATTTACAATGTCCAGTCCATGTGCATCTAGCAACTCTGGAGAAAGTATTCTATTATCTAGCCTATCTTGATGAATTCAGAGTTCTCTAACTAACTCAGTTTCTATTATAACTTGCATTACCAACCTAAAGACATCGTCTTAGACCTAAAACATATTCTTAAATCCTGAACAACTTAAGCTTTATTGTAAAACTATAACTAGTCTTCAAGCACATCAGAAACTTTAGAAGGCGTAAATATTACTTGAGAATACAGGAAGTGCAGGCAAGCAGCTTACAAAACTATAGAATTCACGAAGAAACTTGGCTGCTTGCACAGTCACCCAAAACCATCTAAAACATTGAAGCATCTATCTTCAGCCTACTGGCCCAGTATCTCTGACATACATCTATGAAGCAGGAATTATGAAGGACTGTTTACCCTGTCTTGACTTAGCCACTGGCAGCATGTAAATTCTGAGGACTGAAAAAAAATTTTAAAATCCAGAGCCCCGAAGAGAAGGGGTGTGCTACAAAGAAGAAAAAGAAGGGGCATGCTATACAAAGGAGAAGCGATTGGTAAAAAGAGAGAGGGAGTGTTACAAATAAAGAAGGAGGTTACTGCTCTCCTTGCTGCTTGGTGCTCCCCCAAACTGCTGCTGGTTCTTCCTGCTGCTTTTTCCTGGTTTGATAGATTTCTGGACTGAGATTTATATTGCCCCTAAAGAACCCGACAACCCTAATCAACAAGAAGTATCTCAAAGAGACCTATGTCCCTTTTCCCTTTAACCCTTCCATCTCTCCCGCATAGTGTTGGGGGTTGAAAGGAACAAAGGTTGGAAGGGAGGTAAATGAAATTTGTACAGTAAAGATAATTAGGATGAAATAATAAAACAAAAATAAGAAAAGCCACCTAGTTACATCTCCGCCTACTGGATGTCCCACCTTCTAGCCTACGTTTTCCTATAGGCCATAGGTTTTTTTATTGACAGTTAATTTATACATAGAGTACATAACTTATTCCTTCTAAAAGATGTGTTGCTGTAGAAAACCCTGGAACAAGCTGGATGCACACGCATAGGTGTAAGACAGTGGCTTTTGTCTGGTCATACACTGTTCTCCCTCCCTGGAAGCTCTGGGGACAATTTCACATGTACACTGATGCTCACCTACCTACCAGTAATTGTTATCTCCAAATGTGTATCTAGTTTTAGCAAACACCCTACAGTATAGGATGCATCCCATTTTAAGGCATCATCAACAGGTTTGGCAGCATGTGGAGCATATCTCCAGACTCTCTGGGTATGAAGCTGTGGAAGGGCCAGCATACGCACACCCCTCCTTGGTCTCCTCAAGCCACTGTGCCAAAGTAATACAAACGTGTAGCTGTGACACAGTCCTGGAGTCTAGAGCTTCAGAGCGATGTCAACAGCTGCACTCCTGTGGCTGTGGGTTAGCTTCCTCACTTGCTAGGAGCATATCAAAGCAAAGTGAACTGATGAGAAGCAAAGCCAAGCAAAAGCCCCCCCCCCCCGTTTTTCTGGGACTTCTAGTCATAGCCTCTCAAAATCTGCACAAGGACGTTTTTCCAGTTGGCGAATACCATTCCCTCCCAGCACAAGGTATTTTCCTGTTGACTAAGATCACACGCTCTCTAAGGAGTCTGTTAATCAGTGTCTTTTCCAACTGGCAAAAAGCATGTCTCCTGCAAGTGGCAGTTTCTCGCTGACAAGACATCATTTGCCCTTTCACGAGTTTGTTTTTTTAGGGTTGGATCTAACACTTCCACATCCCACACTTGGGACTAAAACAAAAACAGATTCACAACCATGTTTTTAAGGAAATCATAACTTCCACCACAGAGGGATGTAGGGGTAGGAGAGCAAAGTGCTTGGGAATGAACAGCACTGGATCTATATGGGTTTGCTAGGGCAATTATCATAGAGAACTAGTGAGAGGCTTGAAAATATAACACTGCCTCTCTACTCTAGAGGAAAGACCGTAGCCAAGGTGCCAACAGGAGGGGTCTGTGAGGGCTTCCCCCTGGCTTCTGGAGGTTCCTGGCAGTCTTTGGTGTTCCTTGGCTTGAATGAACATTGTTTTGAGCTCTGCCTTTATTCATCTTCATACATGGCCTCCTCCCTGTATGCTTCTCTGTGTCCAAATGTACCTTTGCAGTAAATAGAGTGCTCATATTAGATTAGGGCCCAACCAGATGTATTCAGAGTTCTTATATAATCACATGTGTGTTGGTTGTGAGGGGCTCTGGGAGGAAGGCAGTAGAGGAGTTTGTCAGGTTGCAAAGGTATTAGTGTTAACACACACCTTTCACCCCAAATGGAATAAGAGATAGTTTGTTCTGGAACTGGAATGTGCATGACTATGGCTCAGGATTATAGATTTATGTGTCCCAATACAATATTCCAACACAGGAGCACTTTGATGGAGTTTTCACAGTAACAGAAAGAAGAGAGTTATGAATTGAGGGGTTCTTAAAATGCATTGGTGAGAGTGTCAGTGAGGGGGTTACCTCAGCTACAGGCCTCAGATATTATCTGGTAGCATTCTTAGCCCTTCCATTAGTGGAGAATGGGGTTTTGTTATGTTAGTACTTCCAAAGGATTTTATCTGATTACCTGCATGTTAAACCTGATAGTGAAGTGGCCAAGGAACTGCTCTTTGTGGGACTAAAAGTAACTCAGGAGAGACTATATGCAATTAGGCTCAAGGCTTTTCAGACTCTCCACAGTCATTAAGGTTTTTTTTCTTCCAGTTTTTATTGGTTATTTTGTGAATTTCACCTCATGCACCATGTTGCCTCTCCTCTCCCCCCTCCCCTCAGACTCACTCTCCACTCTTGCAATCTCCCCCCCACATAAAAAGATATCATTGTGGAAGCTGTAGTGTGTCTCAGTTTCCCTTTGTCCACACATTTTTGCTTACAAATGTTCATTATAATGATTCCTTGGTCTGGTATGAGGCCTCGGGCTTCTGCTACTTTGTCAATACTAGAACCTCACTGGGCCTCTTCTCAGATATGCAGTTATTGTCTGGTGTTGTGGAGATCCTATAGTTTTGGGTCTGTGGAACTGGCCTCTTCATTCATGCACTCCAGCAGTTCATCCATGAGGTGGGACAACTCAAAGCCCTGGTTCTAGGCCTGCAACCCCCAATTATAGGGCCTGCTCTCCTGAGTGCCACAATCCCTCATTCAGGGCCAGCTGTAGTGTGCTCCCCAGGCAAGGTGCAGGGTCTGCTTTACCTAGTGCTGCAGCATGTGAGGGGCAGGGACAGCTCTCCTGCTCTTGTGACTCCATCAGGGCTAGATCTTCTATCTGCCACTAGTAGTGAGGGCAGAAGGGAGGGGAGGGGATCTCTCCCTCACCAACACCACCACAAAGCAGACAAAAAGCAAGGCTGACACTCCCATACTCACTCACTCAGGGCTTCCTCACCCACAATCCCTACATCCAGGGTCAGGCAGGGCTCCCCTAGACACTGGCTTGCTTCCTGTCCTGGGAACCCATCTGGTGCTTGCCTGGTGCTGGACTGGTGGTCAACACAGGCTAGCTCCCCTTTTGGGCCTTATAGTGCTGAAGTGGTGGTGGTATCTGGCTTGTTTCTTACCACCATCCCCCCCAAGAATGTTAGGCATTCTCTTAAGATTATGCTATAAACTCTTATTTCAGGATTTGCAAATTACTCACTGGGTATAGTTTAAAAATCTGTAAAATCTGTAACAAAATTTGGCTTTCAACTTGTAATGAAAGACTTATAATTAAAAATCTATATATGGATATTATTCATTTGGAACCCCTTGTGGTAGAGGTTTGGATTTCTTTGGAAACACAGCTGTGTTGAATGAATGTGGTTTTTGTTTTGGTGTCAAGTAAGGGACATGGGAGTGCTTTGTTTACTGCCAAAAAACAGACTCACGAAAGGGGGATGCAAATCATCCTGATGACTGTCACCTGTGGGGATCATGTTTATATCCTTTGATGGACAGACTCCTGGGAGAGTTCGTGATCTTGGTCAACAGGAAGTACCTTGTGAGGAAGGTACATGGTTGGCCAATTAGAAAGCATCCTTGTGTATAAAAAGGAAGACCTTGAAATGTTGATGGGATTTTTTGCTTGGCATTGCTTTTCATCGATGCTCATTGCTGCTTCACTTCAAAAGACTCAAGACAATGCTTTGCCAAAGGTTGCTGATGCCAAGACTTGCTGAAGATTACAACCTAGGTTGGGCTGAGCCCAGGTCTGACTGAGCCCAGGTGAAGCCTCATTTGGAGCTTCAAAAGCTGCTGCACCAAGGCGTACTTATAGTGCTGCACCTGCCTCGTGGGGGTTCGGCAAGTTCCAACAGACTGAAGAGACCTCAGCCCCAAGCTGGGGTGCCAATACCACTGCTGTCAATACTGGAGGCAGGTAGCTACTGCTGCTGCTGCTGATTGCTGTGTTTCCCATTGCTGTTCATTGCTAATTGGATCTGTTTCTTGGTAATACTGATTTAGATGGGCTACTGACTAACTGCCCCAAGGACTTGCACCTGAGGAAGTCTTCATCTTGATACCCTTTCTTGTGCACCTCGGATTGGAAGGTGATTAGAATTATTAATAGTTTAAAGGTATGCCTTCAACCCCTGCTCACCCCCACACAAGCTGGGGAACCCCATCTGCTCTCCTTCCCTCAACCCTGCCCACATGGAGAAAAGTCTGGGCTAACACATCATCACCCTTCGTCTCTGTATTTCCAGCAATCCACCCAACAGTGCTCATCCAGGAGCTCAGCTTTTGACCATATATGGATACAACCCCAGCTTCTAGCTCACATATCACCACCCCTTGCCCAAGACCTGTCAAACCCCCTTGCCTTAGCCTAGGTGCTCAATTTCCCTGGCCCCATTCCTTGGGACCTGTGAACTTGCCTGGGAGAAGCGGCCAATAAACCTGCCTTTATCTACTTTTAATCTGGCCTATATTGTGTTTGTGTAAAACCTATTATCTTGATGCCAAAAACCAGGAGGGAGGAGTTGAGCCCCCAGCCACATTGGGAGCCCTTCCTCTCCACCTGATGTGATTGACTTTCAACTCAGGATAATTCACTTTTTCCAACTACCACCTAAGAGGTACCAGGTGGCTCTTCTGGGTCTAAGACCCTCAGGATCTCCTACCAAGCTGCAGCCATGCCAGGGCAAGCCTATCCATTCTGGAACAAGACAGTCTTTGTTCTGGGGAGCCTTTGAATTTGGAGACATCCTTTCCAAGGCTACCCTGCCCCCAATGTTCAACCCCAGGCTATCACATGGGACATTGTAACATAGTCTTCATTTTCTAGCACAGCCATGGAAATTGGCAACACCAGGTCTAAACCCAATCTTCAGTCACCCTTGGTGTGTTTGTGACAAAATTTATCCAAATTAGTTTTGTCTAAATGGCCACCAGAGGGCACACTTGACTATAACATCCTTCATGATCTTGAAAATTTCTGCCAGCTTAAGGACAAATGGTCTGAACTCTCTCATGTAGTTTTTTGGGAAACTGTGCTCCCGTCCCTCCCTCTGTAGCCAGTGCTCAATGGCCCAACTCCTGTTAGCCAGTATCATGGCACCTCCAGACACCCTTTCATCTGGGGACTTGGACCTGAAATCATCCTCTGCCCTGACAGAGCAGTGCCTGATTCACTGGCACTCCTACACCTTTCCTGAGCCCATGCTCTGCCCGTTGGCCAACTTTTTCCCCATACCCACCCCTTCCTCTCTCCCTTCCCTTTATCACAAAAGCCATGGGCAGTCCGCCTCCTCCCCCTTACCCAGCTTCTATTCTCTCCTCCCAATACCCTCGTTCTTTTTAACCACTATAAACTCTACCTATTGGTCAACCCCCTCCCCTTTATCCGCCTCCACCACATCCTCCTCCCTCCTTGCCTTCTCTGCCTCCTGCCTCTTCTACAAGAACAACACTAACCACATGGCTAGTTCCTCCCCCCCCCATCCACACACTGGTCTACTCCCCCTGAATCATCCCCATAGCTTTGCCCTTTTTGGGAGGTGGCTGGATTTGAGGGAGTTATTTGAGTTCATGTTCCTTTCCCCCTCCAAGACCTCTCCCAGATTGAAAAGCATCTAGGTTCCTTCTCTACCAACCCATTCACATATATTAAAGAGTTCTGCTATCTTTGCCAGACCTATGACCTAACTTGACACGACCTTTATGTCATCCAGGCTTCAAGTCTCACTCCTGATTAGCACCGACTGGTTCAGGCAGCAGCCAGGCAGTACACAGACCAGATCCACCTAGTGGATGATAAGGTCTCCATGAGTCACATGGCAGTGCCAGCTACACAACCTAATTAGGATTATCAGCTGGGTCAAAATGGCTGCCAGAGGAGGAACTTCATGGTTTACTCTCTCCTTCAGGGTATAGAAATGGTCTCAAACAAACTTGTTAACTTTGATAAGCTCTGCAAAATTATGCAGCGAACTGATGAAAATCCAGCTATTTTTCTAAATCAATTACAAGAGACCATGGTCTTGCCCTGACCCAGCCTTCCCAGCAGGAGCCATGGTCCTGGCTTCCCATTTTATTACCCAGTAATTACCAGATATTCAGAACAAAACTAAAAAATGTTGAGTCCCCAAGCCCCCATACATGAATTGGTGGAGATGGCTTTTAAGGTCTTACCACCCAAGAAGAGGCAGCCAAGTCTTCCAAACAGGGTAGGCTGCACCAAAAGGATACATTCCAGGCCTATTCCTTGGCAGGTGCCTGAAACCAATGGCAGTTCCCACAGAGAGAACATGGGAGATCCACCAGGCCTCATCCCAGTAGGGTTTGACCAAAGTCAACTCCACCAACAAGGGACCTGTTTCAAATGCAGCCAGGAAGGGCACTGGTCTCATGCCTGCCCTAACAGTCAGCAGTCCATCAAGCCATGTCATGTCTGCTGGTGGCCTGGTCACTGGAAGTCAAAGTGCCCCAATGTGGGCTGGTCCTCTGTGCCATGGCATGGAGGTCAACCCCACCAGTGCCAGAACCACTGACCCTTCTGCCTCTGAGCTCCTTGGCCTGGTGGAGGACTGATGGCACCCAGACCAAGGGACTCCCATTACCCTCACAGAGCCTATGGTAATGCTCCAGGTAGTGGGTAAGCCCCTGACCTTCCTGGTAGACACAGAGGCTGCCTTCTCTGTTTTGACATCCCACTCAGGTCCCACAGTCCTATCACCACACACAAAGGGTGTGGACAGAACCCCCTCCTTTCCACCTAAGACTCTGCCAGTTCCCTGTATTCTCACAGGACGATTCTTCTCACACCCTTTTCTGCTCATGACCATCTGCACAGTGCCTTTACTTGACCAAGATATCTTCAGCTGCTTCAGAGATACCCTTTCCCTGGCTCCCATAACCTCTCCTGACTCCCATCTTCTTCATCCCCTGATGGCCTCTCAGATCCCTACCCCAGACTGTTCTGTCCCTACACTACCCAGATCCTGTCAACCCCCAAGTATGGTATACCTCCACCCTAGTGATTGCTACCCATCACTAGGCGTTCTAGTTCACCTTAAGAACTCCACTTCCTTCCCTTCCAAACTCCAGTTTCCCATTTCTGAAACCCATCGCCAGAGTCTCAAGTCCATCATTACCCACCTCCTGTCTCAGGGACTTCTAATCCCTATTGACTTGACTTGCAACACTCCCATTCTCCCAGTGTGAAAGTCTACTGCCTACCACTTAGTTCAGGACCTCTACCTTATTAATGAAACAGTCATCCTAATTCACCTTGTTGTTACCAACCCCTACACATCCTCTCTAACATTCCTTCTACAACTTCCCACTTTACTGTCCTAGACATAAAAGATGTCTTCTTTACTGTCCCCCTACACCCCTGACTCATATTTTCTCTTTGCCTTCACCTGGGGAGGACCCTGATACACAGGCTGCGAGACACGTTAGATAGACAGTTCTCCCTCGCAGGGCTTTCAGGATACTCTATATTTCCTCAGCCAAGCCTTGGCCTGGGACCTCTTCTCCTTTGACCTTAATCCTAGTACACTTCTCCAATACATAGATAACCTCTTACTTTACAGTCCCTCTCTGTCTCTGTCCCAGAGGGCCAACTCTTTACTTGTAAACTATCTTGGATACCATACCATGTCTCTCTGCCTAAAGCTCAGCTATGCTCTCCCAGTATAATGGGATGGGGTCTCCTAAGTTGTACTTGAGCATCAGGGCTCTAAGACTCTCACCTCCAACCAGGTTCAGGCTCTGAGAGACCTCCAGACCCCAACTGTGGTGGATCACATTCTTTGATTTTGGGGTCTAATGGAGTTCTTTAGACATTGGATCCCAAATTTTGCTTTTATGGCTAAGCCACTATAGCAGGCAGGCAAGGAGACCCCAGTGGGGGTCTCACTCACCTGGCTGTAGTTCCCAGACATGCTTCCCTACTCTAATAGGCTCTTTAACAGCCCCAGCCTTGGCCCTTCCAGACTCTACTCAGCCCTGTATCGCTTTGCTGATGAGAGAGGCTGGGGCGATGAAAACAGGAGTCTTTGGGCCCTCCCATCAAGCCATCATTTTTCTATCTAAACAATTGGACCTAGTGTGTGTGTGTGTGTGTGTGTGTGTGTGTGTGTGTGTGTGTGTGTGGCAGCAATGTCTGTGGGCCTTAGTGTTGGTGGGGCCTAACTCACCTCAGGGGCCTCAAGATCACCTGACTCCAGCCACCCACCTCCTCTCTGATCTCCTTACCTGAGTCACTTCTCTCTCTCTCTCTCTCTCTCTCTCTCTCTCTCTCTCTCTCTCTCTCTCTCTC
>CAJQZJ010033173.1:1005124-1022310 GCA_907164525.1 Lophiomys imhausi
TACCTTCTAACCATCTCCATGAGTTTAAAGTTCTATAACTGACTTAGCTTTCATACTAACTTGCATCACTATTATAACCATCTTCTTAGATCTACAACGCCCTCTTGATTCCTAAACAACTCAAAATTTAGCTATGAGACGCAAGCTGTCTATTCTTCAACCACCTCAGAGAGCTGAGAAGGATAAATATATCTGATTATATAGGAAGTGCAGGGCCTGCAGCTTCCAATACTAAGAAATGACAAACCAGTGACTACCTGGACAGTTCCCATTTTCTCTCCATACATTCCAGCATCAGTCTTCAGCCTTTTGGTCCTGTTTCTCTGACAGACATTTATTGTAGAGCAGGGATTATGAAGGACTAACCTACCCTGTCTTGGCAGAGCTAGGCTGTCAACTTCCCTGCTACCAAGTTTTGTCCTTTTTGGACAGCAGTCTGTCTGTAGTTGAAGCAAGGAGTTTTTACATGCCAAGAGATAGGCTTGCCACTAATTCAACCATCTCACACTGGAGATTCTTCGATGCTTTTCTTCTACTTGGAGTAGAATAGGGGGTGCTGTCAGGATCTGATATGTCGCGATATCAAAAAAAGTCTTAATTTAAGACCACATCTTTGAATGCCATATTCTGCAGATCTCTTGGGGTTTTTGAAGATGCCCTATCTATCTCTTGTATTTAGATAAGCAAATGTTGCTTGTCTCTTAACAACTTGATTACTGAGTAGCTTAGAGAATATCTGTGATAGACTGTCATAGTAGCTAACAAGGTGACATGCATGCATGACTAGGAGTTTGTTTTTCTTAACTATCCTAAACAGTTTAAGACGGTTGGTATCAAGAGGCCAGAGCTTCACATTTCATTTTTAAGTATCTCTAGGTACGATACCATTAGGAAGCGTTACCTTTAATTTTGTATCAATATACAAAGATCTATTCAAATGTGGCTAAATATACTCTTAATTTTGTATCAATATACAAAGATCAATGCCTATGCGGCCCAATACAATCTTAATATTGCATCCATATACAAGGGTCAATACCATTGTGGCCAACTATAATCTTAATTTTGTATCAATATACAAATATCAATACCGACGTAGACCAATACAATCTTATTTTTGCACAATAAACAATGGTCAATACCACTTTAACCAAATATACTACTAATTTTGTATCAATATACAAAGGTATAAGGGCATATTCAATAATCTGACACTTCTTCTTGGTCCTTCCTGTGCTATGTCTATGTCTAAATTTTTCTCAAGTCCGTGCATTCCTACATAGGAGATAAAGAAGGATACAGAAAAGGGAAAGAAGGAATACCCTGGGTCTAACCTCCAAAACCCATTAAACAGGACCATTTAACAACTTGTAATCTCTTCCCCTAAATAACAGAGTTTTCAGTTGTCCTTCAAATAACCAAAAAAGGGGGGGGTGGAGAAACACCCTCCCCACCCTCTGGGTATGGGACGTCGCTCTCTTAAAATGACTTCCTGCTGATTTGGGTCGTAGTAAACCTGTTTGGGGCCCAAACCAAAATGGAAAAATGGTTAAAAATGTTAATACAATCCTTTTATGTTCAGTCTTCTGTTCTCAGCTGTTTAGATGTCCTAAGGAGTTTGTAGGCAGAAGTTGAACTTCCAGGCTTTACTGAGGTTCTGGCTGGGGCATTGTGTAGAGCTGAACGGTCTTAGCGATATTGAGTTGTTGTGGTTGTAGGCTTTTGATAGAGACAGCTATTGAGGGAGTCAGTCAGGCTGAATCATCTGGGTCACTTGTCTTCTTTTGGTGTCTGATTCTGATTTCTGCTGAGGTTTCCGTTGTCCAGTTGTCCCTGGGTTCCTTGAATGGATGTTTTGATTCTCCTGGAAAGATAAGAACAGAGCCCTGCCCTAATCCTCACTCAGGGACAATCGCCCACTTTTTTTTGGGGGGGGGGGTAGGTAATATTTCTCCTGAAGCAAATTTGGTTTTTTGACAATATATAAAGTGTTGTCTTTCAATCTGGTTTAAAGAAGAAATTATTTTGTTATTTTGGAGCTAAACCAGCTTTAGTGTATATATTTTGAGATCTCGAAGGACAATTTGTTTGTGTTGAGTGGGCCATTTGTAAGTAGCTTTTAAACTTAGGTCCTTCCAAATCCTATGTGTGTGTCTCTGCATTCTAATTATTGGGATCCAAGACCTGTGGTTCCCATCTGAGGGGATTAAAGATGTGTTCCACCACTCCTGGATCGAAGTTTTTCTTTATTTAGAGTTTGTTTTGTATCAGGCTGACCTTGAGCTCTGAGATCTGCCTGTTTCTGTCTCTAGTGTGTTGGGGTTAAGGGTGTACTCTTCTTGAATGATGGGATTAAGGGTGTGTACCCTCACCACCCTTTTCCGTGTAACTCTAGAATTTATAAGTCCACTAACTCTATGGTGCTCCTCCTGTCTCTGCTGAAGTTAAAGGCATGGGTTAACACCACATTTCTCCTGTATTTTACCTTAGCTCTACGTTTTTTCGACACTTGGAGGTTTATAAAACCAGGTTGAATGGCTGTGTCCTTTATTTTATTTACAGTGTTTTAACGTTGTTACCTGCTTTTTTTTTAATTAATAAATTTATTTGTTTGTTGCTGCAGGTTACATCCTTAACATATTGTCCTCTTTTCCCGCTACCCAGCCCCACCCTCCCATGCTCTACCCCCTGACCCTTCCATCTTGATCCTCTGGGGTGGAGTGTCCCTGCATACCAGTCTCTCACCACAGATCAGGAGTCATATGAGGGCCGAGAGCCTCTTCATACACCGGGGGCCTACGAGGCAGTATGCCAGTGAAAGGTGTCTCCTTGCTACGGGGGGACAACTAAAAAAAAGACCAACAGACACACAAACCAACAAAAACAAAGAACAACAACAAAAAAAGAGAGGAAAAAGAAAGAGGAAAAAAAGGGAAAGGAAAAAGAAAAAGAAATGAAAAAAAAGTTTATGTCCATGTTCCTTTTGGTGTGTTGGTTGTAGTACAGATATCCTGTACGATATAGCTAAAATCCTACTATAAGTGAATAGATGCCATGTGCATCCTTCTGAGTCTGGGTTAGCTCACTCAGGATGAGATTCTCTAGATCCATCCATTTGGTTGCAAATTGCATGATTTCATTGTTTCTTATAGCTGAGTAATATTCCATTGTATAGATGTACCACAATTTTTTAATCCATTCTTCAGTTGAGGGACATCTGGGTTGTTTCCAGTTTCTAACTATTATAAATAAGGAGGCTATGAACATAGATGAGGAGACTTCCCTATGTCTCCGTGAGGTGTCCTTTGGGTGTATACCCAGAAGTGGTATGGCTGGGTCCTGAGGCAAAGTTATTCCAAGGTTTCTAAGATATCTCCAGACAGACCTCCATAGTAGTTGCACAAGCCTGCACTCCCACCAGCAATGGAGTAGGGTTCCCCTTTCTCCACACCCTTGCCAGCATGTGCTGTCATTTGAGCTCTTTATCTTAGCCATTCTGACGGGTGTGAGATGGAATCTCAGGGTCGTCTTGAGTTGCATTTCTCTGATGATTAAGGATGTTGAGCATTTCTTCAGGTGACTCCCGGCCCTTAGGGATTCCTCCTTTGTGAATTCTCTATTTAGCTCCATCTCCCATTTTTTGATTAGATTATTTGGTTTCTTGGCATTTAGTTTCTTGAGTTCTTGGTAGATTTTAGATAATAGCCCTCTGTCATCAGATGTGGGGTTGGTGAAGATTTTCTCCCAGTCTGTTGGTTGCCGTTTTGTTCTAATGACTGTGTCTTTTGCCTTACAGAAGCTTTTCAGTTTCATGAAGTCCCATTTATTGATTGTTGATCTCAGGTCCTGAGCAGTTGGTGTTCTGTTCAGGAAGTTGTCACCTGTGCCAATGAGTTCGAGGGTTTCTCCTACTTTTTCTTCTAGTATCTTTAGTGTGGCCGGCCTTATGTTAAGGTCTTTGATCCACTTGGAATTAAGTTTTGTACAAGGTGATAGGTATGGGTCTAATTTCATTCTTTTGCAAGTGGACCAGCACCATTTGTTGAAGATGCTGTCCTTCTTCCATTGTGCGGTTTTGGCTTCTTTGTCAAAGATTAGTTGGCCATAGGTGTGTGGGTCCATGTTTGGGTCTTCAATTCGATTCCATTGATCCACTGGTCTGTTTCTATACCAGTACCATGCTGTTTTTATTATTATTGCTCTGTAGTACAGCTTGAAATCTGGGATGGTGATACCTCCAGATGCTTTTTTATTGTTCAGGATTGATTTAGCTATTCTGGGCTTTTTGTTGTTCCATATGAAATTGAGTATAGCTTTTTCCAGGTCTATAAAGAATTGTGTTGGTATTTTGATAGGAATTGCATTGAATCTATATATTGCTTTTGGTAGAATAGCCATTTTTATTATGTTGATCCTACCTATCCATGAGCATGGGAGATCTTTCCATCTTCTAAAGGCCTCTTCCATTTCTTTCCTCAGGGGCTTGAAGTTCTTGTTGTATAGGTCCTTTACTTGCTTGGTTAGAGTTACCCCCAGGTATTTTATATTGTTTGTGGCTATTGTGAAGGGGGTTGTTTCCCTTATTTTTTTCTCGGTATATTTGTTTGTTGTATAAAGAAGGGCTTGTGATTTTTTTGAGTTAATTTTGTATCTAGCCACCTTGCTGAAGTTGTTTATCAGCTGTAAGAGTTCTTTGGTGGAGTTTTTGGGGTTGCTTATGTATACTAACATATCATCTGCTAATAGGGATAATTTGACTTCTTCATTTCCAATGTTTATCCCTTTGATTTCCTTTAGTTGTCTTATTGCTCTAGCAAGAACTTCAAGTACTATATTGAAGAGATATGGTGAAAGTGGACATCCTTGTCTTGTCCCTGAGTTTAGAGGAAATGCTTCAAGCTTCTCTCCATTTAATTTGATGTTGGCCACTGGCTTGCTGTATATTGCCTTTATTATTTCTAGGTATGGTCCTTGTATGCCCGTTCTCTCCAGAACTTTTAGCATGAAGGGGTGTTGGATTTTGTCAAATGCTTTTTCCGCATCTAGCGAGATTGTCATGTGGTTTTTTTCTTTCATCCTGTTTATATGGTGAATTACATTGATAGACTTTCATATATTGAACCATCCCTGCATTCCTGGGATGAAGCCTACTTGATCATGATGTATGATATTTTTTATGTGTTCTTGAATTCGGTTTGCTAGTATTTTATTAAGTATCTTTGCATCTATGTTCATGAGGGAGATTGGTCTGAAGTTCTCTTTCTTTGTTGGGTCTTTGTGTGGTTTAGGAATCAGAATGACAGTGGTCTCATAGAATGAGTTTGGCAGTGTTCTTTCTGTTTCTATGTGGTGGAAGAGTTTGAAGAGTAATGGTGTTAGCTCCTCTTTGAAGGTCCGGTAGAATTCCATGCTAAAGCCATCTGGCCCTGGGCTTTTTTTTTTTGGTTGGGAGATTATTAATGACTGTTTCTATTTCCTTAGGGGTTATTGGGCTGTTTAAGCTGTTAATCTGATTTTGATTTAGTTTTGGTAGGTGGAATTTATCGAGGAAATTGTCCATTTTGCTTAGGTTTTCAAATTTGGTGGAGTATAGATTTTTAAAGTAGGACCCGAATATTTTCTGGATCTCCTCAATGTCTGTTGTTATTTCTCCCTTTTCATTTCTGATTTTGTTGATTTGGGTTCTTTCTCTTTGCCTTTTAGTTAATTTGGCTAGGGGTCTGTCTATTTTGTTGATTTTCTCGAAGAACCAACTCTTGGTTTCATTGATTCTTTGTATAGTTCTTTTTGATTCTAAGTTGTTGATTTCAGCCCTAAGTTTGATGATTTCCTGCCTTCTGCTCCTCTTGGGCATGTTTGCTTCTTTTTTTTCCAATTCACCCAGCTTAGCTGTTAATTCATTAATATGAGCTGTCACAATTTTCTTTTTGAATGCACTTAGTGCTATGAATTTTTCTCGTAGCACAGCTTTTATTGTATCCCATAGGTTTGGGTATGTTGTGTCTTCATTGTCGTTGGATTTTAAGAAGTCTTTGATTTCCTTCTTTATTTCTTCCCTGACCCAGTGGTCATCCAGTAAGGAGCTGTTCAATTTCCATTTGTATGTAGGCTTTCTGTTGATTCTTTTGCTGTTGAAGACCAGCTTTATTCCGTGGTGGTCTGATAAGATACAAGGTGTTATTTCAATTTTCTTGTATCTATTGAGACTATCTTTGTGACCAACTATGTGGTCGATTTTGGAGAAGGTTCCGTGGGGTGCTGAGAAAAAGGTGTATTCCTTTGTGTTTGGATGAAACATTCTGTAGATGTCTGTTAGGTCCATTTGTTTCATGATCTCTGTTAGACTCAATATTTCTCTGTTTGGCCTCAGTCTTGATGGTCTGTCCATTGTTGTGAGTGGGATGTTGAAGTCTCCCACTACTAATATGTTGTGATCAACGTGTGATTTAAGTTTTAGAAGTGTTTCTTTTGCAAAAGTAGGTGCCTTTGTATTTGGGGCATAGATGTTCAGTATTGAGATTTCCTCTTGATGAATATTCCCTTTAATGAGTATATAATGCCCTTCTTTGTCTTTTTTCATTAACTTCAGTTGGAAGTCTGTTTTGTTTGATATTAGGATGGCTACTCCAGCTTGCTTCCTGGGTCCATTTGCTTGGAAAACCTTTTCCCAGCCCTTTACTCTGAGGTAGTGACTATCTCTGGTATTGAGATGTGTTTCTTGTATGCAGCAAAGGGATGCATCTTGCTTGCGGATCCACTCTGTAACCCTGTGTCTTTTTATTGGGGAGTTGAGACCATTGATGTTGATGGATATTAGTGACCTGGGGTTGTTGTTTCCCATTAGTTTGGTATAGGTGATGGTCCTGTGTCTCTTTTGGTTTAGTTGCTGAGGGGTTTTCTATTCCCTTTTTTTTCTTGGGTGAAGTTTTCTTCTCTGGGATGGAATTTTCCTTCTAGGATTTTCTGTAGGGCTGGGTTTGTGGGTAGATATTGTTTACATTTGATTTTGTCATGGAATATCTTGTTTTCTCCATCTATGTTGATAGAGAGTTTTGCTGGGTATAGTAGTCTGGCTGGGCACCTATGATCTCTCAGGACTTGTAGAATATCTGTCCAGGCCCTTCTAGCTTTTAAAGTTTCTGAGGAAAAGTCAGGTGTAATTCTGATGGGTCTGCCATTGTATGTGACTTGGCCTTTTTCTCTTACAGCTTTTAATATTCTTTCTTTGTTCTGTACATTTGGTGTTTCAATTATTATGTGGCAAGAGGAGTTTCTTTTCTGATCTAATCTGTTCGGTGTTTTGTAAGCCTCTAGGATTTTTATTGGCATCTCTTTTTTCAGGTTTGGGAAGTTTTCTTCTATGACTTTGTTGAAGATATTTCCTGGACCTTGGAGTTGGGAGTCTTCTCTTTCCTCTATGCCTATGATTCTTAGGTTCCGTCTTTTCATTGAGTCCTTGATTTCTTGGATGTTGTGGGTGAGAGATTTTTTAGCCTTCTCATTTTCTTTGGATGTTGTACTGATTTCTTCCATCGAATCTTCCATGCCTGAGATTCTGTCTTCCATCTCTTGCATCCTATTGTTGATACTCACATCCATAGTTCCTGTTCTCTTCCCTTGGTTCTCCACTTCCTCTTTTAACTCTGACTGTGTTTTCTTTATTGTTTCTATTTCTATTTTCATGTCTTGTATGGTATTGTTCGTTTTGTACATTTCCTTCTCCAGCTTGCTTGTTTTTGTCTGAAAATCTTTCATTGCTTTGTGCTTTTCCTGTTCAAGCTCTGTCACCTTGGCTTGGAGCTCTTTAATGGTGTTGTTCATTGTTTTGGCTTGTAAAATTGTGGCTTCTTTGAATACCTTCATAGATTTAAGTTCTTCTTGAAGGGACTCTATCACTTTCCATAATGCAGAATTGTCATCGTTTTCATGTGTTACTGTTGGTGTGAGGTCATCCGAATTGGATGAACTAGGATAATTCTGCTTTCTTGGGGTCATATTTCCTTGATTTCTGTTTTTTCTTGGACCTTTGGCCATGTGGGTGTGTTTAGCTGTCTGTTCTTGTCGTTTTCTGTGCTTGGATCCACAGGGGATGCTTTGGTGAAGGAGTCGAATTGCTTGGCTATCTGTCGTTGCTTACAGGGGGATCTCAGGGTCACTGTGGTTTTAATAGCCTTAATCGCTGTGAGCTGGTGCAGCCTATTCCCAGGTAGTGAGTAATGGTCTGGAATTGTTTCAATGTTCCCAGTTCAGACTTCTCTATGTTGCACACTGAGTGATCAGCTTGTAATGGTTCTGATGGTATGGACCTGTTTGCCCAGGCACAGATTTTGTGGGCTTTGTTTGTCGTCACGTAGGCTGACAGGGCCCAGCTCCACACCTAATATGTCTGGGTTTACCAGAATACAGCTATGGTCCCCTGGCTTCTGGTTACCCAGTAGGCTTCTCCGCCACAGGCCTGGCCGCTTCCCTCCCTATCTGCTCCGCCGTGGGTGGGCGGAGCTTCAGCCCCTCCCACCATCTTAGCTGGCCTCCTGCCCTAGCTGCTTTGCTGTGGGCGCGTGGGGCTTCGGCCCCTCCCACCTACTGAGCCGGCCTCCTTCCCTAGCTGCTTTGCCGTGGGTGTGCCGGGAACCAGCCCCACCCACCAGCGCCCGCTTCCCTTCCCAACTGCTCTGCCCGCCCACCTCCCGCTCCGGCTGGAGCGGCTGCAGATCACCCGCCGAGCACCCTGTTTCTTCCTTGTTAAGACTTCAACTATTCTGCAAAGTTTCCTAAGTAGTTATAAGGTCTTCCTGAGGTGTGGGAAGCCCAGTAGGCTAGTGGGCGATCGCCATATGGCCTTTGATTCTGCCTGCTGTGTGTTGGGATCGATCTTACCAGGCGCCTCTCCAAATGGGAGTTCCCGAATCCCGGATTTATTGGCTTCCATGTCTGCGAGAGATGGGGGGAGAGCCTTGCCCTGGGACTTTTAACAGTCCCTTGGGAGCTGTGCGTGTTCCCGGAGGGGCCAGACCCTCTGGTTTTTGCCCAGTGTCCCACAACTCTGTGTTTTCTATGGCTCTTCTCTCCCACATTCAAAATGCGTCCGTGCAGTTCGCCGCCATCTTGGCCCCCCATGGCTGGGTCTTGAGGTAGAAGCTATTCCAAGTTTCCTACGATACTGCCAGACTTATTTCCATAGTGGTTGTACAAGCTTGTACTCCAACCAACAATAGAAGAATGTTTCCCTTTCTCCACACCCTCACCAGCATGTGCTGTCATTTGATCTTAGATTCTGACAGGTGTGACATGGAATCTCACAGTCCTCTTGAGTTTCATTTCTCTGATGATTAAGGATGTTGAGCATTTCTTCAAGTGTCTCTCAACCATTAGGGAATCCTCCTTTGTAAATTCTCCGTTTAGCTCTATTCCCCATTGTTTGATTGGAATATTTGGTTTCTTGGCATTTAATTTCTTGAGCTCTTTGTAAATTTTGGATATTAGCCCTCTGTCAGATGTGGGGTTGGTGAAGATTTTTTCCCAATCTGTAGGTTGCCATTTTGCTGAAATGACAGTGTCTTTTGCCTTACAGAAGCTTTTCAGTTTCATGAGGTCCCACTTATTGATTGTTGGTCTTAGATCCTGAGCTGTAGGTGTTCTGTTCAGGAAGTTGTCACCTGTGCCAATGAGTTTGAGGGTTTTTCCCACTTTCTCTTCTAATAGATTTAGTGTGTCCGGTTTTATGTTAAGGTCTTTGATCCACTTGGACTTAAGTTTTGTACAAGGTGATAAGTATGGGTCTAATTTCATTCTTTTACAAGTGGACATCCAGTTGGACCAGCACCATTTGTTGAAGATGCTGTTCTTTTTCCATCGTATGGTTTTGGATTCTTTGTCAAAAATTAAGTGACCATAGGTGTGTGGGTTCATTTCTGAGTCTTCAATTCGATTCCATTGATCCACTGATCTGTTTCTACACCAGTACCATGCTGTTTTTATTACTATTGCTCTGTAGTATAGCTTGAAATCTGGGATGGTGATACCTCCAGATGTTTTTTTTTTTTTTGTACAGGATTGATTTAGCTATTCTGGGTTTTTTGTTATTCCATATGAAGTTGAGAATTGTTTTTTCCAGGTTCATAAAGAATTGTGGTGGTATTTTGATAGGAATTATATTGAATCTGTATATTGCTTTTGGTAGGATGGCCATTTTTATTATGTTGATCCTACCTATCCATGAGCATGGGAGATCTTTCCATCTTCTGATGACCTCTTTAATTTCTTTCTTCAAGGGCTTGAAGTTCTTGTCATACAGCTCTTTCACTTGCTTGGTTAGAGTTACCCTCAGGTATTTTATATTGTTTGTGGCTATTGTCAAGGGTGTTGTTTCCCTAGTTTCTCAGCCCATTTATTTTTTGTGTAAAGAAGGGCTTCTGATTTTTTTTTGAGTTAATTTTGTATCCAGCCACCTTGCTGAAGGTGTTTATCACCTGTAAGAGTTCTCTGGTGGAATTTTTGAGGTTGCTTATGTATGCTATCATATCGTTTGCAAATAGGGATAATTTGACTTCTTCATTTCCAATTTGTATCCCCATGATCTCCTTTAGCTGTCTTATTGCTCTAGCAAGAACTTCAAGTACTATGTTGAAGAGATATGGTGAAAGTGGACATCCTTGTCTTGTCTCTGAGTTTAGAGGAAAGTTCCTCTTTATTTAATTTGATGTTGGCTACAGGCTTGCTGTATATCACCTTTATTATTTCTACATATGGTGCTTCTATGCCCATTGTCTCCAGGATTTTTAGCATGAAGGGGTGTTGGATTTCAGACCAATTTCCCTCATGAACATAGATGTAAAAATGCTTAATAAAATACCAGCAAACCGAATCCAAGAACACATCAAAATATCATACACCATGATCAAGTAGGCTTCACCCCAGGAATGCAGGGATGGTTCAACATGTAATAATCCATCAACATAACTCATCATATAAACAAGTTGAAAGAAAAAAACCACATGATCATCTCGCTAGATGCTGAAAAAGCATTTGACAATATCCAACACTCCTTCATGCTAAAAGTCCTGAATGTGTAATTTTTAATTCATGGATTTTATATGTTTTATGTGTTTCAAATCATTACATTAAGTCTTCTTTTAAATGTTCAAATTGGTCTGACTTGATTTGGTGGGAACTCTTTAAAGTTTTGTCTCCTGTGACCAGTTTTGAATTATGTTGCTATTTTTTCTTGCCTGAGGACACATTCCTCAGGAATGAGCAGAAGCACTACATTTACAAGACACCTAAGTCATTCCCACTCTGTGAGTTTCTACCACCTTCTTCATACATATTAGGCTCATGGTCCTATTATATTTCCTTTATTTCCATATGATTGACAATTTCATAATGTAATGATTAAAAATGCATGACCTCTTCTAAATTCCCATTTAAGATTCCAACCTGTAGAATTGAAAAATATAGTAGGTAAGGACTTATGGGTAAGGGTGTTTTCTGCAGTGACCCGGGGTCAGGAAAATGGGTGCTTGTTAGTAATTCTGGGGTTTGCTTTATATATAAAATACATGCTGTAGTGTTGAGAATATTGGAAATATCTGTCCAGAGATCCATTCTAGTTATTGTCACTCAACTACTCCTTGTTCTATATTATATATTTGTATATGCATATATATATGTAAATATGATATATATGTATATATATATATATGTTAGAGTGATCTGAAAGCTGCTTGTAATCTATTACTATTATTACGTGCCATCCTTTCACATGGCATAGAGACTTACAGATATCTTTCTTCCACTCAAAGAGCAGAAAATCTTCCTTGTTTGATCTGTACATCCTATATCTCCCATGCATTTTTGTGATGACACAACTATATGTTACTTGTAAGAAATTATATGTTTTCAGTACAAAAGAACCAGATACCAATGTAACAGAGACAGCCTTGACACAGCTCACATCCCAATATCCTATGACATCCAGCCTCAAAGCCTACCTCAGCTGCTGTTCCATCAAAATTTGCTTCCAGGAGAGCTTCACTCTTTCAGACAGGACTTCATTTAAGCCTCCATTTTCAATATTTGAGAGACTCAACAACAAATGTTACTATTAGATTGCTTAACCATTTTTTTTTTCATTTTATTTGGGTCCCTAACAGATTTTCTTTGCCCAAAATCAACAGGAAACAAATTTTCAGAGGAACTGAGGCCCATTCCCAAGAAAGGGTGGCTAGATTTTGGTTGTTTTGTGATTAATGGGTGTTTGTTATTATAAAGTGGATAATTGTAGATTAGTAATGGTGTTATATATAAAAAAGGGTGGGTTAAGAACTTAAACTCAAGTTAAAGAGAAATATGGGTCTATAATACAGGAATGATAAGATATAAGGGTAGATTATTGAATCTTTTCTGCAATTTAGAGCTATTCTGTACATAAGGTTAATATTTGATTCATTGGTGTAGAAGTTAATGTATTGATACAAAACTAAGGTTATTTATGATACATTGGTATAGAAATTTATATATTGACACAGATTTATGGTTATTTTGATATACATATGGTGATATTTCAACACTTGTGTAATGCATTGTACCTATGCAACTCATTTAAAAGTACAGGGTCTGCTTCCAATTCTTTATGGACTGCTATTGCAATATATTTAGGAGATTGGGTAATGCAATTTGACAGCTGGCCAGTAAGGGTCATGGTCATGTCAACTACTAATCTTAATTTATCACAAAAATATGCCTCCTAGGTTAAACAGATAGTAAATGGTTAAAAATAGACAACTTGCCTGTTCAAGCATACAATAGATATATAAATAGATATATATATATAAATAAATAAATAAAACATATAAATGTCTTCAAAACCCTCAGAGGCATACAAAACATGACATTTAAGGATGTTTTTGCTATTTTAAGAATTCTTTGACTTAAGACAGCTCTTGACAGCTCCCATTTTACTTGGAAAGAGATAATTAGCATCAGAAAATCTCCATCAGGAGATAATTCCTACTGGGCAGAAACACCCCTGCTCTCTCAACAGACTATATACAATCCAAAGATGGACAAGAATTTAAATGCAGGTAAGTCCATGTCTTGATTCTGCAAAGACAGGATGGACAAATCCTTCTTATTTCCTGCAGCACAATTAAGTCTATGAAGGCTGAAGGTGATGCTCTAACAATACTGAGAGAGAGATTTGGGACTGTTCAGGCGGCAAATTGTCATTTTTCTATTTTGGAAGTTGCTTGCCTGCACATCCTACTCACTCAGATAACTTTATCCCTTAAGTCTTTGGTGGGATTGAAGACATATAGATAAAAATTTTCAATTGAGCTTAAATTGTTAAGGATCTAAAAATATATTTTAAAATCCAGATAAATCTTTATTTTTATAATTATAGGATATGATAGAAAATGTTTTAGCTCACAAAGATGATTTTTTTCTTCAAGGTTGCCCAATACAAATAGGCTAAACATTGTGTATGTAACTTTTATATATGGTTTTCTTGATTGTTTCATATTTGTTCATACTGTATATAGTTAAAATAGCCTTTTTACTAGACAAAAGGGGAGGGATTGTTAGGATGATCTGAAACCTGCTTGTATTCTATTACTATTTACTGGCTCCTCATAAAGTCTGGTGACACTCCAGATGAGGATATTGTCATGTATGCCTGTCTTTGTTGTGTAAACCTTGCTCTACCCAATTTAAAGTTCATTGGTTGAATAAAAGCCGGAAACTGGATTGGGTAGAAGAGAGGTAGGTGGGGAGAAGGGTCATGGGCTTTTGGTGAGAAATTAGGAAGCCACGAGGGAAGAAAGGAGATGGGGAGGAAGAAGAAGATGGAAACGTGATGGGTTAGATGGAAAATCATATCTCCATGTGGCCTGGAACATCAGCATAGCATGGGGACTAACAGCTCAGGGGATGTATGTATATTACATGGAGTTTTATTTGGGGAATAGAATTATAAGATAGTTTAGATGGTCTAAGATTGCATACTCCAGGCTAAGGCTTGTTAAAAATCCATCAGGTGCCTGTGTGTGTTTATTTATAATGGCAGGTTAAGAATTTATACCATGGACTGATTAACTATAATATAAATACTGGTAACTGTTAAAATTTTACATCAACATACATAAGCTTGGCTTAGGGTCTTACTCTGTAGCTCTGTGACTCAAACTGCCCTCGAGGTCACTATGTAGCTCAGGCTTCCCTCAAACTCATGACAGTCTTCCAGTCTCTGCCTCACAAGGAGTAGGACTATAGTCCCCGCCATATGTGACTATCCATTTTTATTCACTTCCTGTTTTCTCCCTTTGTTTCTTTTTAGAAAGACATTTTTCAAATGTGGAATACCATGACATGTTTGTGCAGCCCCATCCTTTTCCCTCCCAGCCCAACAATGGGTCCTAGATTTCTCTATATGGGTATTGAAGGGCTTCTCTTTGCTTTCTAGAGTGGCATGCATAACACTTCATGCAGTGTTTTGTCCTGGCTTCATTCCAAGGAGGTGCATTTGGGTTGTTTGCTATGTGATGTGTCACCCAGGTCACACACTTTGTTGTGCCATTTCCCTAGTGTTTTGTTAGAATAGATTTCTTGAGGCAGAGTTACTGACTCCAAGGATAAAAACAAAGTGATTTTAAAGATGTCACCAAATTCCCTTTCACACAAGCCCATGCTGTTTTGCATTCTTTGTGTTTTTAGAATGTATTTATTTTTATGTGAATCTGTGACTGCCATTGTATATGTACCAATGTGTGCCTGGTATCCAAAAAGACCAGAAAAGGACTTTGGATCCCCTAGAACTGGAATTACAGGAAGTTGTGAACTGCCCAGTATGAATGTTGGGAACTGATCCCAGATCCTCTGCAAGAGTAGTAAGTTCCCTTGAGCACTGAGCCATCTCTGCGGTCCTGTTTTGCATTCTTACCAGCAGTGCTCTGTGCCTACAACCTCAGCATACAATGCTCATTGTACTTATGAACATAACACAGGCGTTTCTATTATTTAGGCCAGCTGGTCAGTGAGAACTGCCACCACACTATAGTTTTGCAGTTTGTCTCATTATAGGGGACTTTTGTGTCTCACCTTTTCTTTCCTTTCTTTTGTCAGGGTCTCACTATCTAACCCTGGCTGGCCTAGAAGTCACAGAGACCTGGTTCTGCCTCCTGAGCACTGGGATTAAAAGCATGTGCCACCACACCCAACCGTTTTTCATGCATTCAAGAGCCATTTTTTTCTTCATTTCTTTTAGTGAATTATCTGTTTACCTTTTGATTTTTTTCTTTGAAGTTGTTAGTTTCTTTTTTCTCAGTTTCTCAGCCTTTTATTAGGAAATTAGTCCTTTGTGGTAAAAATTACATATAGTTCTTCTAGTCTTTCAATTTTTGATTCTATTATTTTAATGAATAGACAATGTTTATGAACAATTTTAAATTTACAGAAAAAAATGCAGTAAGGATAGAGTCCCCATATAGTGGACTTCTCCCACCCCACCCTGATGAAGTTTTCACTTGTCGTTAGTGAGGTACATTTATTATTACACTTTGTTTGTTTGCTTATGTTTGGGTGTGTACGTGCAAGCACATATGCCATGTGGAGGTCAGAGGAAGAGTGTAGGAGTCTGTTCTCTACTTGTACCATGTGGATCCCTGGGAATGGACTCAGATCATCAGGCTTGGTAGCAAGCACCCTTGTCCAATGTGCATTTTCATTGGCCCTAGTGTGAAGGTGCATTGGTTGCCATTGATGAGCCAGTGTTAATAAACGATTAGTAACTGAAGTCTGTAGTTTATATCACTGTTCGATTTTTAGCTCATACAGTTCTGTAGGCTTTGACAAGTGCATCATGGCATGTATCAACTGTTAGAGGTTATTGAATAGTCTGGTCGCCCGAGTCCCCTGTGTTTCACTTGTTCTCCCCCTCTCTGATTATTCACTTTGGTTGCCAATATGACAGGATTTAGAGTCACCTAAGATACAAGCTACTGAGCATGTCATGAGGGCACTTCCAGGGAGGTGATGGAGGGGTAGTGCCACTGCAGGGACTGGGATTCTGGACTGAAAACAATGAAGGAAGCAAGGAAAGAGACAGTGGTATTTCTCTCTGCTTCTTCAGGATATATGTGACTAGCTGCCATGAGCTCCTGGGGATGTGTCTTCCCCATTCTGACAGGCTATCCACTCAAATCCTGTACCTAAACCACCCTTCTTTCTTTAGTTAGCTCTCCCTATCCATGGATACTAAGGCACAGCATGTTGAAGCTAGCTTTTCTTAACAATACACATTTGTTTTCCCTTCATGTTCCTTGGAAGTTGAATAGTTCCTGACTTTTCTGCTGCCACAACTTCCCCACCATGATGAACAAAACCCTAAAACTGTGAACCAAACTAAATCCTTTATTCTTTAGATTTTTTTTAGATTTATTTATATGCATGAGGGTTTTGCAGGCATGTATGTAATTTGTACTATGTGCATCTCTGCTGCCCATGGAGGTCAGAAACAGGCATCAGGTCCTCTGGAACTGGAGTTACAGATGTTTATGAGCCACCATGTGGGTGCTGGAAACCTAACACAAGTGCTGTGTGAAAGGAACAAGTGCTGTTAACCCCTGCACCAACTCTCCCTTCCCAACCTTCATTCATTAGGTTAGAGATCTCTACACATCGGTAATTAAGGGCCTTCCCATCATATGCATGAACACAGTTTACTCATTAGTTACTTACTGGAGGACATGTTGTTTGTTTCTATGCTTCTGCAATTATGAACAGAGCCTGTGCAAACATTCATGTGCAGGTTTTTGTATGAGTATAAGTCTTTAATTCATTTGAATAAAGGCTAAGCAGCATGATTGCTGGATCATATGATATGAATATATTTGGATTTATAAAAAACTGTAGAACTGTCTTCCATAGTGGCTGCACCATTTTTGCATTCCTGACAGCAGGGAATGAGAACCCTGCTTCTTCAGGCTGGGGTTTGTTGTCAATGCTGGCTTTCAGCCATTCCCATGTGTGCTAGTGCTGCCTTCTTGTTTTGATTTGCAAGTGCTGAATTATGTCTGTTACACATAGTTTAATGTTTTTTTCTATCTTTAACTTCTTTAGTGAGGTATCTGTTCACATTTGATGTGTGTGTGTGTGTGTGTGTGTGTGTGTGTGTGTGTGTGTGTGTGTGT
>CAJQZJ010033173.1:1022320-1065491 GCA_907164525.1 Lophiomys imhausi
TGTGTGTGTGTGTGTGTGTGTGTGTGTGTGTGTGTGTGTGTGTGTGTTTTAACAGTATCTGGCCTCATAGCCCAGGCTGGCCTTGAACTCAGGACCTCGCTGCCTCAGTAATGAGTGCTGAGATTGTGGGTATGTGCCATCATGTGAAGCTGATATTTTTACTTTTCGTGATTTCTTTTTGGCCTGTTTTAGGAGATCTGGTTGAAACTCTCTACACTTTTGTTATACATTGGGTATGGTCCCTTATCAAATATGTACTTGACAAATGTTTTGTCCTTGTCTACAGCATGTCTTTTCACTCTCTTGACAGTAACTCTCATAAAGCAGAGTTTTAAAACTGTAATGAAATCTCCCATGTCAGGCTTTCCTTCTTGGGTTGTGCCTTTGATGCGAAAGGTGTAAGGTAACAACAACCTATGGACCCTTAGGTTTTTCTCCTGCTTCACATTCAGGTTTCATGTCTTGTTGTTATGGTAAGAGAGTTTAAAAAAGAGGAAAAGGAAAGGAAGGGAGAACTAGCTTCTCTGGGTCACAGTCTTTGGAGCAGCCCATCGTGGTGGAGAAGGCGCAGCAGCAGGGGTTTGAGGAGTTCACAGCCAACTCAGAAAGCAGTGCATGTGCCTGCAGCTTTCTCCTCATTGCTTAGTCTAGGATGCCATCCCAGGAATGATGCCACCCACTAAGGCGGGTCTTCCCACCCCAGTTAACTTAATCCCTCACAGACAGGTCCAGAGGCCCGTGCTGCTCATGTGAGGCTAGATCCTGCCATGCGGATAGTCAGCACTAACTGTGAATAGCCATTTGCAATTAGTTTTTGGTGCAATGTACAAAGTTAGTGTGTAGACTCTGCGGTATGTGTAAATGGTATGTGTATGTGTTCTATGTTCTAGAACCATTTATTGAAAAGACTATTGTTTCTCTACTAAATTGCTTTTCCCATTTGCCAAGGATCAATCAACCTTACCAACATAGATCTGAGTTCTCTATTATTTTCCATTGAGTAATTTGTTCTCCCTTCACTTAGATTTCATTATGTTGATTACTATAGCTTTGTCTTGAAGTTGGCTGATGTCAGCCTTTGATATTCTGATATTTTTCTTCTTTATTATGGAAATATATATATATATATATATATATATATATACACTAAGTTGCAAAATTTGTTTGTCAAAATCCACACATTGGCTTGACTTTGGTTGGGGTTATATCAATTACATAGCTAAATGTGAGAAGAGTGAACATTCTATCCATAAACATGAAATATCTCTCTATTTATATAAATGTTATCTGATTAATTTAATTTCAAGTTTATTGTATCCTCTTATAGATGACACTTTAAAAAAAGATGTGTACATAAGTATTTGAATTTTGGTGTTAATACAATTAGTATTGTGTTCTTAATGTCAAATTCTAGTTATCTGCTGGTGCTACAAAGAAAACAACTAACTGTACTCCAGCTTGCATCCTGCAGCTTTGCTATGGTCACTGATGAGTTCTTGGAGTTTCACTGTTAATGCTTCACTGTTCTCCACATGGACAATCATGCCATCTGCAAAAAACGAGTTTGATTTCTTGGTTTCCAATTGTTTTATGCTCTTTTCCCATTTTGTTCACACGATGTGGCTTCCAACATGGTGTTGATGAGAAGTATCAGCTGCCATTGAGTTGCAGACCTTATAGGGAAATCTTAGCACCGGTAAGTGGGATTTTAGTTACAGCCATTTTATAAATATTTTATAGAGCTGAGGGATTTTCCTTTATCACGATTTCTTACTGTAGTTTTATTTTGATTTTGAACACCTTTTGCTGTATTAACTGGTAGCTTGGGGTGTATGCTTATGTGAAGTTCCTGTTCAAGAATTTTACCCATTTTTCTAGTTGATTGGCTGTCCATAGGGCATTTACTGCACAGGTGACTGAATGTATTATACCTATTTTCTCTCACTCTGCTGGCTTGCCCTTTCACCTTCTTTTTTTTTTTTATTTTATTTATTTATTTATTATGTATACAGTATTCTGTCTGCATGTATGCCTGCAGTCCAGAAGAGGGCACCAGATCCCATTATAGATGGTTGTGAGCCACCATGTGGTTGCTGGGAATTGAACTCAGGACCTCTGGAAGAGCAGACAGTGCTCTTAACCACTGAGCCACCTCTCCAGCCCATCCCTTTCACCTTCTTAATATGATCTTCTTATGTGCAAAGCATCTTAATTTTAATGAGGTCTCATTTGCTGCACTATTTGCCTAGGCTAGCGCTTTTGTAGATCTCCCATGTTTTCTTTTGTAGATCTCTCTCTCTCTCTCTCTCTCTGCGTGTGTGTCTGTCTGTCTGACTGTCTGTATTTCTTTCTTTTTTTTGATACAAGGTCTCATGTAGTCCAGGATGACTTTTTAACTCCTGATCTTCCTGTTCCCACTTCCTGAGAGCTGGGACTGTAGGCATGCACAATCATACCAGGTTTATGCAGGCTGGGAACAGAACCAGGACTCCTTGAATGGTAGGCTGGTATGATGCCAACTGAACTACATTCCCATATAATAAAATAATTTCATATAGGTTTTAACGGATAAATATTGGGGATGCTATCTTGGTTGGGTTTTTTTGTTTGTTTGTGTTATTGTTATTGTTTTGTTTTGATTTTTGTTAACTTGGCACAAACTAGAGTTATCTGGGAACCTTTTAGTTTCTATAGCTGTGATAAAATAACAAGATCAAATGCAACTTGGTGAGAAAAGGGTTTATTTAGATTTACAATGCTTAGATCACACTCCACCACTGAGGGAAGTCAGGTCAGGAGCTCAAGGCAGGAGCCTGGAGGCAGGAACTGAAGCAGAGGGCATGGAAAAACATTGCTTACCAGTTTGCTCCTCATAGTGTCTCAGCCTCCTGATTTTTTCATTTTTGAAAAATTTCTTTATTTATTGCTTCAGGTTACATCTCCATCATAGTGTCCTCTTTCCACCCTTCCCAGTCCTGCTCAACCACCCACTACCCCCTAACCCTTCCATCCCACTCCTCTGGAGTGGAGTGTCACTACATAACATTCCCCAGTTCAGCTGTCATATGAGGCCCAAGAGCCTCTTCATACACTGGGCGCCTACAAGGCAGTACCACCAAAGAAAAGTATCTCAATGACAGGGAGAGTAAGCAAACAAACAAACAAAAAAATCTATCTCCATGTTCCCTTTGGTGCATTGGTTGTAGTATAGATATCCTGTACTATATGGCTAAAATCAGACTGTAAGTGAATAGATGCCATGTGCATCCTTCTGAGTCTGAGTGAGCTCACTCGGGATGAGCTTTTCTAGTTCCATCCATTTGACTGCAAATTGCATAATTTCATTGTTTCTGATAGCTGAGTAGTATTCCATTGTATAGATGTACCACAGTTTTTTAATCCATTCTTCGGTTGAGGGACATATGGGTTGTTTGTTGTTTCCAGTTTCTAGCTATTACAAATAAGGCTGTAGATGAGGAAACTTCCTTATGATTCCGTGAAGAGGCATTTGGGTGTATACCCAGAAGTGGTATGGCTGGGTCCCGAGGCAAAGCTATTCCAAGTTTTCTAAGATATCGCCAGACTGACCTCCATAGTCATTACACAAGCCTGCACTCCCACCAGCAATGGAGGAGAGTATCCCTTTCTCTACACCCTCACTAGCATATGCTGTCATTTGAGCTTTTGATCTTAGCCATTCTGACAGGTGTGAGATGGAAACTTAGAGTTGTCTTGAGTTGCATTTCTCTGATGATTAAGGAAGCTGATAATTTCTTCAATTGTCTCTCAGTCTTTAGGAATTCCTCCTTTGTGAATTCTCTATTTAGCTCTTTTCCCCATTTTTAAATTGGTATATTTGGTTTCTTGGCATTTAATTTCTTGAGTTCTTTGTAAATTTTGGATATTAGCCCTTTGTCAGATGTGGGGTTGGTGAAGATTTTTTCCCAATCTGTAGGCTGCCGTTGTGTTCGAATGACAGTGTCTTTTGCCTTACAGAAGCTTTTCAGTTTCATGAGGTCCCATTTATTGATTGTTGGTCTTAGATCCTGAGCTGTTGGTGTTCTGTTCTGGAAGTTGTCATCTGTGCCAATGAATTCGAGGGGTTTTCCCACTTTCTTCTAGTAGATTTAGTGTGACCGGGCTTATGTTAAAGTCTTTGATCCACTTGGACTTAAGTTTTGTTAAAGGTGATAAGTATGGGTCTAATTTCATTCTTTTACAAGTGGACATCCAGTTGGACAAGCACCATTTGTTGAAGATGCTGTCCTTTTTCCATTGTGCAGTTTTGGCTTCTTTGTCAAAAATTAGGTGGCCATAGGTGTGTGGGTATATTTCTGGGTCTTCAATTCGATTCCATTGATCCACTGGTCTGTCTCTATACCAGTACCATGCTGTTTTTGTTATTATTGCTCTGTAGTACAGCTTGAAATCTGGGATGGTGATACATCCAGATGTTTTTTTCTCTTTTTTATTGTACAGGATTGATTTAGCTATTCTGGGTTTTTTTGTTGTTCCATATGAAATTGTGAATAGCTTTTTCCAGGTCTATAAAAAATTGTGTTGGTATTTTGATAGGAATTGCGTTGAACCTGTATATTGCTTTTGGTAGGATGGCCATTTTTATTATGTTGTTCCTACCTATCCATGAGTATGGGAGATCTTTCCATCTTCTGATGGCCTCTTAAATTTCTTTCTTCAAGGGCTTGAAGTTCTTGTTGTATAGGTCCTTTACTTGCTTGGTTAGAGTTACCCCCAGATATTTTATATTGTTTGTGGCTATTGTGAAGGGAATTGTTTCCCTGATTTCTTTCTCAGCCCATTTATTTGTTGTACAAAGAAGGGCTTCTGATTTTTTTTAAATTAATTTTGTATCCAGCCACCTTGCTGAAAGTTATATCAGCTGTAAGAGTTCTCTGGTGGAATTTTTGGGGTCGCTTATGTATACTATCATATTGTCTATAAATAGGGATAATTTGGCTTCTTCGTTTCCAATTTATATCCCCTTAATCTCCTTTAGCTGTCTTATTGCTCTAGCAAGAACTTCAAGTACTATGTTGAAGAGATATGGCGAAAGTGGGCATCCTTGTCTTGTCCCCAAGTTTAGAGGAAATGCTTCAAGTTTCTCTCCATTTAATTTGATGTTGGCTACTGGCTTGCTGTATATTGCCTTTATTATTTCCAGATATGGTCCTTGTATGCCCGTTCTCTCCAGAACTTTTAGCATGAAGGGGTGTTGGATTTTGTCAAATGCTTTTTCTGCATCTAGTGAGATAATCATGTGGTTTTTTTCTTTCATCTTGTTTATGTGGTGAATTATGTTGATGGATTTTTGTATGTTGAACCATCCCTGCATTCCTGGGATGAAGCCTACTTGATCAAGGTGTATGATACTTTTGATGTGTTCTTGGATTCAGTTTGCTAGTATTTTATTATTTTTGCATCTATGTTCATGAAGGAGATTGGTCTGAAGCTCTCTTTCCTTGTTGGGTCTTTGTGTGGTTTAGGAATCAGAGTAACTGTGGCCTCATAGATTGAGTTTGTCAGTGTTCTTTCTGATTCTATTTTTTGAAAGAGTTTGAAGAGTATTGGTATTAGCTATTCTTTGAAGGTCTGGTAGAATTCTGTGCTAAAACCATCTGGCCCTGGGCTTTTTTTGGCTGGGAGATTTTTAATGACTGTTTCTATTTCCCTAGGGGTTATAGGGATGTTTAATCTGTTAACCTGATCTTGATTTAGCTTTGGTAGGTGGAATCTATCAAGAAAATTGTCCATTTTGCTTAAGTTTTCCTATTTCGTGGAGTATAGACTTTTAAAGTATGACCTAAATATTCTCTGGATTTCCTCAATGTATGTTGTTATTTACCCCTTTTCATTTCTTATTTTGTTGATTTGGGTTTTTTTCCCTCTGTCTTTTAGTTAATTTGGCTAAGGGTCTGTCTATTTTGTTGATTTTCTTGAAGAACCAACTCTTGGTTTCATTGATTCTTTGTATAGTTCTTTTGTTTCTAAGTTGTTGATTTCAGCCCTAAGTTTGATGATTTCCTGCCTTCTGCTCCTCTTGGAGTGTTTGCTTCTTTTTTTCCAATTCATCCAGTTTAGCTGTTAATTCGCTAATATGAGCTGTCACAATTTTCTTTTTGAAGGCACTTAGTGCTATGAACTTTCCTTGTAGCACAGCTTTCATTTGTCCCATAGATTTGGGTATGTTGTCCCTTCATTTTTGTTGGATTTTAAGAAGTTTTTGATTTCCTTCTTTATTTCTTCCCTGATCCAGTAGTCATCCAGCAAAGAGTTTTTCAATTTCCATGTGTGTGCAGGCTTTCTGTTGATTCTGTTGCTGTTGAAGTCCAGCTTTATTCTATGGTGCTCTGATAAGATACAAGGAGTAATTTAAATTTTCTTGAATCTGTTGAGGCTATCTTTGTGTCCGACTATATGGTCGATTTTGGAAAAGTTTCCATGCAGTGCTGAGAAGAAGGATTATTCTTTTGTGTTTAGGTGAAACATTCTTATATTTTGGTTTTGAGCCTAGCCTTTAACGGCTGAGCCATCTCTCCAGCCCATTGGGTGAAACATTCTGTAGATATCTGTTAGGTCCATTTGGTTCAAGAGCTCTGTTAGACTCATTATTTCTCTGTTTATTTTCTGTCTTGATGATCTGTCCATTGTTGTGAGTGGGGTGTTGAAATCTCCCACTACTAATATGTGGGGATCAATGTGCAATTTAAGTTTTAGGAGAGTTTCTTTTACAAATGTAGGTGCCTTTGTATTTGGGGCATAGATGTTCAATATTGAGATGTCCTCTTGATGAATATTTCCTTTAATGAGTATGTAATGCCCTTCTCTATCTTTTTGTATTTACTTCAGTTGGAAGACTATTTTACTTGATATTAGGATGGCTACTCCAGCTTGCTTCCTGGGTCCATTTGCTTGGAAAACCTTTTCACAGCCCTTTACTCTGAGATAGTGTCTATGATTGTTAGTAAGATGTGTTTCTTGTAAGCAGCAAAATGATGGGTCTTGTTTATGGATCCAGTCTGTAAGCCTGTGTCTTTTTATTGGAGAGTTGAGTCCATTGATGTTTATGAATATTAGTGACCAGAGGTTGTCATTTCCCATATTTTGGTATAGGTGGTGGTCCTGTGTTTCTTTTGGTTTAGTTGCCGTGGAATTTTCTGTTTCCTCGTTTTCTTGGGTGTAGTTATCTTCTCTGGGTTGTAATTTTCCTTCTAAGATCTTCTGTAGGGCTGGATTTATGGATAGATATTGTTTAAATTTGATTTTGTCATGGAATATCTTGTTTTCTCCATCTACGTTGATAGAGAGTTTTGCTGGGTATAGTAGTCTGGCTGGGCACCTATGTTCTCTCAGGGCTTGTAGGACATCTGTCCAGGCCCTTCTAGCTTTTAGAGTTTCTGAGGAGAAGTCAGGTGTAATCCTGATGGGTGTGCCATTACACATTACTTGTCCTTTCTCTCTTATGGCTTTTAATATTCTTTCTTTGTTCTGTACATTTGGAGTTTCAATTATTATGTAGCGAGAGGAGTTTCTTTTCTGATCTAATCTGTTTGGTGTTCTGTAAGCCTCTTGGATTTTTATTGGCATCTCTTTCTTTAGGTTTGGGAAATTTTCTTCTATGATTTTGTTGAAGATATTTCCTGGACCTTGGAGTTGGGAGTCTTCTCTTTCCTCTATGCCTATAATTCTTAAGTTCCATCTTTTCATTGAGTCCTTGATTTCTTGGATGTTATTTGGATGTTATGGGTGAAAACTTTTTTAGCTTTCTCATTTTCTTTGGATGTTGTACTGATTTCTTCCATCGAATCTTCCATGCCTGATATCCTGTCTTCCATCTCTTGTATCCTATTTTTGATACTCATGTCTTTAGTTCTTGTTCTCTTCCCTTGACTCTCTACTTCCACTCTTAACTCTGACTGTGTTTTTTTATTGCTTCCATTTGCATTTTCATGTCTTAAATGATTTTATTTATTTTGTACATTTCCTGCTCCAATTTGCTTGTCTTTGCCTGGAAATCTTTCATATCTTTTAAAATTTCATTGTTTTGTCTCTTTCCTGTTCAAGTTGAACCACTTTGGCTTGGAGCTCTCTAATAGTATTATCCAGTGCTTTCGCTTGTAAAATTGTGGACTCTTTGATTTCCTTCATAGATTTAAATTCTTCTTGAAAGGACTCTATCATTTTGCAGACTGTAGAATTGTTGTTGTTTCGTGTGTTTCAGCTGTGTTGAAGTGGTCAGGGCTTGCTGTACTGTCGTCTTTGCATTTTATTGGGGTCATAATTCCCTGGCTTTTGTTGATTCTGCTTTTTTGCTGTCCTTTTGCCATTTGGTTGTTCTTAGCTGTTTTTTCCTGTTGCCTTCTGGACTTGGAACCAAAGGGGGCGCTTTGGTGTAGCAGTCAAATTGCTTAGTGATCAGTCACTTTCCACTGGCTGGATGGGGCCTTGTGTGGAGGTTCTCATTGTGTCTCTGAGAGCTCACCCCTTCCTGTTTTGTCCCAATTGGGGACTCAGGTGAGGGGTTATGATGGGGATGTGATACTGTAGGTTCCTCAGATCCAACTGGTCTATAGATGACAGTGCAGGTTGGTAGGCTGCAGGCTGTTGGGTGGGGTTGTAGCTTCCCTGCAGCTTACGTGTGGAACCGTGTTTTTGGTCCTCCCCGGTTGCTCACAGGGGGTTCTCAGGGTCAATGTGCATCTAATAGCCAGAAGCACTGTGAACTGGTGCAATCTATTCCCAGGCAATGAGGAGTGGCCCAGGATTTTTTCACTGCTCCCAAGTCAGAGCTCTCTATGTTGCACCCTTAGTGTTCAGCCTGCAGCGGCTCTGCTGGTATGGTCCTGTGTGTCCAGGCACAGATTCTGTGGACTCTGGAGGTCTCAAGTTTGGGGGTTGAGACTGCCTGCTGGAGTCTTGAAAGAACCCGACTCCATGCCCTTAAGGTAAATCACTCAGTGGTGTCCCCAGGTCAAAACCTCACTGATCCAGGGCTGGAACTATATATGCTTAAGCTCTGGTTTCCCACTGGAAGGGCCAGCACTAGCAAAAGAGTCTAAAACTACCCCACAATTTGCCCAGGGCTTGGACCCCGTGGAGGACAAATCCACCTTCCAACCCGGCCGCCCTTTCTGCCACTCTCACAGCTCTGCCTATGTGTGTATGGAGCTGGCTTTGGATACTGGCAAATGGGGCTATGTCTTCCAAGTTCTGGTACACAGCAGTCGAGCTGCCATGTAACCTGCTGCCGGAAGAGTATCCTGCTGCTCAGTCCAGCTGTAGTGTTTTTTTCCAATAACTGTAAATCCAGTAGAGGGGCCTGTGTGTATGTCCAACACCCCTCTGGGGAAGCACAAATATGCCTGTGCTTTCCAAAATGCAGCTGTGGACCCACTGGCCGCTGGGCTGAACCATTGTGGACCCATCAGCCACTGCGTGTCCAGTCGCTCTGGTGCGCTCCTAAGAGTGTATGGCACTCCTAGGGGTCCACAACCTTTCGTTAAAATGCTGGAATGCCTGCATGGGATCTGGGGGCCCAGTACGCTGGTGAGTAACCCTGTGTGGGGTTTGAGACTGCCCGCTGGGTATTAGAGTGGTTCTTACCCTGCATCTCTCCTAGTGGGGGTTCCCGATTCCCAGATTCAGTGGCTTCCATGCATGTCTGAGAGAGGGGAGGAGAGTCCTGTCCAGAGACTTTTAATGGTCCCTTGGTAGCTGGGTGAAACCCAGGGGGATCGAGTCACTTAGATTATTGCTCAGCGTCTTATAACTCTGTGGCTTTATGGCTGTTTTCCCCAAGTTCAAAATGCATTTGTGTGGGCCGCCACCATCTTGGATTCCAGTCGCCTACTGATTTTTTCAAGACAGGGTTTCTCTATGTAACCTTGACTGTCTTGGAACTTGCTCTGTAGATGAGACTAGCCTCAAACTCACAGAGATCTGCCTACCTTTGCCTCACGAGTG
The DNA here is from genome assembly GCA_907164525.1 of Lophiomys imhausi. Taxonomy (NCBI): domain Eukaryota; kingdom Metazoa; phylum Chordata; class Mammalia; order Rodentia; family Muridae; genus Lophiomys; species Lophiomys imhausi. Next base: position 1,032,302 of record CAJQZJ010033173.1, read on the forward strand.
CTAGGATTAAGGACATGTACCACCACCACCAGTTATCCCTAGCCTACTTTCTTATACAATTTAGGACTACCTGCCTGGGGTAGCACCAACAATTGTTGGCTGGGTCCTCCAACATCAGTCATTAATTTCAAAATGTACTACAGACTTGCCTACAGACAATCTTATGGAGGCATTTTCTCAACTGAGGTTCCCAGATAACTCTAATTTATGCCAAGTTAACAACAAAGCAAAGCAAAGCCAATAACACAAACAAACAAAAAACCGACCAGGAGAGTATCCCCAGTATTTGTCTGTTAAATCCTATCTGAAATTATTTTCTGCATATGTGAGAACTAGGTGCCAAGGTGCATTCTTGCCTCATAAAGTTACTCGATTATTCCAGCATCATATTTGATAAAGATCAGTCTTTCCCTATTGTCCTGTAGTGTCACCCAGAGTCATGAATCAGGTGACAGTATATAGAGCTATATGGATTTTCCACATGGTTTCATTGGTCTCTTTGTTTTGATGCTTTTACTACATTATAGTATATGTAACTTTATAACAAATCTTTCCCCCCAGAATTTTGACAAAACCCCCAAAATTTATGGCCTTAAACATTTTAGGTGACAGTTCCATGGCATTAATTGCATTCCTGTTGTTTGCAACCCCACTCCTACTTTTTTTCCAGAACAAGTTCATGTTGCCAAAAAAAATCATACTACACCAGTTACCTGCCCATGGCCCTTTCCATGCATGCTGGCAATCCTGGCTACACTCTCTGTTCTTACACATTTGCACACTACCCTACTTCATGTAAGTCAGATCATATATTGTGGGTTTTCCTTAGTGACAGATAGTGAGAAGCAAATGCATAAGTGACCTTGAGCGTGGCAGTTGAGGAAGAGGAGGAAGCGAGGGCAGGTAGAGGGGGAGGAGATGTACCCTCAGGTTTCCTACCATAAGTCAAGTGTACCTGGTTGGCAGGTGTACAGGTCCACCTGGGCCAGCCCCTCTGGGCTTTTTGGGATCAGGGCATGGTCACTTCTTTCTCCATCAGGAATGACCACGGACCCTTTCCTGCTCACCTATTTCTAGACCCAGTGTCTAGTTTCCAGCAATGCACTGGAGAAAAGGGCTGCTCAGGGTATTGATCAAGTGTCTCAGGAGGTATTTGCCCTGTGAAAATGGCCTTGCAGATTGGGGCTGAGAAGGTCTCACTTTCCAAATCCGATGTGGTTCAATTCTAAACCAGCTTAATTCTTTAAGAAGGTTCTTCTGGCTGCTTTCCAGAAAAAAAAGTGCTCAGAATTAATTTCATCATGTCACAGACTGTGCAGAATTAAGAAAGTCTTTTTTGTGAGCGACAGTAAAAACAAGGGTAAAATAAGAGAAATGAGGAAAGTTGTCTTTGAAACAGGGAGCAGGTTCTTACAGTTTGCCACAAAACCACTAGGGGGCAGAGGACGATAGCTATTTAAACACTAAAAACCCACAGCAAAGCAGTTTATTCTGTGCTAAGAAATGGTCAAGGGAAAATAAAAAACAAAAACCCACAATGTCTTTGCCAGAATAAAAACAAAAATCTAGTATTTTAAGGTACCTTATATTTACACTGATAATGCTGATCAGCAGATGTGAGTCTCCTTTTGTTGTTTTTGAGCCAGGATCCCATGTAGCCCAGTTTGGGCTACGTGGCTGAAAATGACCTTGAACGCTTGATCCTCTTGCCTCTCCTCCCCATGTGCCGGGATTTCAGGTGTGCACCATCACACCTGGATGTAATTTTTTTAACTTGAAATTCAATGAGTCAAAATTTAATTCAAACCTACTATTTTGCACTTTCAGCTTGGGCACAGGAGTGTGTAGATGCATGTGTGTTGTAGTCACTTTCCTCAGAGAGTCTGTGGCTTAAATGAAGAAAGCAAGTAGCAAGCAGACAGGAGGCATCTGAACTTGACAATGGTACATTCTTGTTTGTTGTCATATTGTTTTGGGGTATCCTAAATCCTCAGTGTGCCCAAGAAAGTTGGCATCAGGCATAGCCTTGTTGTGGCTTGAGAAACATTTGCGATTGTTGCTATATGATAGATCTTTTCCACTGGATCATTCCTGGCTTGCAGAGTGGAGAGTGATGGTAATGTCATAACCACCTAACTACCAGGTACAGCGGAAAAACATTGTCATTTACCTCAGCCAGCAGCTCCCAGCTGGTATGGCCTTTTAGCATCTTTTAAAAAATATTTATTTATTACTTCAGGTTACATCTCCATCTCAGTGTCCTCTTTCTGCCCCTCCCAGTCTTGTCCTCCCACCCTCTACCCCCTATCCCTTCTATCCCATTCCTCTGGAGTGGAGTGTCCCTACATAACAGTCCCCCACCCTAGTTCAGTAGTCATATGAGGGCCAAGAGCCTCCTCATACACTGGGGCCTACAAGGCAGCACCTCTAGGGAAAAGTGTCTCATTGACAGGGGAAAAAAAGTCTATGTTCATGTTCCTCTTGGTGCATTGGTTGTAGTATAGTTATCCTGTACTATATAGCTAAAATCTGATTATAAGTGAATAGATGCCATGTGCATCCTTCTGAGTCTGGGTTAGCTCACTCAGGATGAGCTTCTCTAGTTCCATTCATTTGGTTGCAAATTGCATGATTTCCTTGTTTCTGATGGCTGAGTAGTAAATTGTGTAGATGTACCACAGTTTTTAAATCCATTCCTCGGTTGAAGGACATCTGGGTTGTTTCCAGTTTCTAGCTATTACAAATAAGGCTGCTATGAACATAGATGAGGAAACTTCCTTGTGATTCGGTGAGGAATCATTTGGGTGTATACCTAGGAGAAGTATTTGATGTGTTCATCCTAGACACTGGATTAAAGTATCTTTTGGCTAACAGAGTCCAGACACTCCCCCAAACCCTATGAGATAAAGATGAAAGATGACAATAAAAAACTGATGTTACAGAAGAGGTTTCCCTGGTTTATTTCTCCAAAAAGTATCTATGAACTCCAAGCTTTGCCTGGGGAATACTAAGGGCTTCAAAGATCAGTAGGGGAATGAGACCTGGGAGCTTTAGAACATTGGGATCCTGGGTGCCATGCATACGCCTGTGAGGCAACATCAGGCAGAGGGGAAGATGCCAAGTCTCCACCCATGGAATAGGATCAGAGGAACCTGTGCAGAGGTGGTGATGTTTTGGTTGTCTTGCCTATCTTCAGGCATCTGGCAACCAGAAAACTAAAACGATTATGCACTTCTGTGATCCATGATGTCTTATATTCCTACAGAAAACAAGACAGAACAAAGCAAGAACATTCCTGTGGAGCACAGCTTAAAATAACATTATTAAGCATTAAAGGGTGCATCCCATTGTGAGTGTAAGTCAACATTCACACCCAGTTGTGATTTTCAGAGAGAAAAACACTCAGATGAGAAGTCATATGTTCAAAACCATAAAAGATGTAACCAGTGAGGGCAAACATGACTTGTACTTGAAGAAAAACAAAATAGAACTTCTAGAAATGAAAAATATGGATATTTGAACTGCTTTAGGGTTGTGGGAGGCATCGCAGTTAGTTGTTTAAACAGAGCTGAACAAAGAGTTTGTAGGTTGGATGATAGAACCAACAGGGAGTCTGTTACATGTGGAAGATAGAATAAGACCATTATACTCCTAATAGGAATTCAAGAGAGTAGAAAGAAAATAGTGTCAAGCCTCAAAAAGGTAGTAAATAAGATAAGTTTTAGGATTAATAGAATATATGGGTCTTCAGTTCCAAGTAACAGGGACTCCTGAAAGAAAATGCCATACATAGACACATAAAAATAACCTGCAACTCTAGAGTGAATATCTAAATTAGACAGAGGGGGAGAAGATCTTTGCACAGGGGGAATAGGTATGTAGTTGCAGTGTTCTCAGCCTAGCAAAAGTAATCAGAACACAAAGCACAGAGCAACAAAATAACCTCAGTGTAGGCTTCAAAACCTAGCAAGGGGCTAGTGAGATGGCTCAGCAGGTTGATAAATTGTCATTCAAAGGTAGAATACATTCAAGGCCAGCCTGGTCTACATAGAGAGTTTCAGGATAGCCAAGACTACAGAGAGAAACCCTGTCTCAAAGGAGAAAAAGAAAAACAGTAAAATAAAATGAAATCTTCAAACAAAAATTAAGAATTTTCTCTTAGCAGGTCCCCCCTTAAACAAGACCAAAAGGCAGCCCCCTAAATACTTTGAAGAAAACAAAACTAGGTAGAATTTAAAAGGTATAACTGAGATGCAGGATACCTCTGTCATTTGCATTATCTTTCACTTCTAACTCCTATCTCACAGGAGGAAGCCTGCGAGGAGGATGCTGTTGGACCACTTCTAGCCACCTCACTAATCTCCATCCTGAACCTGACTGGCCAGGGTCCCTGTTACTCACTCTCCAGAGGGCCCCCAAAATGTGAAGAAAGTAAAAGCTACAGGAGAATTCATCCTTTTCCCAAGAGGACTCCCCATCTTCTCAACCATGTTGGAGCCAGACACTGATCTTTGGATTCCCTCCTCTGAACCAGAGATTCCAGACAAAGTGATTCCAGAGATGAACCTATGATCTGCTAAGACTATGGGAGAAATAATGCTGGGAAGAGAAGTCAGACAATGTGCTGCAAATTGACGAGCACACATACTATCCTTGTTCCTAAAGAATCAAAAGATGAGGTATGTAGACCAACTCCTGTCAATCATGGATGGAGGCAGCTCCCAAGACTTCCACTTCCTGGCATTTTGACCAGATGTACAGGTGGCAAAGGAGCCCCAGAGTAACAAAAGGTTCTCAGAACAAGAAACAAGGCATCAGCTGTTGGCACTGAATCCAGTCAGCACTAAATGGGTGCGGGGGCATGGGTATGTGGCAGCAGGTGCTTCCAGTGTCTGTGGCGATCCTTCAGTTCCTTCCTCAAAAGTGTACCCTTTCACAGATAAACACGCACACCCTGCAAACTGATGGCTATCTTACTCATAGATAACAGGCGATTTTCTGTTGCTTGTGACTATTTTCTAATGGAAACCCTGGCCCCAGCTCTGTGACAAATATCAGGAGGGGCTGTGGTGGAGGTTCTCACTGTTATTAAAGTGATATCTATAAACACTAGGGCATGCCATCTGGCAGGGCTGATGGCCTGGCAGGCAGTCCAGCAAGTTAGGCCACACTCTGCAAACTGTGAAGTTGCAGCTGCTGCTAGACACAGCAGGTGAGGGAGCTGTGGAAGCAGGGAACACAGGTCCTTAAACTTGCTGAGATAAAAATAAGATTCGGGCCCTATAAAAAGAGCTAGAGAGGAACAGAATTAGAAACACACCTTTGCCACTCCTAAAATATGTTGAAATAAAAAGCTTTCAGAAATGACAGGAAAAATGTGGGGTAGACGGCCTCGCACACTGTAATTTAGCCTGAGTTGTAGCCACAGTGGGTGATCTGTGCCATCCTACAGATAATGAGCCCATTCGTTTTCTTCTTTTGTCCATTTTTATGGTCTACAATTTTATTTCCAGTGTATGGTTCTTTGTTAGGTCCTTAACAGCTTGGACATTCATTATTTGCAAAAAAAAAAAAAAAAAGCCCTAAGCCCTGCTTCTTCAGTTTCCTCTCACTCTGAAGGCGAAGCTCTGTGAAAGTCTGCATCTATCTCAGTGGCTGTTAATGAGACCACCATAGAAGCTGTGGCAGACAGGCCTCTCTGTCTTAGGAAGAATTATGTCAGGTACCTCTCCATCCCTAAACAGGCTTACCAATCGCACCACAGTTAAACATCAGCTTCAGCATTATCCACCTGTTCTGCACAGCAGCCTGTCCCTTTATGATTCATCAGTTGTCCCATCTCATCACACTGGGCAGCCAGGGGCTACCCTAGTCGATTGCTAATGTTACCATCCATCCAGATAGCCAGGCTCACCCAATGCACCTTTCTGTCTTCTCTTCTTCCATGCTTCTTTCTCCCTTTCTTTTTCCTTTAATGCTTCTCTCCTACTCTATATCTCAACTATCCATTTATCCATCATCACAGCTGCCCAAAATTATTGAGTGGCTTGGGGATAAAATACCGAGCTAAGGGTTGAAGTCAAATCACTTTATCTTTAGAACTTGAGAACACGGGGATGATCTTTTGTCTCCATACTTGCACGGGGACTATTGCCCAGAGGGAGAATACTAAGGGACAGAAAGTGAGTTACATCTTTTTATTTGGGTGGAAATTGTTTTCTCTAGAGATATTTGACAGTTTCCCCTCACTTGGTTTCCAGCACATTCAGAGGGAACAGTGAAACATCAACTGTCAAGAACGTTACTGCAGTTGAGCCTAGGACCATCACACAAGGACTTTTCAAGAGCTGCTTTCTCTTTCTCACAACTCTTCCCTTCTGTCGATTTGGATAAGTGTCAGATGATCTTATTCACTCTCCTAATGGATTAAGAGTTAGCATTCTGTACGCTAAGCCATATAACCCTCATAACTGTGGCCTAATTACCTCTGTTGTTTTGTATTGTATTTATTATTATAAGAGAAAGAGCCATTTGTTGGACTGAAAGGGGGAGCTGTTGGGGGGAATAAGATATACCTTAAACTTAAAGAAAAGGGAAGAGGATGGGGGTTGAGGGTGGGAGGGTGGGACTGGAGGGGGGAGTAGGGAGGGGATTGCAATTGAGATGTAACTTGAAGAAATAAAAAATAAAGTAAAAAAAAATAAAGATCATTACTGTCATAAGAAAAAAGAGTTAGCATTCTGAGTGTCTGGGAGGATCTGAGGATCACATATACAGACAATGAGTGTTTTCTGATACATGTTCTAAGCCCAGCTTCACCTGATTGGCTGCGTAATTTCCAGAAGATGTCATAATGAATGCAACCAGTCTCTACTTCTCCATACAGAATTTTTGGTTTTGCCTATATTTGCACAAATTGTGTACAGAGGGTCTGTAAAGGAGTTTTGAAACCAACCAACAATTGTCAGACAGAACTGCTTTGGTAAGGTATTTGTTATTTCTTAACGATATAAATGCTGTAATAACTGTAGAAAAAACCCATTGATTGAAATTAATATAATCAAAAGAAGAAAATAAGCATAAAAAGTTTATAGTCCCACCACACAGTTTATTGGAAATGTGATTTTCTATTATCTATTTTTATTTATTTGTGTGTACATCTGTGTGTCTGTGCATCCAATGTGTGTGTGGATACATATAGAGGCCAAAAGAGGGTGTCAGATCCCCTGGAGCTAGAGTTACAGGCACTTCTGAGCTACCCAATGCCTTGAGTTCCTGTCCTGACTTCTCTTCATGATTGGTTGCAATTGGAACATATAAGCTAAAATAACCCTTTCCTCCTCAAGTTGTTTATAATTATGGTGTTTTCTCACATCACTAGAAACCCCAACTAAGACAGAAATTGGTACCAGGAGTTGGGTATTGCTGTGACAGACCTGACCATGTTTTGGGGAGGATTGTGAAAAGACTTTGGAAATTTGGGTTCCAATGAACTGTTATGAAAACTCAAAAGATAATGATAAGAATAGTGCAAATGATGAAAGCTGCCTGGCTTGAGAGTTTCAGAAGGAAAACTGAAAGTTCCAAGACTCTATTGAGGTCTTTCAGTATTTGGACTTAAGAATGTATGGTTCTGGTCAGCTGTAGCTGAAGAATCATCCATGATTAAAAGGAGACCTGTTGGGGAAGGTCTAATAACATTGCTTCTGATAGGCTCATTTCAATGCTGAGATCTAGTTACTGCCTCTTCTGAGGGGCATTCTCTTTAGTGGTTAATAAAAGTCGCTGATGGCCAATTAGCTGGACAGAAAGAGTATAGGAAGGCAGGACTTCCTGAGATTAGAACAGGAACCCTGCGTTTTACACAGAGAATTATCTCATTCTACCAGGAGACATGGAAGCAGATAGACGTGTTTGAGAATGCTGGAAGGTAATCACAGGCACATGGAGGTTTGGGATTATGTGGTCCTGCTTAATTTAGATTAGCTAATTGAGAGTCTGCCCAGCTAAGGGTTAAGCAGTGAAACATTAAAAGATCTTGTTGTATTTAATTATTGGGAAAAGGACTCCAGCAGCTTATAGGCCATCAGTACAAGCAATCCAGGGCCATTGGACTCCCCGACTCCCGTTGAACTCCAGTGAATCTCCTGCCATGCCACCGGTAATTCTACCAGCCTAATATAACAACTCATATTACTTAACAGAGTTTAGGCTACAGGAAGTGTAGGCCACCCTCAGTTCAGGGCTCTTTCCCCAGGATAAATCAGGCCACCTGTTAAGGTGGGCCAGGACAGTTGGCTGATATCCTGCCAGGGTGTCTGCTGCTCTACCAATCCACCAGCTGCTCTGCCAGCCTAATCTTACAGTTTATATGAATGGATAAAAAAAATTGTGGTACATTTACACAATGGAATACTACTCAGCTATCAGAAACAAGGAAATTATGAAATTTGCAGTCAAATGGATGGAACTAGAAAAGCTCATGCTGAGTGAGCTAACCCAGACTCAGGAAGATGCACATGGTATCTACTCACTTATAATTGGATTTTAACCATATAGTACAGGATAACTATACTACAACCAAAACACCAAAAAGATCAAGAACATAGACTTTGTTACCTATCAATGGGACAATTTGCCATGGGTGCTACCATGTAGGCCCCCAGTGCAAGAGGAAGCTCTTAGTCCTCACATGACTGTTGAACCGAGGGGCTGATTTGTAGGGACACTCCACATCGGAGGAGTGGGATTGGATGGGAGAGGGAAGAGAGGCTGGGAGGGTGGAACTGGGGGTGGAAGGAGGGCACTATGATGGAGATGTAACTTGATGTAATAAATAAACATTATAATAAAAAACAAAAACAAAACAATAAATAAATACAATTGATAATTAAATTGCAGTTTCAGAGACCAAAACCACTAAAGTGAAACTTTTGTTTTATTGGAATAATTGATGGCACCAGCTGGAGCTGAGAAATTGGTGGTGATTAAGAAGAGACTAGCATCACTGAGGATCCTAAATATTGGAGTATTTCTTAGCAATTACACAAAAACTATGGTTTAAAGATGGTCAAGACTACATTTGTGCTAGCAGCAGAACTTGGCAATGTTTAAGAGTTTCCCAGGTGATACTGGTTTTGAATGCATAAGAGGCCATAGACAGCAGCTGAAGCTTGGCACTGTGAGAGGTCAGGGAAGGACATTGATGAAGGTGCAGCCTACCTTACAGTAGAAACTCTATGAAGGGGTGATGGAAAGAAGTAGAGGCTTGGCAACATGTGGTAGGGTAAGAGTCTCTGGAGAAATTATAGGTGAAAGTACTCTCTTCTTGCAGTAGAGACCTCAGCATTTTGGAGAAACCAGTACCATGAATGACCATCAAGGACAACAGCTACTGTAGAGAGGAAATTGCCTGATCTGAAGAAACAAGTTGTGTGTGCTCCCAATGACAGAGTAGGAGAAGCAGAGCTCTTTGAAGGAACCCAGATGATCATGAGTGAGTTCCAGAGGACTGACACTGAGATTTATACTGTTGGACATCTGGCTTTGCTTTGATATGATTATAATTGTGTCCTCTTAGGGATCCAAGATGGTGGTGGCCCGCACAGACACATTTTGAATGTGGGTGAAAACAGCCATAAAGCCACAGAGTTATAAGATGCTGAGCAACAATCTGAGTGACTCAAACCCACTGGGTTTCACCCAGCTACCCAGGGATCATTAAAATTCCCTGGGCAGGATTCTCCTCCCCTCTCTTGGACTCTCAGCAAAACAGACCAACAGAAGCCTCTGAATCCAGGAATCAGGAATCATCACCAGGAGAGCGTCAGGGTAAGAGCCATTCAAACACCCAGCAGACAGATCCGAATCCCAGACAGGGTTACTCACAAGCCTCCTGGACCCCAGATCCCACTCAGGTGTCCCGGCTATTTAGTGAAGGGTTGCGGACCCATGGGAGCAGAATACACTATAGCAGAGCCACAGCAGCAGGACCCCCCGGTGGGTCTACAGCTACATTTTGGAAAGCACAAGCAAATTTGTGCTCCCCCACAGCAGTGTTGGACACACATACAGGCCCCTCCATTGGATTTACAGTCACTGGGAAAAACACTGCAGATGGACTGAGCAGCGGGATACACTTCTGGCAGAGCTGAAGTGTATCAGAACTTGGAAGACAGTGGCCCCAAATTGCCAGTTTCCAAAGCCAGCTCCATAGAGACATAGGTGGAATGTGAGATTGGCAGAAAGGCAGGCAGTGGGGTTGGAAGGCAGATTTGTTCTCACAGGGTCCAAGCCCTGGGCAAATTGTGAGATTAATATCAGACTCCTTTGCTAGTACTGGCCCTTCTGGCGGGAAACCAGAACTTAAGGATATATAGTTCCACCCCTAGAACAGTGAAGTTTTGGCCTGGGGGGACACTGCTGAGTGACTCACCTTAAGGGCGTGGAGTTGGATCCTTTCAAGACTCCAGCAGGTGGTCTCAACCCCCAAACTTAGGACCTCCAGAGTCCACAGAATCTGTGCCTGGGCACACAGGACCATACCTGCAGAGCTGCTGCAGGCTGAATACTCAGTGTGCAACATAGAGAACTCTGACTTGGGAGCAGTGAAAAAATCCTGGGCCATTCCTCATTGCCTAGGAATAGATTGCACCAGCTCACAGTGTTTCTGGCTATTAGATGCACATTGACCCTGAGATCCCCATGAGAACAGCTGGGGAGGACCACAAACACAATCCCGACACATAATCTGCAGGGGAGCTACAACCCCACCCAACAGTCTGTGGCCTACCAACCTGCACTGTCATCTGTACTAAGACCAGTTGGATCCCAACTACAGGAACACATTCCATCACAACCCCTCACATGAGTCCCCAATTGAGACAAAACATGAAGGGGTGAGTTCTAGGAGACACACTGAGAACCTCCACACAAGGCTCCATCCAGCCAGTGGAAAGTGACAGATCACGAAGTGATACGACTGCTAAACCAAAGCGCCCCCTTTGGAACCAAACCCAGAAGACACCAGGAACAAACAGCTAAGAACAACCAAATGGCTGAAGGTCAGCTAAAAAACAGAAACAACAAAAGTCATGGAGATATGACTCCAACAAAAAACAACTATGGTAGTACGGCAAGCCCTGACCACTTCACCACAGCTGAAACACATGAAAACGATGACAATTCTACATTATGGAAAGTGATAGAATCATTTCAAGAAGAATTTAAATCTATGAAGGTATTTTAAAAGTCCACAGTTTCATAAGTTAAAGCAACTGATAAAACCATTAGAGAGCTCCAAACCAAAGTGGCTCAACTTGAACAAGAAAGAGACAGGGCAATGAAAGATTTAAAAGAGATGAAAGATTTCCAGGCAAAGACAAGCAAATTGGAGCAGGAAATGTACAAAATAAATAAAATCATTCAAGACATGAAAATGCAAATGAAAGCAATAAGGAAAACACAGTCAGAGTTAAGAGTGGAAGTAGAAAATCAAGGGAAGAGAACAAGAACTAAAGACATGAGTATCAAAAATAGGATGCAAAAGATGGAAGACAGGATATCAGGCATGGAAGATTCGATGGAAGATTCAGTACAACATCCAAAGAAAATGAGAAAGCTAAAAAAGTCCTCACCCATAACATCCAGGAAATCAAGGACTCAATGAAAAGATGGAACTTAAGAATTATAAGCATAGAGGAAAGCTAAGACTCCTGACTCCAAGATCCAGGAAATATCTTCAACAAAATCATAGAAGAAAAACTTCCCAAACCTAAAGAAAGAGATGCCAGTAAAAATTCAAGAGGCTTACAGAACACCAAACAGATTATATCAGAAAAGAAACTCCTCTCACCACATAATAATTGAAACTCCAAATGTACAGAACAAAGAAAGAATATTAAAAGCTGTAAGAGAAAAAGGTCAAGTAACACATAATGGCAGACCCATCAGAATTACATCTGACTTCTCCTCGGAAACGTTAAAAGACAGAAGGGCCTGGGCAGACTTTCTAACAAGCCCTGAGAGAACATAGGTGCCCGGCCAGACTACTATACCCAGCAAAACTCTCTATCAACATAGATGGAGAAAACAAGATATTCCATGACAAAATCAAATTTAAGCAATATCTACCCACAAATTCAGCCCTACAGAATATCCTAGAAGGAAAATTCCAACCCAGAAAAGACAACTACACCAAAGAAAACAGAGGAAATAGAATACTCCACAGCATCTAAACCAAAAAAAAAAACAAAAAACAAAAACAAACAAACAAAAAAAAACAAACAAACCCACAAGACTACCACCTATACCAAAATAATGGGAAATAACAACCCCTGGTCACTAATATCCATGAATATCAATGGACTCAACTCCCCCCCCAAAAAAACACAGGCTTACAGATTGATCCGTAAATAAGACCCATCATTTTGCTGCATACAAGAAACACATTTAACTAACAAAGGTAGACACTATCTCAGAGTAAAGGGCTGTGAAAAGGTTTTCTAAGCAAATGGACCCAGGAAGCAAGGTGGAGTAGCCATCCTAATAACAAACAAAATAGGCTTCCAACTGAAGTTAATAAAAGAAGACAGAGAAGGGCATTACATACTCGTTAAAGGAAATATTCATCAAGAGGACATCTCAATATTGAACATCTATGCCCCAAATACAAAGACACCTACATTTGTAAAAGAAACTCTTCTAAAACTTAAATCGCACATCGATCCCCACACAGTAGTGGGCGACTTCAACACCCCACTTACAACAATGGACAGATCATCAAGACAGAAGCCAAACAGAGAAATAATGAGTCTAACAGAGCTCATGAACCAAATGGACCTAACAGATATCTACAGAACATTTCACCCAGACACAAAAGAATAAACCTTCTTCTCAGCACTGCATGGAACCTTCTCCAAAATCGACCACATAGTTGGACACAAAGATAGCCTCAACAGATACAAGAAAATTGAAATAACCCCTTGTATCTTATCAGACCACCATGGAATAAAGCTGGACTTCACTAGCAAAAGAATCAACAGAAAGCCTACACACACATGGAAATTGAACAACTCTTTGCTGGATGACTACTGCGTCAGGGAAGAAATAAAGAAGGAAATCAAAGACTTCTTAAAATCCAATGAAAATGAAGGCACAACATACCCAAACCTATGGGACACAATGAAAACTGTGCTATGGGGGAATGTTTATAGCACTAAGTGCCTTCAACAAGCAAATTGTGAGAGCTCATATTAGTGAATTAACAGCCAAACTTGATGAATTTGAAGAAAAAGAAGCAAACACTCCAAGAGGAGCAGAAGGCAAGAAATCATCAAACTTAGGGCTGAAATCAACAACTTAGACACAAAAAGAATGATACAAAAAATCAATGAAACCAAGAGTTGGTTCCAAATTAACTAAAAGGCAGAGGGAAAAAACCCAAGTCAAAAAAAAAAAAAAGAAATGAAAAGGTGGAAATAACAACAAACATTGAGGAAATTCAGAGAATATTTAGGTCCTACTTTAAAAATCTATACTCCAACAAATATGAAAACTTAAGTGAAATGGACATTTTTCTTGATAGATTCCACCTACTGAAGCTAAATCAAGATCAGGTTAACAGATTAAACAGCCCTATAACCCCTAAGAAAATAGAAACTGTCATTAAAATTCCCCCACCCAAAAAAAGCCCAGGGCCAGATGGTTTTAGCACACAATTCTACCAGACCTTCAAAGAATAGATAATACCAATACTCTTCAAATTCTTTCACAAAATAAAATCAGAAAGAACACTGCCAAACTCATTCTATGAGGCCACAGTCACCTGGATGTCCACTTCTAAAAGAATGAAATTAGACCCATACTTATCACCTTGTACAAAACTTAAGTCCAAGTGAACCAAAGACCTTAACATAAGGCCGGTCACACTAAATCTACTAGAAGAGAAAGTGGGAAAAACTCTTGAAATCATTGGAACAGGTGACAACTTCCTGAACAGAACACCAACAGCTCAGGACCTAAGACTAACAATCAATAAATGAGACCTCATGAAACTGAAATCTTCTGTAAGGCAAAAGACACTGTCATTCGAACAAAACAGCTGCCTACAGATTGGGAAAAAATCTTCACCAACCCCACATCTGACAGAGGGCTAATATCCAAAATTTACAAAGAACTCAAGAAATTAAATGCTAAGAAACCAAATAATCCAATTAAAAAATGGGGAAAAGAGCCAAACAGAGAATTCACAAAGGAGGAATTCCTAAAGACTGAGAGACACTTGAAGAAATGCTCATCATCCTTAATCATCAGAGAAATGCAACTCAAGACGACTCTGAGATTCCATCTCACGCCTGTCAGAATGGCTAAGATGAAAAGATCAAATGACAGTACATGCTGGTGAGGGTGTGGAGAAAGAGGAACTCTCCTCCATTGCTGGTGGGAGTGCAGGCTTATGTAACTACTATGGTGATATCTTAGAAAACTTGGAATAGCTTTGCCTCGGGACCTAGCCATACCACTTCTGGGTATACCTCCAAATGATTCCTCACCGAATCACAAGGAAGTTTCCTCATCTATGTTCATAGCAGCCTTATTTGTAATAGCTAGAAACTGGAAACAACCCATATGTCCCTCACTCAAAGAATGGATTAAAAAACTGTGGTACATCTACACAATGGAATATTACCCAGCTATCAGAAACAAGGAAATTATGCAATTTTCAGTCAAATGGATGGAACTAGAGAAGCTCATCCTGAGTGAGCTACCCCAGACTCAGAAAGATGCACATGGCATCTATTCACTTATAGTGGATTTTAGCTATATAGTAGAGGATATCTATACTACAACCAACGCACCAAAGGGAACATGGACATAGACTTTTTGTTTGTTTGTTTGTTTTTGTTTTCTCTCCCTGGCAATGAGACACTTTTCCCTGGTGTTACTGCCTTGTAGGCCCCAGTGTATGAGGAGGCTCTTGGCCCTCATATGACTTCTGAACTGGGGCAGGGGACTGTTATGTAGGGACACTCCTCTCCAGAGGAGTGGGATGGAAGGCTTAGGGGGTAGAGGGTGGGAGGGCGGGGCTGGGAAGGGTGGAAAGAGGACAATATGATGGAGATGTAACCTGAAGCAATAAATAAATAAATTTTGAAAAAAATTAATTGTGTCCTCTCTCTTTTCATTTGGAATAAGAGATATATAACTTATTTTTTGTTTTACATGAGCCCACAGTTAAGACATTTTGTAATTTTATAGAAATAGGATATTTTAGAGAGACTAGCTTAGAGGGGCTTGGAACTTTGAAAGAGACTTTGGATTTTTTTTTTAAAAAAAGATTGATCTTTTAATGTATTTGAATTTTTGAATTTGGGACTTTTTAAAATTGGAATGTTTTATATTGGGATATTAGCTTGATACAACCTAGAATAATCTGAAAAGAGGGAACCTCAGTTGAGAAAATGTGTCCATCAGATTGGCCTGTGGCATGGCTGTGGGACACTCTCTTGATTAATGATTGATGTTTGACGGACCAGCTCACTGTGAGCAGTGTTACTCCTGAGCAGATAGTATTGAGTTGTACATGAAATCAGGCTGAGAAAACCATGAAAGCAAGCAAGTAAGAGCACTTCTCCATGGTCTCTGCTTCAGCCTCTGTCCTGAGCATTGCTTGGTTTTCTTGTGATATAAGGGCACACTTTCCATGCCAGTGTTTTCACATACTCTACCTCTTTCTCAGCACCCAAACTGGGTGACAACCATCTTTGGTCTCTACTGTCTTCTACTTGCAGACAATTGTGCAGTCCATGTTGTGTGGAAATGTAGGACTATTTGACATCATGAAGAAAGGAACACTGCACATGACCATGCCTAGGTGGCACAAGCAAGACTGTTTAATTTTTTTCCATTCATGATCCCCCTTTTTGTGAGAACTTCTAACATGAGCCCAATAGTGTGCCACCACAACGGCATGGTTTTAAACATGAAAAGACAGTCACAATCCAGTCAGCAATTCAAACAGCAAACCTTAAAATAAAACATTATAACACAACACTATCTAAAGATATTCTAATTTGATTCTCACGGGCCAAGAGCTAATAGAGGAAATATTAACAGTTTCTGGGTTTTTTTTTTTTTTTTAGTTAAGCCATAACATTGCTATAAGCATAAAAAACTTTGTAAAAAGCAAAACACTGGTATATAAAACAGATAAACAAATCAAAAATTTCTGATAGTAAATAATAGGAAAATTTATTTAAAAAAACTTTTGTGTACATGTAATCTTGCCATTTATTTTTTTTATAAATACTTTATTTTTTTTCTTCAAGTTACATCTCAGTAACAAACCCCTCCCTATTCCCCCTTCCTATCCCGCCCTTCCACCCTCTTCCCCCCAGAAGTTTCCTCTTTCAGTCCAACAGATGGTTCCTTCTCTTATAACAGTAAGTATTATACAAAACAACAGATATAAATATGCCACATTTATGAGAGTTAAATGGCCCAGTATACCTTCCCAATGTTCAGTTTATACATATTTGGCCCCTGACTTTAACATTCTACTATCTAACCATCTCCATGTGTTTAAAGGTGTATATCTGACTCAACATTCATACTAACTTGCAACACACTTTTAAGAGTATCTTCTTAGATCTATAACACCCTCTTGATTCCTAAACAACTCAAAATTTAGCTATGAGATTCTAGCTGTCTATTCTTCAACCACCTCAGAGACCTGAGAGGGATAAATATATCTGATTATATAGGAAGTGCAGGGCCTGCAGCTTCCAAAACTAAGAAAGGACATACCAGTGACTGCCTGGACAGTTCCCATTTTCTCTCCATACATTCCTGCATCAGTCTTCAGCCTTTGGGTCCTGTTTCTATGACAGACATTTGTTGTAGAGCAGGGATTATGAAGGACTTACCTACCCTGTCTTGGCAGAGTTAGGCTGTCGACTTCCCTGCTTCCAAGTTTTGTCCTTTTTGGACAGCAGTCTGTCTGCAGTTGGTGCAAGGGGTTTTTTCATGCCAAGAGATAGGCTTGCCACTAATTAAACCATGTCACACTGGAGATTCTTCGATAATCTTGCCATTTATTAAAGATAAAAATCAAGTTTTTATACTAATGAGGTGGGTATGTGATTTGTTTTTCACATAAATAATAAAATCACTACATATTAAAATTGTATGATATAGAATATTTTTAATTTATTTCAGAGATGATGGATATTTGGTTTTATAATTATCAATACTTGAGATGTCATTTTACATAATACATACTAGAAAATGGCAAAAGTATGTTCAAGTCTATTTCCATTTCAGAAATTTTTGGAGCAGGGCGTGGTGGCGCACACCTTTAATCCCAGCACTCGGGAGGCAGAGGCAGGCAGATCTCTGTGAG
Source organism: Lophiomys imhausi (assembly GCA_907164525.1). Taxonomy (NCBI): domain Eukaryota; kingdom Metazoa; phylum Chordata; class Mammalia; order Rodentia; family Muridae; genus Lophiomys; species Lophiomys imhausi. The sequence continues at coordinate 1,049,703 of CAJQZJ010033173.1, forward strand.
TTTGAGGTCAGCCTGGTCTACAAAGTGAGTCCAGATCATCCAGGGCTATTACACAGAGAAACCCTGTCTGCAAAAAACAAAAATAAACAACAACAACAAAAAGAAATTGTTGAAAATTCTGTCCTAACATAAACCTAAATTTCATTTAATGATTTATTTTTATTTATTTATGTTGTTATTTATTTATATTTTGGTTTTTTTGTTTTTTTTTTTTTGAGACAGGGTTACTTAGTATAGCCCTGGCTGTCCTGGAACTAGCTGTGCAGATCAAGCTGGCCTTGAACTCAGAGATTCGCTTGCCTTGGCTTCCTGAGTGCTGGGATTAGAGGAGTGTGCCACCACAATGGGATGATTTAAAAGAAGAGAAGACAATGGCACCTAGTCAGCAACTCACATCAAATTTGAAAATCAAGCATTCTAACACAATGCTATCTAAACATAATCTAATTTGATTCTTATGTGCAAAGGGGTAGCTGAAGGAAACATTAAGTTTTATGTGGTTTTTGTTTTGTTTTTATTTAATTAAGCAATGACATTCCTATAAGCATGCAAGGCTTTGTATGAAAGTAACACAACTGCCCCTAGAGGCATTGCAGATGTAACTGCTATGTCACATGTGTATCAGTAGGTGGCAGAGAGGAGACAGACTATATGTACATTCAGTGTTCTGATCTATGAACATCTGAATGAATAGTAACCTAACATTCCTGGAAGAATAAAATAGAAGAAAGGTGGAAACCAAATCCACTTTGGCACCATGGGGTAACCTGAGATGACTACAAGACCAGCACCAGGAGATCTAGCCCAGATGGGGTCACAAGAGCAGGAGAGCTTTTCCTGCTCCTCACATGCTGAAGTACTTGGGAGAGCAGGCCCTGCACCCTGCCAGGATAGCACAACACAGCTGGTCCTGGCTGTGGGGGTTGTGGGTGAACCAGCCCTGAGGGAGTGAGTTTGGGAGAGTCAGTCCTGCCTTTGGTCTGCTATGTGGTTGTGTAGTCTAGGGAGAGATGCCCTCCCCTCTCTTTTATGCTCACCACCATCAGCTGACAGGAGATCTGGCCCAGATGGGGTCACAAAAGCAGGAGAGCTCTCCCTGCTCCTCACATGCTGCAACACTCGAGAGAGTAGGCCCAGCACCTTTCCATAGTAGAACTAGCTATGCAAGTGGTGGTTGCAGGTCCAGAACCATGGCTTTGAGTTGGCCCATCCCAACATCTATTGATGGATGAACTGCTGAAGTGCAAGAAGAGGTCAGTTCCACAACCCAGGACTTCAGAATCTCCAAGACACAGGACAGTTACCGCATATCTTAGAGGAGTCCCAGCACTGATGGAGTAGCAGAAACCAGGGGCCTCATACCAGACCAAGGAGTCATTACAATGAACATTTGCAAGCAGAATGTGTGGGTGGAGAAAGGGGTATATTGTGGGACATACTGAGTTATACTGCAGCTTCCACAGTGAGCTGTTATTTTTTATGTTGGGACAGATTGCAAGGGTGGAGGGTAAGTCTTGGGGAATGAGGGAGATGGGAGGGAATACTGTGCATGATGTGAAATTCACAAAATAAAAATTTTTTTCAATTAAAAATAAATAAAAAGAAAGTAAAACACTGTGATTCATAGTATGTAATCATCTCAAACGTGGGACAAGGTGTTTCAGGCAGTGTTCATTGGTAATGTGTGGAGTGATGGCCTATGTAGGGCAAAGTGTGTGTGTGTTCAGGCTGTAGTGAAGTCTCTTGGGGAAGCACAGATGAGGGCTGCCAAGAACACCTCAGGTTTACTGCACATTGACTTTGAAATAAGGCTAGGACATTGGGCATTCAGAAACCTTTTACCATTGCTTTTTTTTAAACTTCACATTCAGTTACATCATACCACATGGAGGTCACAACCCACAATTTAAGAAGCTAGGGCTTAGAATATTCTCCAAGAGTCTGGGTGCTCTAAGAACCATGCAGAAGATTTCTAAGTGCTCAGCAAGCTTGGTGGCCAGCAGCAGAGCCTCCCTCTGAGGCAGCTTTCTGGTCTTTTTACTCTAACAGTGTAGAAATCTCTCTAGCACTTGATATGTCCTTATCCCCTACATATATTGCTACTCACTGAGGGAGGTTGACTTCCTCCTGCTTTCTCAACCACCAGGTGGGGGGCAAGCTGCCATTATGTACCCCATTGAGATGGGGAAACTGAGGATCTTAGACCACCCACCTAGCAAGTGGCAAACTAGGGAGCTGAATCCTAGCCATCTTGCTCCTGATCTTGGAATGGCCCCAGTTCATTAAAGCTCACAACCAAGAAAATGAAAGTAGAATTGGAAGGAAGATGAAGAAAGCAGTTAAAAAAGAAACAGAGTGGAGAAGCTTATGTGAGCAACAGAGGTCAACCTCCTCCCTCTTCTCTCCTTTTCTCCCCCTCTTCCTTCCTGCAGTAAAAATGCATGTGACACAGACCACATTTCTGTCCAGTAAAAAATTATTGCAGTTGTTTATTTGTTTCCATGTGTGTGTATGTGTATGCCATGGCTCCAGTGTGGAGGTCGGAGGACACTTTGCAGGAGTCCATATTCTCTTCATCATATGGATCTGGACTCTTGAACTCAGGTTATCATGTTTGGTGCAAGTGCCTTTATCCACTAAGCCATCTCACTGGCCCAAAATATGTTATTATCTATTCTATCTTTTTATTAGTAATGATTTAAATGTTTAATTAATTTAGTGGGGGGTATGGTATGCATATCACAATGTGTATAGAGGTCAGAGGACCACTTGTGGGAGTTGGTTCTTTCCCTCTATAAATGTGGGCCCTGGGATCAAACTTTAACTGATGAATCATCTTGCTGGCCTCTCCCTTAATTTCCAGCTTGTGATTCAGTAGCATTAAATTCTTTAATATAACTACCATTGTTGTTCATTTCTGGAACTTTTTCACCATTTTGAACAGGAAGTCAGTATCCATCAGATAACTATGCCTTCATGCCACCCCAAGCCTAGAGCTTCCACTTTCTATTTTGTAACACTAAGTTCTCCAAGATGCTCATACACCTAAGTTTGTATAGTATTTTTGCCTTTGTATCTGGCTTATGCCATTCTACATAATGTGCTCAAGGCTCCTCTGTGTTTGGAATCCCTCAGTATTGTTCCTTTTAAAGGTTCAATATATTCCACTGTCTGGATATACCACACAGTGATGTATTATTCAGCTGTCCATTGTTACAGGATATTTGATCACATTGTGAACCCTGATATTGTGAACTGAAAAATCTGTTTGTAATTGTGTTTTGACTCAGCTTTTTATCTACTCTAAACAAGTACGTGTGGTGTGGCTCAGCCTTAGCATACATCTTTAATCCAGGAGCTAAATAAAGTCAACCATTGGTCAAGAGGTGGAGCAAGTAACCAGCTGACAGGGAGTGAACATAGTAAACAGAAAGGGGGTCATTGAGTTGAGGGTATTTAAGACAGTGTGGAGAAGGAGAAAGGGCTTTTTCCTTCTGGGACATCAGTAGAGGGTGGAGTAGGAAGGTCAGCTGGATGCTTTCTCTGCCTCTCTGAGTTAGCATGGTTTCACCCTAGCATCTGACTCCTGCATCTTCATTGGTAAAAAAAAATCAAACAATTGGGATTTATTTTATTTTTTAAACAACAGTCCATGCCCACAGACTTTTTGGGTTGTTTACCTCTTGAGGCTAATTGATTTCGTGAGCCAGCCGTGTTCTTGAGGTGTCCTTGACTGTTCTGGCTCCTAGAGTCCTTCCTCCTCCTTTTCCACAGAATTCCCTGAACTCTGTCTAATGTTTGACTGTGGGTTGCTGCATCTGCTCCAGAAGTGTAGGGGGGCAATTGAAGTGTTGGGTCTGTGGGTCAGGATTGGTCAGCTGTGTCTCTCACTGACCTCCCACTGGGTATAGGGCCACCACCACTGATGGCCAGTGGCTTTTCTCTGGTCCATGTATGGGACCTTGAGAGAAAAGCTCAAGTGCAGCTGGTGATCTACCTGTTCTCTCCTGGGACATGTGAGCACCGGGGAAGGTGGGGCCACACCAGCTGCTGTTGTGGAGGATGGGTCCCGGGAGGTTCTAGGGGTCTCAGTGGCTGCTGTGCTGTTTTCTTTGGGGTCACCCAGGTTTGAAAATTGGTACACTGGTCCTGGTCCTGAGAAATCCTGGTGGTTTCAGGGGAGTGCACGCACTGTTGGAGGGAGCTTCTCAGATGGTGGAAATTTCTTCAGGTGAAATCAGGGCAACTCTGAGGACAGCTATTTGGTGAACCAGCAACTTTATTTATTACTGCATATATCATGGCAGTCTTAGCTCTCCCATACTCTCTTCATAATCTCCTCCCAAATCCCCTGAACTCTGAGAGGGGTGTCGATTTCTGAACTATGGGAAGTGGGGAGGGACTTTTGGGGGTGAATGTATTCTATTGGCTGAGATTGAGATGCTGAGAATGCTACATTTACATGGGCAAAGGTTCCAGACACTGGTTATGTGACTAAGCTCACCTGTGATCTCTGGGGGGGGTGTTGTTTGGATTACATGCCACAAGGAAGGTAGCCACTTGGGGGCTATGTCCAAGTGCTCCTGAGGCAGGCAGAAGCAGGGAGAGAGCTTGTTCCATGCCTTCCATTCTCAGGATGGGCAGGAGGCCCCAGTTTTGAGATTTTTCAGGTTTGAACATGCTCTTATCTCACCAGCTCCTTGCCAGATCCTCTGGGGCCATGCCCAACATGCTCCCATCAGAACAAGTGAATCTCCAAAAGAGAAAAACTTACTGAATAAAAAGAGAAAGTACTAATCCTTTCTATAAATTGTCTTATCCTAATATCAATTCAGGCTGGGACAGAAATCTTTCTTTATTTACAGTTGACTCTCCTTCCCCACAAAAAGTAAGACCAGAGAGTTTAAGTCAGGTCTCCAAAGCAACATGGCTGGAGATTTTGTAGTATTTGTGTAACCCAAATTTTAATGGAAGACTAACTTGGGGGTCATTGGACTTTTTATCTGTTTTTCTTCTCAGTACATTTATTGGCTATCCTACTTGGGTTTTCTTCATTAATTATCTCATTAGCCCTCACGTTGGGACAGGTGACTTGAATCCCATTTGCTGGGGCTGCTGGTTCCACCATCTCTCTGAGTCTTCCTGTCGTTGTCCCTCTGTTGTCTATGCCCCAATACCAACTTCACATAAGGAAACAGTCCTGTCAGATTAGAACCCACCCTAATGACCTCATTTTAACTTAATCACCTATTTGCAAATCCTGTCCCCAAAGGAAGATATATTGTGATTGGCTTGGGGACAGGACTTCTCTGTGTGAGGCTGGAGACAGGAGGACAGCTTATCTGGAAAGCTTATCTCCTTTTTCTGGGGGCACCAGACTCTACTTGAATGTCCTAGTGACCTTGACTTCTTCCAGACATGACTGCCAACTAACTTGTTTGTTCATGAGTCTCTTCCTATAAAGTATGGAAAATCCTTAGGTTATATAGGAAAGAAAGGGTGATCTGGAAGGGGCATGGTGCTAGAAGGAGCCACTAAATTATGAAATTATATTTTAAAGTAGAAAATTCCAATGAAGAGACAATGTTAGGGGCACGATATAACTCAGTTGGAAGAGTACTTGCCCGGCTTATACAAGGCCCTGGGTTTGACCTATAGCACCACATAAACTGGGCATGGTGGTACACACCTGTGATCACCACACTCAGGAGGCAGAGACAGAAGGACAAGAAATTCAAGGTCACCCTGAGCTACATAGAGAATTTGAAGCCAGCCCCACTATCTGACACCTTGGCTTTTTAGGTGTTTCCTTTTGTTTTGAGATGGTGTGAAAAGGAGGAAGGGACAAGAACAGCATCCCTACAGAAGCCCATTCCTCCCGGTCTTGGCTGAGGCAGCTTCCTGAGCACAGAACACCCTGGAGTACACACATCACCACAGAACCTCAACACAATCTTCTCTCTTTACTCCCTTCCCTCCCCTTCCCTCCCCTTCCCTCCCCCTGCTCTGCTCTCCTCTGCTCTGCTCTCCTGTCTCTCTCATAAGTTAGGGTATTTTCTACGCTCATCTGTTGCCCAGGGTTTGGCAGCTGCCCTGAACCTCAGGGCTCCTTGAGTGCTTCCAATCTTTGTTCCAATAAGCAGCCTGCTGATGTCTGGCTCACATGTGAAGCCCACATCTGGAAATGATTTCTATTCTTGGGCCAGGCTTGGGCAAGGCTTGTGAGATGTGTATTCAGGTATAGCCACACCCTGCTTATTGATCCAAACACTAGGACCAGGGCAGGCCTTGGATGTTGGCAGTACGTTTGGAAGCTGTTGGATAAAAGGCCAATGGGGAGTCTTTCAAGAAATGCTGGGAACACTGGCCACCAGCACCATCCTGAGATCCCATCCATCTGTCTTTTAAAGTGTACCTCAACAGGGACACAGCTCCAGCCTTGCTGTAGACATCCAGCACATAGCACCCTTAGCTCACTGACCTTCACCAGTGTCCTCTCCTGGGCATGGCACATGAATACAGAAATAACATCCCAAACTGGCAGACTGTCCTCCAGTTTCTTGATTTGTAGTTAAGAGTTATGACATAACTATGAGGGTAAGATATTTTGCCTCACAAAGTGTCCACTTAGGGTTTCTAATCTTGAGAAAACTTTTCCCCACAAAGGTAGGATCTGCTGGTTCAGAGCAACAGACCCTTTCCTTGTGAAAAAGGAAATGTCCTGTTCACCATCCCTCAAGGTGGACAATCTGCCATAGTGGTTTATGCATAAGGTGACAGTGGCATTTCTGAGTGACTCTGAGTAAAACCTTTTGTCAAGCATGTGGATGCCTGCTGATAGTTTTGGGATGGAGCAGATCCCACCAGCCAGGGTCCTTACTGAAGGGCTTGTTGTCTATTCTCCCACTGCTGAATAAATGAAAACTTTCCCTGGTAGAAAAATCTAAAAAAGATAGGAAATCATCTCTCAAGTCAGCATCAGAGACAACCACTGTCAACACTTTGTTCTTAGACTCTTTAACAGACTGAACGTTTGTGTCTCACCCCAGCCTCTGGTCTATATGCTGGCACCTGACTGCCAAGGGGACTGCACTCTGACACAGGCCTCAGGGAAAATGCTTGAATCATGGGGCAAAGCCTCACACCTGGGATCAGCTCTTCATTGACCTGGTCCTGTCCACCATATGCCACACAGCAAGATGTTGTCTACAAACCTGAAGCCAGGCCTTCACCAGACCAAATCTGTCAGTGCCTTCATATGAGACTCCACTCAGACTGTGAGATTTTAGTAACCTGGAAGGACCAAGCCAATTGCCAAATATTCTGTCATATGCATGCATAAATGCTTCTTAAAAATTTTAATGTTTATTTATTACTTCAAGTTACATCTCCATCACAGTCCCCTCCCTCCACCCCTCCTGATCCCATCCTCCCACCCTCTCCCCCTTCTCCCACCTATCCTACTCTTCCGGTGTGGGGTGCCCCTACATATCAGCTCCCTCAGTTCAGCAGTCATATGAGGGCTAAGAGCTTCCTTTTGCACAGGGGGCCTATATGGCAGCACCCCTAGGGCAAATTGTCCCACTAATAGGTAACAAATTCCATGTTCCTGTTCTTTTCTGTCTGTTGGTTGTAGTATAGTTATCCTGTACTATATGGCTAAAATCCAGTTATAGGTGAATAGATGCCATGTACATCTTTCTGAGTCTGGGTTAGCTCACTCAGGATGAGCTTTTCTAGTTCCACCCATTTGGCTACAAATTGCATGATTTCCTTGTTTCTGATAGCTGAGTGATAGTCCATTGGGTAAATGTACCACAGTTTGTTTGTTTGTTTGTTTGTTTGTTTGTTTTATCCATTCATCAGTTGAGGGACATATGGGTTGCTTACAATTTCTAGCTATTACATATAAAGCTGCTATGAACATAGTTAAGGAGATGTCCTTGTGGTTTGGTGAGGAATTGTTTGCATGTATACCCAGAAGTGGTATGTGTGGGTCTTGAGGTAGAGCTATTCCAAGTTTTCTAAGATATAGCCAGACTGATTTCCACAGAGGTTGTACAAATTTCCACTCCCACCAGCAATGGAGGTGTTCCCCTTTCTCCACACCCTCGCCAGCATGTGCTGTCATTTGAGTTTTTTATCTTACCCATTCTGACAGGTGTGAGATGGAATCTCAGAGTCCTCTTCAGTTGCATTTCTCTGATGATTAAAGATGTTGAGCATTTCTTCAAGTGCCTCTCAGTCATTAGAGATTTTTCTTTAGCAAAAACTGTACAATGAAAAAAGGAAAGGATCTTCAACAAATGGTGCTGGTCTGACTGGATGTCAACATGTAAAAGAATGCAAATAGACCCATATTATTCACCTTGTACAAAACTTAAGTCCTAGTGGATCAAAGACCTTAACATAAAGTCAGACACACTAAATCTAGTAGAAGAGAAAGTAGGGAAAAGCCTCAAATTCACTGGCACAGGTGACAACTTCCTGAACAGAACACCAATAGCTCAGGCTCTAAGACCAACAATCAATAAATGATACCTCATGAAACTGAAAAGCTTCTGTAAGGCAAAAGACACTGTCATTTAAACAAAATGGCAACCTACAGATTGGGAAAAGATCTTTACCAACCCCACATCTGACAGAGGGCTAGTATCCAAAATTTATAAAGAACTCAAGAAATTAAACACCAAGAAACCAAATAATCCAATCAAAAATGGGGAACAAGCATAAATACTTCTTAAATAACAAAAAGAATACTGCCATTCTCCACCCAGCTTACCCCATAGAAGGACATAACCTCATACTCCACAGAGAATAACTGCTTCAGTATGTAAGGATCTCAGTGGTCAGCACTGTGCCATTATTGCCTTTACAGGGATTGAATCTATAGAGGTGCCTTTTTTTTTTTTTTTTTTTTTTTTTTTTTTTGGCTGTGCTGGGCATCAAACCTAAGGCCTTACAAGGCTTGGAAACCTACCACTGAGCTACATCCTAGACTTATAGAGACATTTTTATTTGTCATTATTAAGGGATGGGAGTGACAGTTTATGACAGGTATGAAAATGACATCTAGGGAACAACGGTCTAGAAATTAGATGTCATCCTGTAGTAGTCAGTGTGGCCCCAAGTCTGTACATTCAGGTGGTCGTATGTGCAAGTAAAGTGGAGAAAACAGTTCATATGATTCAAGCTCCAAGCCTACCTCCATTTTACATGTAAATATATGGTTTTAATATATGTTGGATTTTCTAACAATGATTCTGAGACTGTTTGTACATTTTGCAGTGAAATGTTGGCTGGGTCACTTAGAAAATCTCACCAACAATGGCAGTGCTTGAGTCTCTGTGATGTGACCTGTGCCTAACCATGTGGTAACCTTTGCAATCCTGGTGACTTCATACTTTTGAATAGACATATTTAGCCTTTTATTTTTGAATCTCATGGAAAGAAAACATTTCCATGTTTAGTGGAACACTGACTTCCTGCTACTAACTCTCAGTTTATTTAAAAGTAGATTTAATCATCTGGACTGTGTGTTTAAAAGCTGTAACTAAGGGCTGAGGATGTAGCCGAACAGGTAAATTGCTTTCCTAGGTGCATGAGGCCCTGGGTTTAATCTTCAGCACCAGATGAGCTGTATGTTGCCTGTTGCCCATGATCACAGCACTTCTGAGTGGGGGCAGGAGGATCAGGAAGTTCAAGGTTGTCTTCTGCTTATGGTAAGTTTGGGGCCTGCCTGGACCACATGAGGTCCTGACTCAAACAAGAGATCATAGCAACAATAACAACCCCCACCTCCTGAAAACTGAAACAGTCATTTCTCATCCTTTCCTGTCTCAGACTCTGGTCTCTCCATCCTTTGTCTTAGAAACCTGCGAGTTCAGCCAACCCCGGGATCTCTTCCAGCTGGCTTCCCCTGGGCATCTGCCCACAGGAGGGCCTGGGGAGGCTGAAGGGAAATAAGGTGACACCTCTTCACCTTGTTTCTGGCAGCCTCCAGTGTGAACAGGCACCATGGCAGCCTGGACATTCCCAGCTCTGGATGACACCCTTTCCTTTCAGCATCTTCATTTCTGGTGAGTTGTGATTCCCTTTAGTTACTGACTGGACAGTAATTTCCTGGGCTTGATTTTTCCAGCCTTTTGGAAAACCAAGCAGCCAGTTACCTACATCAGTTCACCTGTGTGTGTGAGAGATTTGTTATCCTAAGTGGACATAGGTGGATAAAAAGGCTTCCGAATGTTACTTTTTAAAATTGTTTATATTACAGTTAGGCTATTGCATATACTTAAGTTACTTGTGTAAATATATTAACTGTGAATTTAATTTTGGAATATGAACAGTAATATTAAATATATCATGTAATAGTAGGTATAAATAGTCTTCTTATATGCTTTTGTATTCCTCTGTTGCTTAGTGCACAATCTACTGAGCACATGTCTCCCTCTGCTTACACTATGTTAGTTAAACTTGTGTTTGTGTTTGTGTCCTCTGCTAGAACATAAGCTTCTTTCCAGTATTTGGATATGACCCAGTAGATTTCAAGAGAACATTTACATGTGGTAATTTGTCAATATATAATTTATCTCTCACATCTCTTAGGTTTGACACCACTTCCTCCTGTAAACTTTTCTTTTTCTTTTTTGATGTAGATTTTTAAAAATATGTATTTATTACTTCAGGTTACATCTCCATCACAGTGTCCTCTTTCCACCCCTCCCAGTCCCGCCCTCCCACCCTCTACCCCCTATCCCTTCCATCCCACTCCTCTGGAATGGAATGTACCTACATAACAGTCCCCTGCCCCAGTTCAGCAGTCATATGAGAGCCAAGAGCCTTCTCATACACTGGGGGCCTACAAGGCAGCACCACTAGGGCAAAGTGTCTCATGGACAGGAAACAAAGTCTATGTGCATTGGATGTAGTATAGTTATCCTGTACTATATGGCTAAAATCTGATTATAAGTTAGTAGATGCCATGTGCATCTTTCTGAGTCTGGGTTAGCTCACTTAGGATGAGCTTCTCTAGCTCCATCCATTTGGCTGCAAATTGCATGATTTCCTTGTTTCTGATAGCTGAGTAGTATTCCATTGTGTAGATGTACCACAGTTTTTTAATCTAGTCATCAGTTGAAGGACATCGGGATTGTTTCCAGTTTCTAACTATTACAAATAAGGCTGCTATGAACATAGATGAGGAAACTTCCTTGTGACTTGGTGAGGAATCATTTGGATGTATACCCAGGAATGGTATGGCAGAGCCATTCCAAGTTTTCTAAGATATCACAAGACTGATTTCCACAGTGGTTGTACAAGCTTGTAGTCCACCAGCAATGGAGGAATGTTCCCCTTTCTCCACACCCTCACCAGCATGTGCTGTCATTTGAGCTTTTGATATTAGCCGTTCTGACAGGTGTGAGATGGAATCTTAGAGTTGTCTTGAGTTGTATTTCTCTGATGATTAAGGATGCTGAGCATTTCTTCAAGTGTCTCTCAGCCATTAGGGATTCCTCCTTTGTGAATTTTCTGCTTAGCTCCATCCCCAATTTTTTGATTGGATTATTTGGTTTCTTGGCATTTAATTTCTTGAGTTCTTTGTAGATTTTGGATATTAGCCCTCTGTCAGATGTGGGGTTGGTGAAGATTTTTTCCCAATCTGTAGGTTTCTGTTTTGTTTGAATGACAGTGTCTTTTGCCTTACAAAAGCTTTTCAGTTTCATGAGGTCCCATTTACTGATCGTTGGTCTTAGGTCCTGAGCTGTTGGTTTTCTGTTCAGAAAGTTGTCACTGTGCCAATGAGTTCTAGGGTTTTCCCCACTTTCTCTTCTAATAGATTTAGTGTGACTGGCCTTATGTTAATTAAGGTCTTTGATCCACTTGAACTTAAGTTTTGTGCAAGGTGATAAGTATGGATCTATTTTCATTCTTTTACATGTGGACATCCAGTTGGACCAGCACCATTTGTTGAAGATGCTGTCCTTTTTCCATTGTGCGGTTTTGGCTTCTTTGTCAAAAATTAAGTGACCATAGGTGTGTAAACTTTTCTTACTAGTGCTAGTCCCATGAAATATCCCATCCTTGTGAGTAAAGAGAGACCAGCCTTGTGGTTGAGAATGAACTAAATAGATAAATAAAACAGCCGCACCTAGTGGTCAGTTAGGCTTCTGAGCTTTGTTAAATTCCAAATAAAAGTGGTAGAAGATTGGTAATGAAATGTGGATGGTAAATGTTGTTTTGGAAAACTGAAATATCCCAGTCATTTGATTTTACCAATGAAGACTCAGGAGCCAGATGCTGGGGTGAAAGCCTGCTAGCTCAGAGAGGCAGAGAAAGCACCCTGCTGACATTCCTCTTCAGCTGAAAACCATAGAGGAATAAGCCTAAAGCTAAAATGCTCAGAAGAACCTAGAGGAAGCAGCCTAGAAGGGTAGAACCTTGTAGGAGAGAACCCAAAAGAAGAACTCTCAACTCTTTCTTCCATGTTGTCTTAAATAGCCCTCAATGTCCCTCCTTCATGTTTAATCCCCATCATCTGGTTTCTTGCTCCATCTCTTGACCTAGGGTTAACTTTATTTAATCTTGTGTGCAGAAAGCTCTTGGATTAAAGGTGTTGCTTAGAGCTGAACCACACCATAGCCATTTCTTTACAACAAACAAAAAGTTCTAGGATTAAAGGCTGAGCCATCCCACAGATAGAAACAGGCTTCTACAGTTTTTTAGGGTTCACAATGTGATCAGATATTCTGAAACAGGTATAACCAAGTCAAACTAGAAAACCTGAAACCTGAAGTGTGGTCCAGGAATACATGGTATATTGAATGAATAACTCAATCCCAGTTGGAAATCTGGTGTTTGGGTTTCCTGTAACAGAACTGGTCCAGTACAGCCCTTCATGCTCGGTTGGAGTCAGACATAGTACCTGGGTCTTTGAACTTCATCTCAACATCTCTAAAAAAATTGAACAGTTATGTTTATAAGTTTGTAAATTTTTTTGGTTTGGTTTTGGTTTGAGACTATGTCTGGCTCTGTAGCTTTGGCTGCCTAGAACACACTATGTACACCAGGCTGACCTTGAACTCATAGAGATCTGCCTGCCTGTGCCTATGAGATTAAAGGCGTGTAAACCACACCCAGCAAACTTGTAAGTTTCTTAAAAAGTTGGAAAACTTGTTTTTATATTTATCTATGGGTAAACATTCACATATTTAGGAACATTGCATTACATGTATGTAATGAAGTTAATTGTTTAGGAAGCTTTATTTAGGCTAGGTTAACCCAAAATCAACCAGAGAGAAAAGAATATTTATTTTTGAACAGCAATACAAGATTTATAAGTAGAATATAATTTGTAAGTTAAATATATAAAGATAGTTTTGTTTCAAAATTTACTTATATATAATAAATAAATTTAACATATTTTGATGTGAATTTTAAGCCTCAATTGTAGTAAATAGGGCTATGTATCCAAACATTATGCAGCGTAAAATTTTTAGACTGTGTTTCCCATACAATATTCAATTATTTTAAGTTTTGTCCCCCAATTATTCTAAAAATATTTCCTAGTATAATCAGCTCTCAAGTTGTACACATTTTGAAGTGCTTTTTATAATTGATAGTACAAACAGTTCTACCTGCTTATTGTACAATTGATATTACAATCTTAATTTTTATGGACTAACAGTAACCCAGCCTGTTATAGTGAGATGTGTGTGGAAGGCCATGACAGCTGCCCTTAAATCCCATTTTTCTCAACAACACTTAATACAACCTCTGTAGCAATACAGCAGTTAGGTACACTGAAGGGTCCTTATGACTGGAATACATTTTTTAAAATGTAAGTTGTAATTTTTAGCTCCTAGAGAGCAAGAGACAGTTTTCTCTAAGAGTGCAGTCCATGGTAAGCTGGGTGGGTAGAGAACCAGGGCATCTGAGAGAGGGGGGAGGAGCAGTGATTATGACAAACGCACACCGAACAAAACTCTCAAAGGACTAATAAAAGTTAAAAAAAATTTCATATGAGGGCCAATGATATGAAAAACTTTTAAAAACTTTTATTAGCCCTCATATGACTGCTGAACTGGGGCGGGGAACTGTTATGTAGGGACACTCCACTCCAGAGGAGTGGGATGGAAGGGATAGGGGGTAGAGGGTGGGAGGGCGGGACTGGGAGGGGTGAAAAGAGGGTACTGTGATGGAGATGTAACTTGAAGTAATAAATAAATATTAAAAAAAAATTTCAGCCAAAGAGGTAGCTCAGGAGTTAAGGAAGGGTTTACACTTCTTGCAGAAGACCAGGGTTCAGTTCTCAGCACCCACATACAGATGGTGGCTCCCAACCATCTGTAACTACAGTTCTAGGGGATCTGATGCCCATTTCTGATCCCCATGGGTATCAGGCACACACATAGTACCCAGACACACATGCAGACAAAACATCATATACACACAATATAACAAGTAAATCTAAATTATTTTTAAAGATTTACTACCTTGGTTTTGCTATGATGAATTATGTTAATAAAATGTCTATTGTACCATTGTGGTGGCTATTCTTGGTTGTCAATTTGACTACATCTGAAATTAACTAAAGCTCCTGTGGCTAGGTACAACTGTGGGGGCATTTTTCTTAATTAAATAATTTGAAATAGGAAGACTCACTTTTTATCTGGATATTCTGAGGTGGGAAAATCCATCTTTAATCTGGGCCACACCTTCTAAAGCTGATATAAGGACATGAAAGAAGGAAACTTGCCCCTTTGCCTGCTTGCTCTTGGTCTTAATGGCAAGTCCATTGCTTTACTGGCATTAGAGACTACTTCTTTGAGATTCCTGTGTATACTGAAGACCAGCTAACATATCCAGCTTTGTGGCTGTCTACCTACTAGATTCTGGGACCTTCCATTGGTAGATAGCCATTGCTGCACTAGCTGGACCTCAACCTGTAAGCCATTCTAATCAATCCTCTTTATATACAAGGAAATGTATCTGTAAGTTCTGTTTCTCTAGAGAAACCTGACTGACTCAATCACCTTCACTCCTGGGGTGAAATTCATTTGCTTCTGACACATTGCTCTTATAAAGTGTAATTATACTTTGTTTTCTAATAAAAAATATAAGTCATATTTTAAAATAATTACTGTAAGTGTGAAAAATCACCAAATCCAAAGTAAATGAAAGCCAGAGCTCTGAGACTAGCCAATTTTAAAGTCAACTTTGAAGACTTACTTTTAAATAAATGGTTTTATTTATTCACTGTAATATTAAAATTTCTACCTCCCTCTCAACCGATGGACATGAGGTACAGTAGAAAGGATATTAATAGAGGATGTAGACCTCTTTAGTCATAGGTCCTTGGGATGATTCATCAGCAGTCCAGTCAAAACAGCATACACAGGAGCATGTACAAGTAGCAGCAGGAATACAGCTAACCAGGAAACCAGCAGCAGTTTTGGGGAGCACCAACAAGGACAGCTGAAGAAGCAGCTGCTCTCATGGCCCCAAAAAGGGTCTGATCTCTTCAGTCCAACTTGGGTTGAATCTTCAACAATGAAGGCAGCAGTAGGATTCGGCAAAGCATTGTCTGGAGTATTTCAAAGAAAGCAGCAATGAGAAGCAATGCCAAGCAAAAGCCCCCCTGTATGTCTGGGGTTTCTATTTATACCTCCATAAAAATCCTCACAAGCATGTTTTCTAACTGGCCAACCTCACACCCTCCACACTAGGTACTTCCTGTTGACTAAGTGAAACCGAACTTTTAAATTATTTATTTAACTCTTATTTATTACT
>CAJQZJ010033173.1:1075491-1099004 GCA_907164525.1 Lophiomys imhausi
AAGGAAATAGAAACAGTCATTAATAATCTCCCAACCAAAAAAAAAAAAAAAAAAAAGCCCAGGGCCAGATGGCTTTAGCACGGAATTCTACAGGACCTTCAAAGAGGAGCTAACACCATTACTCTTCAAACTCTTCCACCACATAGAAACAGAAAGATCACTGCCAAACTCATTCTATGAGGCCACTGTCATTCTGATCCCTAAACCACACAAAGAACCAACAAAGAAAGAGAACTTCAGACCAATCTCCCTCATGAACATAGATGCAAAGATACTTAATAAAATACTAGCAAACTGAATTCAAGAACACATCAAAAATATCATACATCATGATCAAGTTGGCTCCATCCCAGGAATGCAGGGATGGTTCAATATACAAAAGTCTATCAATGTAATTCACCATGTAAACAAGATGAAAGAAAAAATAGCTGAGTGGTATTCCATTATGTAAATGGGCCACAGTTTCTTTATCCAGTCTTCGACTGAAGGACATCTGGGTTGTTTCCAGTTTCTGGCTATTATGATTAAAGCAGTTATGAACATAGTTGAGCCAACGTCCTTGTGGTGTTATGGAGAATCTTTTATGTACACACTCAGGAGTAGTATAGCTGGCTGTTGAGGTAGAACTATCCCCAATTTCCACAGATATTGCCAGATTGATTTCCAAAGTGGTTTTACAAGTTTGCATTTTCACCAGCAATGGAGGAGTTCACCTTTCTCCACATCCTCACCAGCATATGCTCACTTGACTTTTTGATCTTAGCCATTCTGATGGGTGTGAGCTGGAATGGGAGTTATTTTGATTTGCATTTCCCTGGTGACTAAGGTTGTTGAGCATTAGTGTCTCTTGACATTAGAGATTCCTCTGTTGTGAATTCTCGATTTAGCTCTGTAGTTTTTTGATTGGATTTTTTGACTTGTTGGTGTTTAATTTCTTGAGTTCTTTATGTATTTTGGACATTAGCCTTCTGTCAGATGTGGGGTTGGTGAAGATCTTTTCCCAATCTGTAGGCTGTTGTTTTGTTTTAATGACAGCATCCTTTGCATTACAGAAACTTTTCAGTTTCATGAGGTCCCATTTATTGATTGTTGATCTTAGAGCCTGAGCTATTGGTGTTCAGTTAAGTAAGTTGTCTTCCGTGTCTGTCTTTTTTTTTTTTTTTTTTTTTTTGCTTATTTTGTTTAGATGAAGCAATTTATTCTCCATTATGGGAGATGTTCGAGTAGATTGAAAACTCATATGTAGATATGATGCATGCCAATAAGGGCTTAGGGTGATGCACAGTTGTATTTTGCATCCATTAACAATAGTCATTTCAACACTTTTTTCTTTCTAATTGTATAAGTGGAATTTCTGTTTGTCTTCACACAGTGTTCCTGAGGCGTATCTTAATTATTGCAACATTATTAGTGGTTGAATAAAAAGTCAGTTTGATGTGCAGTGTGGGAGAAAAAAGTCTTACATAAAGCTTTCTAAAGCTTGAACTTCAAATTTCTTTGTGTAAGTCAAGGAGAAATTGATTAAGTCATTTGCTTGAGTGCACAAAAATGATAATTTCTTTCACTTAAAATGTCTAACAGCAGTAAGAATTGTCATCATAAATATTTAAGTCCCAAGCTAAAGAGGAAAAATGCTTATGCAGAAATATATACAGACTGAAAAATATTTGTCACCCCACAGGGAGCAGAAAAAGCTCTGAGTGGATGAAGTCCTGAGTGAAAGTGGGTTGTTGACATGAGCCAGCCCTGGCTGGGGTGAGGTTAAGAGGCATGGCAAAGCCTTTCTCTGGTTCAAGTGTGGGTGTTGACAGTATGTGCAGAAAATATCTACCACAGTCTTTTCCCAGCTGCCCTAGGAATATTTATAGGCCAAACACTGTTCCCCTACAGAGATTGCTCTTACCAAGATCAGCTAAACCTGTCTCATTGCTTCAGCACTATACGATAAACCTGCCTCCTGGTTTAAGCACTATACCATAAACCTAGCCTCCTTGCTTCAGCACGATACCAAAAACCTGCGTCCTTGCTTATGTGCATTTAATACCTCACCTCTGTTCAGCTGTTTGCAATAACCCTGCCTCCTTGCTCAACTCTGTTAAACAAACATGCTGAACTTCCCGGGTGCAGCTGTTTCTCCAACAGAGCCCAGACCATTCGGTCACAGCTTTCTGTGTGTCTTTCTTCACAACTGAGGGCGCATCAGAGTCCCTAGAACTGGAGTTGGAGTTATGGGTGGCTGTGAACAATCACAAATTTTGAGAATGAAACCTGGGTCCTTTTCAAAAGCAACAAGTGCTTTAAATTTCTGAGCTGTCTGCCTAGCCTCAAAAGTCCAGTTTTCTGGAAACTTCCTACCTCACCATAAAATTTTAGCAGAGATATCTGTAATGAAGGACTGGGTCTACACAGGGTAGGTGGAAAACTCTTTTCTATGAAAGCCAAGGTAAAAACAGGTTTAAAAAAATCTCCACAGAGAAGAAAGAGTAAAAAAAAAAAAAAATCCTATAGAGGGCAAGGATGAAGCATCATGTTCCCATATTGGAGTAAAAACAGTGGCTGGGAAGCCTAGCCCTCTGGAGGCCAGGGACAGGGCAGCCTTCTCCCATAGTGGTAATTGAAAACCAGACCTTGTCTGCCTGAAATACAAGCCTATGCCCATGTTCTTCTGTTATGGAGCTGGAAATGTCCCCACTCCCCTGTGGCAAGAAGAAAGTTGTAGTTACAAGCAGAAGTTCTTAATTTGGAGTTTTGATCTGGCCCAGAATTAAAAACAACCCCCCCCAAAAAAAAACCTGCTTCTAATCTGTGTACCAAACCAGCAGAACTGGAGCATGTAGAAACTTCCAGAAAGGTAGCAGAAGTGGAGGAAGGGGAGGAGATACCAATGTAAGAAGAAGGGGTAAACCAAAGTGGAAATACAGGTGAGCAAAGACAAGAGAATAAAAAAAGAGGAGCAGACACATCTGGGAGATTCCCTTACCTCTCCAGCCTCACCCCTACCCTAGACACACTGATGGAAACCAGAGCCACCAGAAAAGTTCCTCTTCTAACAGGAAGGAGAGGCTAGGTCCTTTCTTCTTGATCAGGGAACAGTGTCTTAACAGTCATAAACACTAACAGTAAGAAAGCCATGAGCCATGTATTCCATATGGTTGTCTGTCACCTTTCCTATCACCCATGTGATAAAATGACAGAAAAGCAAATATAAAAGAAAGGGTATCAGTAGAAGATAGAGTTCAGTGAACATTTGCAAGATGTTGGCTGAGGACTGAGAAGCCACACCCAGGCACATGTAGAGGGTGGGTGCTGTCTTTAGGGCATAGGAGGACCTGGACTCCCTGAGTCCCTCCAGAGAAAATAGCCCGTGAGTTGACATTTAGGTGGTCTGAAGGAATGAATCAGCAGTATATCATGTCAATGAACACAGAGGCTTCTAGAATTTCTTCTGGAATATGTGGCCACGAGCCATCGACAACTGAGGATCTCTGACCACATGAGAAGTCTCAGCTTGAATAAGTCCAAAAAAAGAAACTACCTGCCATCTGGAACTAATGCAGAGAAGAGAATAATTAACGAACACCAGCAACAGCAAACCACCTCAAATCCCAACCAAGAAAAAACAAACAAAAAAATCAATGCAGTTTCGAGACAGAGCTAAAGTGATATAAAATGACAGTAAGTAGCGATGCAAATGACTCCTTGGAAGTTTAGTGCTCATGTACTGACTACTGTGAGCAGGCAGGTGCATGTGTGCCTAAGTGTGCATGCGGAGGCTGAGAGAAGTTAGGGTTGGAATTGGGTGTCTCCTGATACTTGGTCGGGATTGAACTCAGGTGGGTTAGGCATGTATGCAATCGCTCCTGCCTCTGTCTGCCAAACTCTCTCACTGCAACTGAAATGTTTAAATAAACATGGTAGCTAAGGTGAAAATATTCAATTTGGGCATCAGGACATAAGGCTAGATAAATTAATATGAATCGTAAAAAGAATATATGGGAGAAAAGGAAAAAGAGGCATGTGAGATGATGGACACAGGGCCCAGCCTTAGATTTAGCAGTAATCTCTGGAGGAGAAAATGGATAAGACAGAAGAATCAACAACAAAACTCTTTAGAACCAAGAAATCTTCACGGTGAAGCAGCAGAGTGAGGTGAGCCCCGTGAGGAAGAGAGCCACACTCAGGCACCGTGTGGTGAACATTGGCTAGAGATGGCCTGAGACCTTCAAACCTCAAAGCCCGCTTGCCACTGATGCACGCCTCCAAAGTCTCCTCATACAACATCACCACCTAGGAACCAAGTAGTCAAAGGCATCCCTATTTCCATTTGGCTTGCTTCTTCCTGTTTCTAAAACATTTCATTTGTCTCTTAGGCTGAATCGCCCTTTCCTCAACTCTATTGCTTCTTTTCTCCTAGATTATTATCTTACATTTACCTTTATTTTACTTTACTTCATTTGATGTTACCACACTGGGAATCAGCCCGAGGGTTTTGTGAGGACTAGGAAAGCAGTCTACCACCAAGCCACCTCCCACTGAGTAACTTCTGGACCTTCATTCACTTCCTGTGACAGACTAAATGGAAGCTAGAGTTTTTGGGTCTCATCATGTCTGAAAATCTGTTCTTTTTCAGATTTGAGTGAGTTCAGTAGTATGCTGAAATCAGAGGAGCTTCACTTTCCAGTCTCGTAGACAATTAGCCTACCTTCCCCAGCCTGTGAGGACAAGCCATCTCCAGTTAATTCTCTGACTCCTGCTTTCAGAAGTGAGTTCCTCATTGTTCCAGTCAGCATGCCTGTCTGCTGCCATGCGTCTTTGCCATGATGATGATGGATCCTTCTGGAACCATACACCCCAAATAAACCCTTCCTTCTATAAGCTGCCCTGTCTATAAGTTGCCTATAAGTTGCAGCAATAGAAAAGTGACTAATACAATAGGAGATATGGAAGAAAGTCTCCTTAATTATCAAGACAAAAGGTACATTGGGCCAACAGACCATCTGAAATAAAATAAGTATTTTTATGTAATTTAAAATAATGATAATTTAAATTTGTTTTATTTAATTTATTTTAATTTAATTTAAAATAGTGATCTATCAAAGGTATCAGATGCTATCTCAAAGGGATAAATCAAACACTAGCCACACAAAATGTATTATATGATGATGACAAGGCAATTGCCAGAAGCAATAGCTTAAAAAGTTCAAAGTGGCTGCCCTGGCTAGGAGAGTAAGTGTTCGGGAGGGTTGCTGAGACTTGTTACTAGCCTTCCCATACTGTTTGATTTTGTCAAAAAGCATATATTTTTAAATTGTATGTGCACGCATGTGTACTGTGTACGTGTGTAGAACATTTCTCCTCTAATCAAAAAGGAAATTAAAGTTAAAAAAATGTGACATGCCAGATGGAAACATTCTGTTTCTCTCAGCTCAATAGTGACATAGCTTTGGTGTTTACTCCTTTTTCAATATGATACAATTATCATCTCGAAGATGAGAATGATGACAATGTGTCATATTCGTGCTATGAGATCCAATGAGACAATGGCTGTGGTACTGTTGAAATCTGTGCCTTGAAGTGCAGGGCTCCTTCCTTTAAGACAACTTGTAATGATCTGAGTGAGAATGGCCCCCACGGGATTACATATTTGAATCCTTGGTTCCCGGTCGATGGAACTGTTTCAGGAGGATTAGGAGGTGTGGCCTTGTTGGAGGAGGTGAGTCACTGGGGGTGGGCTTCCAGGTTTCAAACTTCCACGCCATTCCCAGTTAGTTCTCTCTCTGCCTTGTGGTTGTATATCTCAGGTACTGCTCCAGTGCCATGCCTGCCTCCTAGGATGGACTCTAACCCTCTGAAACAGGAAATACCAAATCAAATGCTTTCTCTTATAAGTTGCCTTGGTTATGGTGTTTTTATCACATCAATAGAAACGAAAATAGAACACAGTTCAATCGAGTTTGTCCTGTTTGGGTTCAGAGACCTGAATTAAAAATCAGTTGAAAGTGAAATTCTGTACTTGAAAATGAAAAGAGAAAAAGTCAAGTATGAAAGTGTTCAAGGAAAAAAAATTGGCAACAAATAGCAAAGCACAAGCAAATGCCTGTAAAAAGTCAGAGGGCCTAGACGAGAGACCCATCGAGAGCAAAAGCTGTTGGAGCCAGGAGCCTTAGGTCCCATTTCAAGTGATTGTCAAAAGCAGACTGGACCCCAAAATGGAGCTGTTTCACTGATGAGCTGCAGCAGTCTGGAAGGCCCAGGGCTTTGGCTTCACCAGATGGTAAGTGGGTCTGTGTGTGGGGGGGAGGGGGAGGCAGGGTGGAAGGGATGGAGAAGGGAGGAAGAGAAAGACTTAGGGGTAGAGAGAGGGAGGGAGGGATGGAGGGAGAGAAAGAGAGAGAGACCCAGAAAGGGCTAAATTATCAAAAGTGAATGACATCAGATAAAATCTGTGGAAATGTCATCCGAAGACCTTTACTCCCAAAACAGCATGTGACTTATACTTTAGAGATTCACAGCAACACAGAGCAGTGTCATGTGCTCTGTGGTTCTTTGGTGCCAAAAGCCTTGTCCACATAGTCCACATAATCATACCAACATCAGCTTTAAAATGAGCAAAACAAGGTTCTAGCTTCGTTTCTGTTGCTGCAATAAAACTTCTGACAAAAGCAGCTTAAGGGAGGAGGGTGTATTCAGTTTACAGTTCCAGGTGACTTTGTCAGGTTAGAGAGCACGTCGGTAGCCAGGATGGGACTTAAACATGTGGAATAAATTTCAAAAATTGCATAAAAAAATTCTGAACAGAAAAATTCAACGTCAAGATTCAGACAGAAAAAAAGGAAGTGCTCCAAAAAAGCCAAGTCAAAGAATGAAGACAGTGAGCAGTCTTCAAGTGAAGCCCAGTGGAAGAAACTTACTCAGTATTTTGAAGCCAATGACAGATTTGAACCCCTGGTTAAACAGAAAAAAGTTGATAAGTCAGGTCTTGAAAAGAGGATAGACCAGGCTGTGGCGGAGTGGGATGTTGAAAAGGTGGAAGAGCTCAGCAACCAGCTGGCTACTCGAGAGCTTGGTGTCAAAATCGCTAAAGCAAATTGCCTGCCACAAGTTTGTTAAAGCCAAAAAGGAGGTTGAAAACTCACAAGCTGCTAGAAAGAAGAAGAAACTGGCGTGGGGGTTTGAAGCAAAGAAGAGATGGGAAACCAAAAGCAACATGGGATATATGTAACCTTGCAGATTTCTTCAAGACACTTATTTATAGACTGACATGTCAAGTCAGGGCATGGGGGCTGAGATGTGCACTGAGTCACTCCCCCCCCCCCACAGCAGTGCTGAGCTGCTTATAGATTCACAACAAGGGTTTGGTGATGTAGTTGAGGGAAAAATCAGGGTGTTGGCACCTCAAAATGAACTGATTACTCAAAAATTGTAAGGCAGGTATGACTTTATTTTAAAAGGTATTAAGATGCTTCTCCTCATTGTTGAAGTTGGATGGGATTGTACATCTTTCAAAGATGATTCTATGTTAGCAAAGAAAACATTTTTTTAATCAAGAGCTTGTAGAAGTTCGTAGAAGCCAGTGGGAGAGTTCCTTTGCCCATGGGAGAGAAGGACAGGGAAACTGCTTTCATAAGAGCACTAAAGGGAGTGAAACACAGAACACCCAAGGACTAGACTCCAGCAGGGGCTAATGAGAGTGCTCCTACCTCCATTGTCCCCTCCCCACACCACAGCCAGATACACACAGCCTAAATGTGTTTTCTGTGCTCTGAAGGCTTCAAGTGAGCACCCAGAGCCCATCTCACCCCAGTGTCTCTAATCTCTAGCTGTCAATCATCTACCAATCATCTCTCTCTGCCAATCATCTCTCTCTACCTATAATCCATCTATATCTATCTATCTATCTATCTATCTATCTATCTATCTATCTATCTATCCATCCATCCATCCATCCATCCATCTATCTATCTATCTATCTATCTATCTATCTATCTATATCTCTTTTTATTATCCATCCATCCATCTATCTGCCTGTCTGCAGGTTTATTTATAAGATATATAAACTGTACCATAGTGTTAATATACTCATATGTAGTATATAACATTTTTATTATGTATTTTATATCATATTTGGGGTGTGTGTGTGTGTGTGTGTGTATATGATACACAGTAGCCTGGCTGCAGATGATACAATGGGAATCTCTAGAGATTCTAAAGGAAACTCTTCTTTGGCTAGTTAAGAAGAAAACCAGTCCTTGGACCCCCATTCTGAGTGGCGTGGTAACGAGGATCCTTTATTCCAATCACTTACTACACGAATCCTGTAGTGCCTACCACCAGGCCCAGGCACTCTGCCAGGCACTGTGAGCAATCTGGCATGCTTTTGTTCTGAGCTTCTCGGAGTAGCTAAGCTGGAAAATTCCATCTAGTGACTTCTCTTTCTGAGATGACTTCTTGGATCTGCCTGAACATGTAAGATGAGTGGTGTCTCGGCTATAGGTAACAACTATACTTTGTATGCCTCCAACTGGGGTTCATGGGGCTCTGAGAGTTCAGGATGTGATGGGGTCTATGAATTTCCCACAATCTGTGTGTTTAAATATCACACTTTCCATCCTAAAATAACTTGACTCTAAATAGAAATGAATCCAGGGTCACCTGTAGACTACTTTAGCATTACTTCCCCATCGGGGGCGATGAGCACATACACTTGCAGTTCGTCCTCTTCATTCATGGTGAGCAGCTGAGTGGTCCGAGTGAGCTCTGGTGGAGGAGGACCACACTGGTGACTGGGGTGGCCCAGGAAGAACCTTCCGGTCAGCTCCCCAGAAGCTTCCAGGACTTTTGCAAAAGGAAATAATGAAACCATTTTATATGACTCCACATGAACATGAGCATGTTAGACTGAAACAAAACACGAAACACAGCCAGCACCACAGCAGTCAGCATTATTCACTAAGAATGACAATATCCAAAGCCTCATTAGGACAACAGAAGGGGCAGTGAGATGGGTTAGTAGGTGAGAGTGTCTGCCACCAAGCCTAATGTACTAAATTTTATCCCTAACATACATGGTGGACACAGAGAACCAACTCTTGCAGGTTGCCCTCTGGCCTTCACTCACTTGCCATGCTGTGTATGCACATGAACAGAATCAAGAAATGAAAACACTTCTTATTAATGGTGCAGGATGGCTCAGCAGGCAAAACGACTTGCTGCCAAGCCTGACAATAAACAAATAGCTATAATTTTAAAAAATTTTAAAGAAAACCATTTCTAGCCTAATTTAGTGCCTCATGTTTGTAATCCCAGCAGTTGGGAAGCTGAGGCAGAAGGATTGCTATGAATTCAAGGCTAGCCTGGGATACAAATAAGACCCTATCTTTTTTTTTTAAAGATTTATTTATTTATTGTGTTTACAGTATTCTGACTTATTTATTTATTGTGTTTACAGTATTCTGACTGCATGTACTCCTGAACTCCAGAAGAGGGCACCAGATCTCATTGTAGATGGTTGTAAGCCACCATGTGGTTGCTGAGAATTGAATTCAGGACCTTCGGAAGAACAGCTAGTGTTCTTAACCTCTGAGCCATCTCTCCAGCCCCAAGACCCTATCTTAAAAACACAAACAAACCAAAACTTTTAAAATATCGTTAGATTTTGGTTTTTATTTTTTTTTACATTTATTTATTTCTTCAAGTTACATCTCAATCATAATCCCCTCCTTCCTCCCCCTCCCGGTCCCACCCTCCTACCCTCTTCCCCCTCACCCTCCTATCTGCTTTTTTCTTTTTTAATTTAAGGTATATCTTTTTCCCCCAACAGCTCCCCTTTTTAGTCCAATAAACAGCTCTTTTTCTTAAAACAATAAATGCAATACAAAACAATAAGAATAATTAGGCCACAATTGTGAAAATTATAAGGGATAACATACATTCCCAATGTCCAGTCAAAACATATTTGGCAACTGATATTAATATTCTATTATCTATCTCAATGAGTTTAAAGTTCTATATCTAACTCAGTTTCCATCCTAACTTGCATTACCAACTTAAAAACATCTTCTTAGACCTAGAACGTCCTTTTAATTCCTAAACAACTTAAAATTTAAACTGTGAGACTATAACTATCTAGTCTTCAATCACATCAGAGCCCTGAGAAGGATAACTATATCTGATTATACAGGAACTGCGAGATTCATTTATTTTAGAGAAATTTAAATTTTGTAAATATTTAAAAATACATTTAGTTTGAGCACACGTGTATGTGCATGTGCATGCAAGTGTGAGTGTGCATATGTGTAGGTACATGTGGCATAGTATATGTGTGGCAGGGGACAACTTGCAAGAGTCAGTTTGTAACTTCCATCATGTGTGTTCCAGGGACAGAATTCAGGGCATTAGCCTTGGCAGCAAGGACTTTTACCTGCTGAGCCATCTTGCCAGGTAGATTTTTTTTTTTAATTTGTTTTTGTAAGTCACCGTATAAAGGTTATAAATATAAATAATTAAGTTTGGAACTTTGTGATTTTAAATAACATTTATTTTTGTTTTGTTTACCCCAGTACTCACTCTGTAGCCAAAGAAGGGATCACACCTGTTGCCTTCCTGCCTCTTCTGAGTTCAGAGCTAAGGATGAATGTCAAGGCAACATTGGGTCTACAAGATTCGTCCATTTAAAGGAACCCATTTTTCAAGGAGGAAAGTTTACATGTGTCCATACTTGTCTTCCTCCCCTACCTTAGGACAGGTCAGTTATAGACACAGACAGAAGAGGTGGGAAATCTTACTAATCAAGCAAAACTCAGAGTACTGAACTTCAAGTTTGCTATGGTAGCTTCTAGGACTATTAAAACAGCAAAACCAGCCACCTGCCCACATATTACTAGTTGACATTTAAAGTTTTCATCCTAAGTTAAAACTGTTTCAAAGGATATATTTCCAGAGTGATATAAATATTGACATTAAAGTAGCAGACCTTATGGAACATTTAAAGTACAAACAATAAAGTATAAACTCCATCCACAGTGGCTCATTTATAATGGGTATGGATCACTCCTACTTGATGCCTGGGGCTTCTGTATCATTCCCCTTTCTTCTAGAACTCATAGTTCCAGTCTACATCTCCCACAGGCTTAGCCACTGTAATATCTGTATGCCTCAAGGTGATTGGGGACCACTCTTTGTGCTTCTCTGCCAGAAAAAAACATCTGTAAAATAGGAATTTAAAACTGTTTAGATGTTCAGTGATGGCCACGGGGCTCAGTGTTGACTTTTATCAGGATGGATTTATCGCCGTAATCATTATGAGTTCACAGTAGACCAAATAATGTAATATTTCAAATGTTTCTATATATATTACATATATGTGTGTGCTTTCTTTAATTTTATTAAAAGCCTGCCAACCCCACTAAAAGCAGAAGCAAAGTGATTTACAAAAGATTCAAAACATTTCTTTATTCTATCATTAGAGTCATTAAGTTTCTCAACTTTGCAGAAATATAGCCCAAAAGTCTCTAAGTCCTAGCAAATGGTGATTACTGACTGTTGTATATTCTCTAACCAGCCATATGCTATTGCTTGCATCTGAAGTGTTGCCCACAGGCTCACGCTCTTTGCAAATTGGTGGTATTATTTTGAAAGCTATGGAGCCTTTAGAAATTGCTCCTGACTGGAGCAAGGAAGGCACTAGGCCTTTGAAGGCTGTATCTGCCCTTGGTTCTGACTGTTTTCTCTATTTCCTGTCTGTCACATGTGGACAAGCCACCATTAGAGGCCATAGAGCATGGTTCTCAGCCTTCCTAATGCTGTGACCTTTTAATACAGTTCATGTTATGGTGACCCACAACCATAAAGTTACTTTCATTGCTACTTCATAATGGTAATTTTGCTACTGTTATGAATCATAATATAAATATCTGGTATGCAGGTTATCTGATATGTGACCCCTGTGAAAGGGTCATTTGACCCCAAAAGGGTCAGGACCCACAGATTGAGAACTGCTGCCATAGATGAAACTAAAACACCATGTCTTTCCCATTAAAATGGATTAAAATCCCTTAGAAATGGTGGGTTAAAAGAAATCTTTCCTTCCATGAGCTGTTTGCATAGTTATTCCAGCATAGTAGTGAGGAAGGCCACCATCATAGCATGGCATTTCACCAGCGTTACCAGAAGAATTAGAAAAATCTAAACACTTCATTTAAGTATGCTTTTGCCAGTAGACCTTTTTTGATAAATCCCTTTGCTATTTTAAGGGCTCAATTAATTTACAGAAAATACATGTCACATAAACAAAT
This sequence comes from Lophiomys imhausi, assembly GCA_907164525.1. NCBI lineage: Eukaryota > Metazoa > Chordata > Mammalia > Rodentia > Muridae > Lophiomys > Lophiomys imhausi. The sequence goes on from CAJQZJ010033173.1 coordinate 1,087,785, forward strand.
CGATAAAAGCAATCTTCATGGTGCACCAATCAGCCAAATTAAACTCCCACTATCTGCTGGAGGAACATGTCTTCCTTCCTCAACTCAAAATGTTCAGCTTAGACAGACTTGTAACATTTCCCATGAGATTTCTCGTTGTTCACTTCCCTTCAAGAGGCAAAGACACTATCCACAGGTGGAAAGCAAAGGAGATGAGAACTTTCAGATTGTTTCTAAACCTGCCTGAAGGTCTGAAAACCTCAACCCTGAAGGTGTGTTTCCCATTGCTGGAAACAGTGCCCAGTGCGTTTCTGACACTGGCTACCACCAGTGTCAAATGGCCCTGAAGTTGGCACTGTAGTCTCCTCTACATACTGTTGTGCTCACACAAGGCACGTTTCCCTTTTATAAGAACAGAGAAGGGCAGGTCTGGAAGGAGGAGGCCAAATCTGGCCTCCGTATGACAGCACTGGGAAGGCTCCTGGAAAAGCCATGAATCTGGAAATCTGTTTGTTTGGAGCTAGATCTGCAGTGCCCACAAGCAGGGACCAACAGATGTCCAGAGAGTGTGCAGAAATGGATTCATGAAACACATTGTCAACCCTGAACTTCCTTGGGAATCTTGTCTGGTACTGACATACCTGACAGAGTCCTAACCATACCAAGAAGGCTGTACAAGCATCTCCTCTGTCCATTCCATAAGGAGTGTGGCTCAGGCCCAGAGACTTCCATACCTTTCTTTCTAATTTCCTCCCTAACACAGGCTGGGGATGGGAAAGAATCAGATCCACAGTACATGGTGTATTTTTGTTGGTTTGTGTTTGGTGTTTGAGGATTTTTGTTGTTATTATTTGTTTTTGAGACAGGACACCATGTCCTTTAGGCTTACTTCCAACTGAATGTATAGCTGAGACTAACCTTAAACTCCTGATCTTCCTGCCTCCACTTCCTGCCCTACTGAGTGGTACCTCTGAAGATGTGATTAGAGATGTTTAAGTTGGGAATAAAGTGATTTGAAATATAGTTTTGATTCTAGGACAAATGGGCTTACTGAAATAGTCCTGTATATTTGGGTGCATCCTTAAAAATTCAAACTAATTAATGGTCAAGATTCTAATTCAAATTATGAGAACAGAACTCAGATCCTCTGAGGAGCAGCGAGTGTTGGTGACCACTGAGCCATCTCTCCAGCCATCAGTGTTTCTCTAAGAAGACACGGACACACAGTAGTCCAGAGAAGTAAACCTCAGCAAAGACAGACCAGGAGGCCTTCACCCAACCTCCTCCCAATGGTCCATAAATGAATACGAGGAAGCCTCTCCTGACAAAGGCCCAATGATTTTCCTAGGTGGATTTCTCTGGAGGTTTCCTTTGAAAGGAGAAGAAAGGCCTAGGAATCAATCTCTGCAGGTTCCTTGAGTCCCAAAGCAAAGGGACATAGAGTCATCTTGGGTGCTGGTCTGGAAGATGAGGTAGTAGAAATCTGTAGGAAAGGGAAAAATGTGCTTATCAAGTTTCTCTGTCCCAGAGCTTCTGAACGAGGTGGAAATTATAGCTTGGGTCCATTTACTGTGGGAACATCTGGAATCTGAACATTTCTGGGCATATTAAGAAGACTATTTATAGTTGCCACCAATGTTAGGGAAGGCAATTATGTGAAGTGCAGCAGCACTGTTAGGTATTTAAAACATACCAGGCATGCAATAATCATTTGCAAAAATCTGAAAGTGAGTCAGCCTTTCAGAAACCCATTTGCTCCAGCTTACTCTGTTTTCCTAAAGCAGCCATATGACAAGTCTCTGGTGATGGACCAAGTGATGTCATCATGTGCCTCTGGCCTGCCCAAAGTCATGATGGTGCTGGCTCTATGGTGTAGGTGGAGCCAGGTGGGAACAGGGGCCCAAGTCACTCATGTGGTGTAGAACCATAGCTGTTGAGAATGAGTGGGAGAAGAATCAGAGATACCAAGTTTTGCATTTTACATAACATCTTTACGTTGAAAAACTCTAGAAGGTTATTTGCAGCTAGATGGTTGTTTTAGGCTTTCAGAAATATTTTGTGGCCAATTCAGCATGTAAGCTTGGGACAGAAGCCTCAATACAACACTGATGAAAAGCCAGTATTTGGCCCTTTGTCTCAGCAGTTTGAGATAGTTTGGTGTGGTGTCTTTTCTTACTTTCTAAGAGCTGATGGGAGAAAACTGGTGAGTGCTTGACACATTAGTACATCCCTCCACCCTCACAAGAGAAGCTTCTTTTTGAGGCAGATAGGGATTAGTGCAGACACTCACAACCACTTAGCATGCTAAGAATAAGAGACTGTGGAGTTCTCAAATATAAGTAAGGCAAATGTAACTACATCATCTCTCCTTGAATGTGCCCAGCACTTGATACATGGTAGTTAACCAATTCCCTTCCTATTCTTCTGACTCACCTAGAAGCCTTTCGATGACATGAATGATGAGCCTTGAATCATGCCACATTACAACATCATGGTGAGATCCATGTCATAGTATAGTGAGTTTCTAACTAAAGATGGAATTGTGAATCATATTTAATTCTTCTTCAGTTAGAGTGTGTACCTGTTATGTGTGTATGATGTGTGTTGATGTGTGCACATTTGCTTATTCATGGTTTAGAAAATGTTCCAGGATGTGATGGAGTAGGTTCCAGACATCTGTGGTTCCAGTCTGTGCTTTGTATTTATTAAATATGATCATACAAGTGTAACCTTATATAATTGTGTTAGTTTCACACTTTCTCTCTTAACCCAGCTATCATCCAAATAATTGAGACTATATTGTATTATTTGTTAAATAGGGTTCACAGCATAAAAGCTGAGCCATTATTACTCTATTCATAAGTCACTAAGCTAATCTGATTTCCCCTAGTGTAAATTTCAGAGACACTTGAATTTTGTGGCTTTCCTGTTTCAGCTGGATCTTTCCTGATCTCTCCTGCCTCTGTCTGCTACTCCATCCCCCTACATCCTCCATTAACTCCTTCTTCCCTGGAGGGCAGGAAGTCCAGCCCTGTTCTCTCCCCTGCTCAGTGATTGGTTGTAAGCTGCTTTATTGTCATAACAGGGGACAATTGGGGAACAGTGTTTAGACAACATTGAGACATGAAAATCTCAGTACAAGGATTGCAACCAGATATGGGTGGGGGAAACAGAAAACAGTATTTGAATTACATGATAATCTTATCCCTACAGTATGTTGACTTTTTTAGGCCTCAGTTGCATCTGTGAAGTAGGTGACTTCAATACATGGGATTTCTGTGATGACTTCTAAGCTTGAGTTATTTATTGGTGAGATAAATTAATGTTGGCTCATCCAAGCAACATCTCTAGAAGGTAGAGCTTTCTTATTAAGATAAAAGTCACAAAGATAGGAACCATGGCACATACATCATGGAGTTGTTAATGATAGGAAAAATTGAAAATACTAATATAAGTAGGCAAATGATGGACCACCCTTAAGATGAAATAATGTAGAACTATAAGGAGGTATCAGAAAAGCATCTAACTACATGGGAAAACAGTCATTATATATTGTTAGGTTAAATGAAAGCTACCTACTTGGTTACTCTATAGAACTTGATAATAACACCCTGCTGCTGAAGACACCACATATTTGAATCATAGGACATGGATAAGTAAGCTGATACCAACCTAGAAGCTTCATCCCTACTGGCTATCTCTTCTAGTGCTGGAGGTTCTGTGCATGCTCTCAGGGGAGAAAAGTCATCATTACTTTTACCCAGCTTTGAACTCTGTGAGCTGCAATACTGTCTAGCCTGCCAAGATATGCCCGCTGATGCAATAGTGACATGAATACTGTGAGAGGAAGGAACTAAGCACTTTCTGTAGAATTGAATCCTACCCCTCAAGATGGAACCCATGCCTGGTATTGTTAACTGGGCTAAAAACCCTGTGGTTTCCTAAGTCATAAGTCGATGGGTATAATACCTAGTATTAATATTCTGCTCAGTGGACGCAGCAATAAAGTACCCTAAGTTCTTTTCTTTATACCTATTGATTACTGTGACTCTCAACCCTTATCATAGAAACTTCTTTTTGCAGTAGATAGTGATTAATGCAGAGACTCTTATCCAGCCAACATGCAAAAAATAAGAGACGGTGAAATGCTCGGCTCTAAATAGGACAGCTGTATCAGGCACTCAAGATTCAGGGATCATTGTGAAAGAGGGAATAGAAAGACTGTAAGAGCCAGCGGGAGCAGATATTATTCACCAAATATGACAGAGCAGTTGCACACTTGAACTCGAAGTGGCTGGGACTGCATCCACAAGATTTGCACAAGGTTTAGTGAGCCAAAATCCAAGCAGGAATGAGTAAATGGCTCATGAAGTCCCACCCGTAGCTGAGGAACTCTTTGGCAAATGATATCTACTCAGAAAGGGTGAATCAGTATCTTCAAGGATATGGCCTGAAAGGCTACATATGTTCCAGTAGATGGTCTCATACCTGTACACATACAGACCTTACTAAATGGACTCAACTGGTATTACATGAGAGAGAGAGAGACAGACAGACAGACAGAGAGAGAGACAGACAGACAGACAGACAGAGAGACAGAGAGAGAGAGAGAGAAAGAGAGAGAGAGAGAGAGAGAGAGAGAGAACATGAGGTTAGGAAAGAAATGTAGTAGAAGGATACAGGAGGAGTTGGAGGGGAGGGAATGAGAGAATATGGGGCAGATTTAATCCAAACACGTAATATGCATTGTAATAAAGATCACCACAGGATAACTCAAGCTCCCACTAAGTTACTGCTTGCTTAAGAAAGCATAAATATTCAATGAGAATATGAACCCTGATCTACAGAGCATAGGTGTGCAGTCAGACAGCTCTCTCTTCTTGCTCCTTTCCTTTAAAATTACACAATGGGAAACTGTTACAAAAGAAGAAAACAAATTCAGAAGTAAAACAGGAGAGCTGTGAGAAGGGAAGAAGAGGCATGAGCAAATGGCTGCAAATCCTATTTACTTCATCATGAGCTGGAACAGGATGAATGTGGAGGAAGAGTTACAGAGCAAATGGAGGTGGGCTGTCACAGTGGCAATGAAACCAGAGGTGACCAATGGGGACAGGGCTCACCTCTCTGCAGAAGGAAACTCATGAAGCCAGGAAACCCAAGAATATAGCTCAGAGGTTGCTAATAATGCAGCCTACCCAAGCATGTGATTTCATTTTAACTTGAACTACCTAAATCCTCTCTTGAATATTAAGTTCCATTGAAAGGCATTGTTTGTGGAATTCTTATCTCCATCCATGAAAGAGGAACAAAATTACAAAGGCTAAAAGTAATTACATTTTCAATAAGCCTAAACCACCAATTTCTAAATGGGTTTTCTTAATTTCAATATAAAGTGTTATAAATGTTTCACAATTTCCCCTGAGCCCCTACCTGCCTCTTTTTCTTAGAGACTGGAGACTAAGTCACTGATTAGTTATTCTTAATTTGCAAATTGGAAATATGAAAAGATGTAAAATGAAGCCATATCCTGAATCAAACAAAAATATAAGCTAAATAAATGTCTTAAAGAAACAAAGTTTGAAATCCATAACTTCATAAGGAAGCCGAGTGCCAGGGTCCAAAGCTGGCCCTTCCTCAAAACATCAGGAAGCCTAAAGGGCTGAAGAGGGAAAGCCTGGGTATCCAGATGAAAGACAGGCCTGTGTCCTCCATGTGGTGTTGTCTTGTATTCCCTGGGAACAGATAATACCTTCCCTCTGCCAGAAACACAGGAACTGACCTCCGGCCTTCCAAACTTGGGGCCTCTTTCCCTTTCAGACAGATAAACAAATAATGAGCGGAGCCGACAGAAAGTAGGGAGGTGCTTACTGTAAGATAATGAATCAGACTCTCCAACGAGAAGAGGACTCCCTAACAAAAAACCACCTCAAGGGTCCCACTTAATAATAAATTATTGTTTTAGTGTATTCAATTGCACCCCAGAGGCCCAAAAGAATTATGGAAAACTGCCTGATTTACTTTTACAAAGTGATTTACACGCTGGGGTGTAATCTATCTCAATAAATCTGAAACCCTACAAAACGAGCCGGTCACAAGACAGTACAAAGCAGGGAGATTTCAATTCCATCATTATTTACCGCCCCTCAGCTAGCTTTCCTCAGACTCAGAGCTGAAGGAAATAAACACAGGCCTTCTCTTTAACTCATTCTGTCATGTGAAGACCATTTTCTCACACAGCGTCAAACAAAGCCCCTCGCTTTGCTCTTTAGTGTTCCCCAGGCGCAGTGTTGAAGTGCTCCGAGATTGGCATGTTCTCGGTCATTTACAGGGCACTGACAAGGTGCAGTTCTCACATATACCCACGCGTGATGAAATGAAGCCTGTCTGCCATAAAACACGGATGCTCATCATTTCCCATTTACCTGCCTGTCCTTCACTTGTGCACATAATCAAAAGGGGACACTCAAGTTCAATTAATGAGACCATTCATTACCTTGAAAACTGAGATGGCAGCCAAAAACAGATCTTCATTAAGATTAATCTTGTGTGACTCCATGTCAAGTCTTGAGTTCACAAGAGTCCTTCAAATTTAATATTTATTAGGGTATTTCCCCAAAGAACAATTGCTAAAATGATTCTGCCAGAACCTCAAAAATAGTGTTCACTTCAGATCAGTTTGTTTATGTAACTATGATTGACTCAATGTTGAAGGATTTCTTTTTTTCTTTTTTAAATTTAAATTTGCTTATTTGTGTGTATGCGTATATGTGTGTATGTGAGAGTGCATGCACGAATGCCGTTTTCTGTGTGTAGAGGTCAGAGAACAGCTTGTGGGAGTTGGTTTTCTCCCTCCACCGTGTGGATCCTGGGGAATGAACTCAGGTCATCGGGCTTGGTATTAAACGCTGTTATCTCCTGAGCTATCTCACTGATCCCAACTCATTTCTATTTTTTTCTTTTTAAAAAAGTTATTTAATCTTACGTGTACATGTGTTTTGCTTCCATGTATATTGGATCCCCTGGAACTGGAGTTACAGGCTGTGGCTCCCATGTGAGTGCTTAGTATGCAATCCTGGTCTTCAGGAGGAGCAGCCCATGTTTGAAACCTCTGAGTCATCTCTCTTGCCCCTAGATGGTTTTATTAGCAGCAGAACATCCCGCCTCCAGTGAGAAGTGGTGCTAAGTAGGTGCTTGCAGTGACATAGCCATCAAGTTGCACAGGGGATGAGTTTGTTCCTGTTTAGGAGGTGCTACTGACCATAGAAATGGTGGCCAACAGAAAATGTCTCATCTGTACACTTAACATAATAACGATGGGTCCGAGGCTGCAGCAAAGGTGCTCTCTTAGATGTATTCAGACAAATTACCCTGAAAGTCTGACAATTCAACAAGAACATTTCAAAAGGCCACTGACAAGGTCTCCTTTCTTGTTCCTAACCCCTAGTTCCTTCTAATACACAGTTGAAAGCCCAGCCAGCCTTCTGCCTGCCTTGCCTCTGTGGCAGTTACACCGAACAGCAGCCTCTACTTGTAGGTCATTCATATGATTTGCAAACTACGAGCAGCTTCTCCACACTGGGACTTCTGGATGGGCCTCACATACAGTAAGTTGGAGGGCTCCTTGTATTGTGCATCTGGGCTAGGTACCCAATGATCTCTGAACAAGGACAAAGGTCCCTTTCCTTGGCAATCTGTCAGTCTGGAATCTAGATGAGAATTATGAAGATTGAGTTTTTAGGTTTGCAAGGTTCTGTTTGGTTTCTAAGGAGCATTTTCAAACATTTTCCTCTCAGTGCCAGAGAAGGGGACATTGCCTACTACTGAATAAAGCAACAACAACAAAACACCCACAAAAGCTGCTGATCAAAAGAACTGTGTTGAGATACTGAGATGCATTAGGTTCTCAGCACACATACCCAGAGGAAACACCCACACAGATTTTTCTCCCTGTATGCTTGATGATTTTATGTTTTAAAAATAAGTTGTTCACTTAGTTGTCAAATCCAGGTGCTTGGTTGTCTAGCACACCTTGGTTTTAACACGATGCTGGAAGCATGCTCTATTGCCTGTTTGACATTACAATCCAAAACGCTCAGACTCAGTCATAGGAAGCAATAAGACACATATAAAACAAGGGAAATTATGTAACACAATTTGAGTAATGGGCGAACTAGATCAGTGGGTAAAGCCCCAGACACAAGCCTGGTAGGTGACCTGAATTTGATCCCGGGAACCCATATAAAGGTGGAAGGAAAACACTGACCCCATAAAGTTGTCCCCTGATATCCACATGTGTGGCAGGGCTTACATGCCTTCCCACATGCATACACACACATGTACACACATAAATATTAAAACAAAAAAGATAGTTGATGTAGACTTAAAAATGCTAAGTGTTTGGTTTGAATATGGAGTGTTCCACACAATGCCCAGCTACTGACTTTGTTTTAGAAGAAAGAGAAACTCTGGGGACATAGGGTCTACCTGGCAGAAGCAAGTTACTAGGTATTGGTCTCCTCTGGCATGGTCTGTGGTCTCTTTCCTGATCTGCCACCATGGGATGAGTCTTGGCCACCATAAACTCCACTGTGACTTCCCCACTGTGATGGACTGAAATCCTCTCTAAACTGTTGGCCATGGTGGATGTTTCCTTCCTTCCCTAACCTGTTTCCCTCGTGTATCTTGGTTACAGAGTTGAGAAAAGCAACCAACACACAAAGTGGTGGTAAAACAAGCATGAAACAAATGGACAGGCTACTTTTCTTATTTTTGGTTGTAAGTCTAGCCTTGAACAGCTGAGCCATCTCTCCAGCCCCAGGCTACTTTTCTGAGTTAAGAGACACTAAAAGACGTGTAAAACAAATGAACCTGGATTTCATATTAACAATTTTAAAGCTATAATAAGCTCTGTGTGTGCATGTGTGTATGTGTGCATGTGTGTGCATGTGTATGTGTGCATGTGTGTGCGCATGCGTGTGCATGTAGAGGCTAGAGGAGGATGTTGAGTGTTCTGCTTGATCTTTCCCTACCTTATTTCTTTGAGACAGGATCTCTCACTGAACCTGGATCTAGGCTGATGGCCATCCAAGCCTTGGCAATTCTCCCGTCTCTGTCCCTTCCCTCCAGTGCACATATGGAACCATTTTACATGGGCTCTGGGGATTTGAACTCAGGTTCTTTTGTTGAACAGCAGATACTTTTACCTGCTGAGCCATATCCAGGACCTGACATTTTATTTTTATGAATTTCAAAAAATTTTTAAATTTTATGTGTACAAGTGTTTCCTTCCCTGCATGTGTTCTTGTGCACCTTGTGCATGCCAGGTGCCTACAGAGGAAGGCATCTGAAATTGGATGCCTTGGAACTGAAGTTACGGATAGTTGTAAGCCACCATGTGGGTACCAGGAATTGAACCCTGGTCCTCTTAAAAAATAATACATGCTCTTAACTGCTGAGCCATATTCCATCTCTGACATTTTATTTTTTAAAATAGAGTCTTAGTAGTCCAGAATGGTCTTTAACTCATAATCCTTCTGCCTCAACTCCTGAGTGCTGGAACTACAGAATGAACCACTATGCCAGCTATAAAAGATTCTGAAGGCATGTTTAGAAATCTGAATGTGGATTATACATTAGATATTAAGTTGTGGTTGACTTTTTGATATGACAATGGTGCTATTATTTGAGTGGGTTCCTTTAAGGTAGTGAAGTGGTGAAGTATCACAATGCTCACAGCCTACTTTTAGGTGGGCTGAGGTATCTGTCAAAACAGTCCAGTCAAAGATACATACATAATGAAAGCAATGCCATCTCAGGGAAGGATGACTCAGGCTGCACTTTTCTTACAGGATAAAGCACATTCTAAGAGACTTGTCTGGGTTAGGTTCTCATCTGTGTTTCTACCAAAAGAAATAATGAATGCTTGAGGTTTTATTAATACCTGGGGGTGAATCTAATTAATTCTGAAGAACTCAATGAGTGGCTTTAGGTGCCAGAATGGAATTTATTCTCCTTACTGGGAAGGAGCCTTTCTCATAACAAACCCACTGCTGGGTCTTGTTTTCATTTTAGATATGGGACAAGAACTGGTCATGCTTCACAGGACAAGAAGAAGTTGGCTTAAAGCTAGTCACAGGAAGAGACAAGGTAGTGGCTTTGACAAGGACCTTGGCTACTGAGACTCATATCCACTTTAAAAATACAAAGTGTTCTCTCATCAGTCTGTCGATTGGTTTGCAGAGGGAGGAACTGAATTGGTTTTGAATCGTCTTTCCATTTCTCCTATGTGGTGGGCACTTGTTAGATGTCAGAACTCAAATACTTCTCTGTGGATCTCTGTGCAAGGAGGTGTGGGACTTGTGCTCAACCAGAAGAAAGGGCTTAACTTACTGCCTCGGGATAGGATGAGATGAGTCAGGTGGCCATGTGACTCCGCAGGTGACCTGATGACCTGCTGGTGCATGACCGGGAGAGAGTAGCAGGTGTACATCAGCATCAGCACAAGACTTGAGGACAAGAGAACAGCAGTCTTCATATTTGTAAAGATGACGGGGCTAAGGAGGTGGATCTTTGCAAACAGGAGGACCCAAGATTGAACCTCAGAATCCTCCTTTTTAAAAATCCAGGCAAGGAACTGGGGAGAGTTCAGTTCAGCCTAGCTCTGCCAAGACAGGGTAGGTAAGTCCTTCATAATTCCTGCTCTACAACCAATGTCTGTCAGAGAAATGGGGCCAAATGGCTGAAGATTGATGCTGTAATGTATGGAGAGAAAATGGGAACTGTCCAGGCAGCCACTGGTATGTCATTTTTTAGTTTTGGAAGCTGCAGGCCCTGCACTTCCTATATAATCAGATATATTTATCCCTCTCAGGTCTCTGAGGTGGTTGAAGAATAGATAGCTAGAGTCTCATAGTTAAATTTTGAGTTGTTTAGGAATCAAGGGTGTTCTGGATCTAAGAAGATATTTTTAAAATTATGAGGCAAGTTAGTATGAAAGCTGAGTTAGATATAGAACTTTAAACTCATGGAGATGGTTAGATAGTAGAATGTTAAAGTCAGGTGCCAAATACATATGGACTGGACATTGGGAATGTATGCTAAGCCATATAACTCTTATAATCATGGCCTATTTATTTCTGTTGTTTTGTATTGTATTTATAGTTATAAGAAAAAGAACCATTATTTGGACTGAAAGGGAGAGCTGTTGGGGGGAAAAATAAATACCTTAAACTAAAAAAAAAA
>CAJQZJ010033173.1:1099104-1204104 GCA_907164525.1 Lophiomys imhausi
AGGTGCCAAATACATATGGACTGGACATTGGGAATGTATGCTAAGCCATATAACTCTTATAATCGTGGCCTATTTATTTCTGTTGTTTTGTATTGTATTTATAGTTATAAGAAAAAGAACCATTATTTGGACTGAAAGGGAGAGCTGTTGGGGGGAAAAATAAATACCTTAAACTAAAAAAAAAAAAAAAGAAGGGAAGAGGATGGTGGGGCTGAGGGGGAGGAGGGTGGAAGGATGGGACTGGAGGGGGGAGTAGGGAGGGGATTGTGATTGAGATGTAACTTGAAGAAATAAAAAATAAATTATTAAAAAAAAAATCAAATATAAGTTTCCTGTGGTCATTTTTATATAGAGAATATGCTATTATTTCTCCCATGGTATCATCTCAACATCTCATAATATGCAGAGCCAATTCTGTGTGCATCTTTCTTATGCTTTAAGAAAGAAAAGAGAAGAAAAGAGGACATTTTAAAAACTAATTATTATTAAGTGCTGGGTATGGGGCAAAACAATCTTGTGCGTTGGTTTTTTGTTTGTTTGTTTTTTGTCAACTTGACACAATCTAGAGTCATCTGGGAAGAGAGAACCTCAGTTGAGGAAATGCTTCTATCAGACTGGGCTGTAGGCAAGGCTGTGGGGTTGGGGTGGAGGACTCTTGATTCATGATTGATGTGGGAGGAACCAGCCCACTGTGACAGTGCCACTGTCGCACTGGTGGTTCTGAGTTGCATTAAAACCAGGTTGAGCAAACCATGGAAAGCAAGCCAGTAGGCTTGTACCCCTCCATGGTCTCTGCATCAGCTCCTGCCTCCGGGTTCCTGCCTTGAGTCCCTGCCCTGGCTTCCCCAGAGATGGACTGTGATCAGGAAGTGTCAGCCAAATAAATCTTTTGCTCTCCACGTTGCTTTTTGTGACGGTGTTCATCACAGCAGTAGAAAGCAAACAAGTACAAGTCCGTAGGAGACCATTAACAGCGCTATTCTGGTTACTTTTCATTGTCTACTTTATATAATCTAAATTTATCTGCGAAGGGGGAATTAACTGGAGAGTGGCCTGTGCCAATGTCTTCTGATTATAATTGATGTACAAGGGCTCTTCCACTGCAGATGGTACCATTCCCTGGGTTGTAGAAGAAGGCCAGATGAACACTCGCCTGCTGGTGAGGAGAGCAGGCCAGCAAGCAGCTTTCCTCCACAGGTTCTGCTTTGAGCTCCTGTTTAAGTTCCTGCCCTGACTTCCCTCAAGAATGGACTGTGATCAGGAAGTGTAAGCCAAGCAAACCAAACCGTTTCCTCTCTGAGAGGCTTTTGGCTAGAATGAAAGTAGAACAGATACTAAATACTTTACATTGTATTTCAGGTGCTTTGTGACTGCGGTCCTCAGCAACAAGCCTGCCAGCCCCCCCTGCACTGGAAAGATAGCACACAAGCTTCCGGGTTCCCACTCTTTTCTTTTACCTTTTCATCTTAAAGTTGTTGGGGGGGGGGGGAATAGCAGGATACAGGTGAAGTGAAGTGGGAAACAAACAAGTATGAGGAGAAGGTTCCAACTGGAGACAAGCGATGGAGGTCAGTGCAGAAGGAGAAGGAGAGCTGAGGGAGAATAACAGGAAGGTTGTTGGTAACTTTCAAGGAAGTTAAGCCGCTTGGGCTGACAATGCTCCACCCAAGAACCATGGACTAACAAAAGCTCCAACACCAGGCACAAGAAGCCTCCATTTGATGATTAATCAGGACAGTCAGAGTGACTCCCAAAACAATATAGATTGTGTAGGCCTTGGGTGCCTTCAGAGGTCGAAGGTGTCCCATTGCTTAAGACACCACACCCTTAGGACACAGGACATGCGTGATTCCAGCTATATCTAGCCTGAAAACCTCTTTCCTGCAGTCTAGGTCCCATGGTTCAGAAAATACTAGGTAAGCTGCCAAGGGAGGGAAGCTGTTGAACAGGCCTATCCAGCTGCAAAACCTATGAACCACAAGTACCTGCATGGCAAAGCATACAGGCACAATAATGGCACTCACATGTCAGTGGCAGCCAGCAGCTGTCTAGTTGGGCTTTATCCTCATACCCACGGATAAGTGTGGCTATCACGCCTCATCAAAAGTCTCTCTTTACAGCACACGGAGACCAGCCCAGAAAACCAGAGCTGGACACAATGCAGAGAGCAACAAATTTCAGAGAGCCCACCCCAACAGATACATCTATATCACAGCTCCAGCATCTATGACTCAGGGAACATTGTGGGAGACGGGGCAGAAAGATTATGACAGCCAGAGTAGCAGAAAGTCTCCTATGAAATAGTCTCTGCTAAAAATAGCTGTATAAACAAGAACAGAATCACAGCAATATCAATGGATATGTTCATGTGGAAGGCAGAAATTTTGTAGGGTCATCCTACCACTAAACAAAAAAAAAAAAAAGTTTTCATAACTAATGACTATTGGGAGAAGGAGAATCAGCTTTTCCCAGGAAAGAGCACCCTTACTGCTTTTCCAGTGCAAAGTGGTCAGCTCTGAAACCATATACACACAAACAACAAAAAACAGACTCAGTAGGTTGCATATATATGCACATATATATGCACACACATATATAAATACATATACGTATGTAACAATAATAAGCAAGGTAAAAGAGTCTGCCACATTGAAAGTATTGGGGAACACGAGGGGTTCAAGGGAGTGGCTGGAGGGAGGAAGGGGGGAGAGTGATAGAATTCTCAGACATACTCATCTTACTTAAAAATTATGTGATGGGCCAGTGAGATGACTCAACAGGTAAAGGACCTGGCTATGAAAGCTAGGTGACCTAAGTTCGATCCTTAGAACCCACATAAAGGAGGACGGAGGGAACTGAGTCCACAAAGTTGTTCTTTGACCTCCATACATGTGCTGTGACATGCATACCCACATCATAGACACATATGCACAATACTACTAATAATTTTTAGAATTACATAGGTGATGAGTACTATGACCCTGTTTTTATAAAAATTAAATAGTATATATGCACACATATATATTTGTGAAAATAACTACTCATTTTTAAATTTTCACCTACTTTCCTATTGGTGTATTTCTGGTGTTTTTAACTTGTTTTTTTTTTTTTTATTTGCGTTCTTTCTTAGTTGAATAAATTCTCTACAACAGTAACTGCCTTCTATCAATTCTTGTGTTATAGATCTTGCAGCTATGGTCTCCAAGCCAGTTTTGTTTGTCTCTAACATGAATGGCGTGTGATTGCCAGAAAGGTATGTTTAGTTCTGAGGTTGGAGACCAGCTACTCTTGATAGTTGCATGCAGCAGAGCCTTCTCTGATTTGTTTAAGGAGAAAGGAAATGATGAGATGGTGGGGAGCATACTCCGAGTTTTGGACAGATAGGATTAGAGGCATGAGATTCAGTGAGACAGACATTCCTGAGCCAAATGGGTCTTTCAGGAAGGCATCACCTACCCCCAGACCCATAGTCCTCTGTCCATATTGTTCCAGAGGAACATAGGGGTCTAGAGAGAGTGGGTAGTGAACCCTTGCCTACCTGGGTATTCTAAGTAAAGGGAAAGAGGCTGCAATGTGTTAAGAGTCTCGCTTGGGAAAGCAAGACTCAGACTATGGAACAAGCAGATGCAGACAAGGTTGGGCAGAGAGCTTGGCAGGTTCCAGAGAACAGGGAATCCCTCTCCTCTGAGGTCTTCAATTCTTATTCAATTTGATTTTGTGTCATTGATGTAGGAATCTACTTGGAGTTTTTACATGAAAGGCCAATATGTCCACCCTCACTTATTAATTAAGCTAATCTGTGAGGCTATGTTTTCCACAGTCACTTTCCTCTGTCCACATGCTCCCCCACCCTCTGTCATCTTGAGAGAAGTTTCTCATGTAGTTCAGGCTGAGCTCTGACTTGCTGTGTATCCAAGGATGCTCTAGAACTTTCTATACTGCTCCCACCTTCTGAATGACAGGCTTACAGGTGTGCACTGCCACATCCAACTGACACAATGCCAGAGGCTGAACAGCACTGTGCCTGTGAGACAGCCACTGTCAGTGGAGCGCCGTTCTCATTGGACTCCTCTTCTGTGTCCCTGCTTTGATTCCTGTGCCTCCCTAGGATGTTTATCCCTGAAGACGACTTTGCTTGCCTGCCCTTTCTCTTTCTCTACACTATGTTGGCAATGACAATTTACTTTTCCATATAAATTTTAGAGATAGTTTAGAGACCACTCAAATTCTGCAGGGTTTTTGTTTGAGATTGAGATTCCTTTATAGATAAGGTTCGGCAGAACTGACATGATTATGCTTTTGAGTCTCGTTACCCATTATTCAGCTCTTCCTTTTACCCTTAATAAAGTTTTATAATTTTTCCATAAAGCTTTTAAACAGTCTGTGTGTATATCCTGTAGGTGCTTTATGTGCTTTTTGTTGTTATGAGGAGACCGATGTTCTATTTTCTTGTTCGTTATTGTTGACAGGCAGAAAACTATATACTGTTTTGTTTTCATGTTAACCCTGTCACCAGAGACTTGATGCTTTCTTTTATCAGCTGCAATGAATTGTCTGTGATGTCTGTGCCTTTTTATTTTAAAAATTAGTTTTATGAATTTCATACATAAATACTGTATTTGCATAGTTTCTACACAACCCTGTTCATGATCATCATAATAATCTCCATCTGATGTAAAAGGAAATTTCTTCGATGAGGAGTGAGAGCTATACTCATCTCTGGATAAGCATTTAGAATAGAGTTAGAAGTTATATTGGCTTAGGCAGGTCCTTCTCAGGGTCCATGATCTCTTCAGTCATGGGTAGTTGACTAAGTTTACAGTGCAAGGCATAGATTTTCTCATATTGAGTGTGTTCCAAGTCCAATTAGACAGCTATTGGTTACCCTCTAATAAAAGTACCACTATTGTGCCATTGGGGCCATCTTTCCTGGCCAGTCATTATAGGGGGTACTGGACTTCACAGCTATTGGTTCTTTTCTCCTTTGAAAGTTTAGGGCTCTTTAAGTTCTTGGAGAAAAGGGAAATGACAATAGCATGTGTTGGTTTAGGAGTCTCCTGGGCCCTCCTGACCAACACTCCAAAGGGAGGTTTCCATGCCTAGACCTGACGTGTTATCAGATAGTCTCTCTCTCTCTGTGTTTGGGTAACTCCATCCAAACTATATATACACACTCACAAACATATATACACATATGCATGAATGAGTGCACACCTTCACACACTCACACCCATATATGCACAAACACTAACACACACATATATATCCCCTACACCACACATATATTTACATACATGCACACCACACACATATATTTGTTTGCACACACATATTCACACATGTACACTCTGTCTGCCTGTCTGTCTATCTAGTTCCAAGAAAGCCTACAAAATAGTTTGTCTTTCTCAAACATCTCTAATGCCATCCATCCCTCTCCCTATGCATATACTCCTTCCCCAGTCAAATCCACGTCTCCAGTGATTTTCCCACATCACCTTTGATAGTACCTGTGTCCTACCATTGTGCTCTCTATAGTTTCCTCTCTCCCCTCTCCATGTGGTCCCTTTCTACTGTCTGCTTTCTGCAGTTACTCTAAATTAGTAACTCACATCCAAAGATTCAGAGCTAAGATGCACAAATGAGAGAGAAGAACACGTAGCACTTTTCTTTCTGGGTGCGGTCACCTTACTCAGTATAATATGTTCCAGTTCCTTCCATTTATCTGCAAATTTCATTCTTCTTTGATGAATAGGATTATTTCTTTCTCTATGGAATGCATTTGTTGGTACTCTGAGAATGTTGAACTATGGTATGGACAGTGACCCTCTTTGCCACCTGTACTCCTGTCCTCCATGAGAATATTTTAGAGCCCTGTGGTATATGACTCCAGGTTTTTGATAGGAGGGATCTCTTCCTGAGATTAAAGAGGTCCCTTCCATTTCTGCTTCTTAAGAGTTTCTCTTTAGACCAGAGTGTTGGGGATCCAGCTGAGCTGCTAGAATGTTGTCTTGCAAGCATGAGGCCCTGGGTTTGATCCCAAGCACAACAACCCTGCAAAATAAAAATAAAAAGACAGCTAGGCTAGAGAGATGGCTCAGTGGATAAGAGGACTGGCTGCTCTTCCAGAGGACCTGGCTTAGATTCCCAGCACACACATAGTAGCTCAGAAGTATCTATAATTCCAGTTCCAGATTTTTTTCCATACCATTTTTTAGCCTCTGCAGGTATCAGGCATGCATGTGGTACACAGACATACATGGAGCCAAAATACTCAAACCTTTAAAATTAATTAATTAGTTAATTAATTAATTAATTTAATTAAAAGGTGGGGCTAGTGTGTGCCCTGTATTTTAAAGAAAACTGGGTGTTCGATTTTGAAAGCAAATATATTATTAATTTGTTTGTTTGTTTGTTTTTGCTTGTTTTTTAAACAAGATTTCTCTGTATTTTTTTTAATCCACAAACATGGCAAACTTTGACTGATGGCTTTTCTTAATATTTTTTTGTTTTTATATATTTTGTATATTTTGTCTGCATGCACACTTGCACACCAGAAGAGGGTATCAAATTTCTTTATAGACATGTGTGAGCCACACCATGTGGTTACTGGGAATTGAACTCAGGACCTCTGGAAAAGCAGAGTTTTAACTGCTGAGCCATCTCTCTACCCTAGATTTCTCTGATAGTCTCATTTTCCTGATATAACCCAAAATAGTTGTTATCATGCATTCACCTTGCTAACATTTGCTGAGAAGTGTTTTGGTTTTTTGAGATAAGTTCTTTCTATGTGTCCCTGGTTGTTCTCGAACTCACAATGTAGACCAGGCTGCCTGGAACTCACAGGGATCCACCTGCCTCTGTCTCCCTTGTGTTGGGATTTCTTGGTGCCTTGCCTATGCTTTGTAAGCCTGACTCCCTTCCCTGTCCCAGACCAGCAAAAGGTCATCTATGCAGTGGAGTGGGTCAGAAGGGCAGGAGACACTTCATGTCAAGCCACTTTCTTAGTGCTGTTTGGGTTCTATTTAGGTGGATTTCAGAAAGTTTTTTTTTTGCTTTGTTTTGTTTTGGGAACCATATTTCTTAAGTTTTTGACATAAAACCACGTGGCAGGCCCTTCTGTTTTCCTTTCTGTAGTATCTCTGGTCCTGCCATAGTTATTATTCCTTGACATTGTATGTTTTTTCTGCTCCTTTTGTTTTTGTCATTAGCTTTTACAGAAGTTTAATTTATAGCTGTTTTTCATTGCTCTATTCTCCCCCAAACTGGACTTTCAATTTACTGGTCACTTCATTCTACTTTTGTTTGTTCCATTATTTTTATTTTTATATTTATTTTGTTTTTATACTCAATACTTTTTATGCTTAACTCTGTTCTCTTTTGAGTTCATTTATAAGTCTTTGTTGTGTCTTAAGGACATTTTAAGACTCTACACTTTTCTTTAACTATACCCAAATGTTGGTTTATATTGTAGTTTCATTATTATTTTCATCTAAATATTTCATTATTGGTTAACAGCTTTATTGAGATGTAGTTTACTCACCATAGAATTAATTTATTTATTTTTCCTGATGTGTGTGTGTGTGTACATGTTTGTGTACGTGAGCTTGTGCATGCCATGGTGCATGAATGCTATGTCATGTGTGTGAAGATCAAAGGACAACAGTGGGTGTTGTTTCTCACACTTGACCTTATATTCACTGCTGCGTACACCAGGCTGGCTGGCTTATGAGCTTCTGGGGAGGTGGTTTGAGATTACAGACATGTGCTGTCATGTGCAATTTTGATGTGAGTTCTGAGGACTCAAACTCAGGTTCCCATGCTTGCATGACAGTCTCTTTGGATAAAGAGCCATCTCTCAAAGAGGTTTAATATATTCAGAGTTATACCACTATCACCACAATCAAGTCTGGGGCATTCCTATAACTCTTGAGTTATCATCATCTTATTGTCCTGCCCCTTCCCACCATAAGCATTCACAAGTACACACTCCATCCCCATGAATATTTGCCCATTATGAATATGCCATCCCAAAGGTATTGTGTGTAACATGTACTCTTTGGTGTTGTTAAAAAAAAAAAACTAAAATAACCCAGTCATTTGATTTTGCCAATGAAAGACTCAGGAGCCAGATGCTGGGGTGAAAATCTGCTAGCTCAGACAGGCAGAGAAAGCACCCAGTTGATCTTCCAATTCAGCTGAAAACCCTAGAGGAAAAAACCTAGAGCTGAAATGTCAAAATCTGAAAGCTAAAAAACTTAGAAGAACCTAGAGGAAGAAACCTAGAAGAATAGAACCATGAAGGATAAAGCCCAAAGGAAGAACTCCCAACTCCTTCTCCATGCTGTCTTAAATACCCCTCAGATCAACGCCTCTCTTTTCTGTTTAATCCCTGCCAGGTGGTTTCTTGCTTTGTCTCTTGATCTAGGATTAACTTTATTTAATCCTGTGTACAGAAAGCTCTGGTATTGAAGGTGTGTGCTTAGAGGTCAGCCATACCATAGCCACTTGTTTACTGTAAACAGAAAGCTCTAGGATCAAAGGCTGAGTCATACAATTAAAACAGATTTTTTTTTCACAATGTGATCAAATATCTTGTGACACTTTGGAGATGGGCTATTTTTACTTAGCCTAGTACTTTGGAGTTTTACCTATATTGTTTCAAGTACCAGTACTTCATTCCTTTTTATTTCTGAATAATATTCCATTGTATGGATATACAGCATTTTATTCATCTTTGTATTGTATTCATGTATCAGTTTGTAGGTATTTGGGGTTATATCAGTTTGGGATTATTACAAATAATATTGCTAAGAGCATTTGTATACAGTAAGTTATTATAGACATATATTTCATTTTGAGAAATATATACTTGGAGGTGGAGATGCTGTTCTTGTTATCTGTTCTTATGTTAACTTTTAATGTTCATGTTTCTGGTTCATTTCATGGCAAGTCATCAAAACAAGGCTGTGGAGATTGCTCCAATATCACAGAGCTTGCTCATGAAGAACATGAGGCCATGACTTTGCCAGGAGTTTGGAAGGGGAACTGCATGATTTTTTGGGCTTCACTGGAGGCACCTGGTCCTTGACACCCAACTGGATCTTCAGCTTGGCTCACAAGGGCCTCCTGCCCCAACTCAGCCTAATAAAGCACATTAATTAGCTGTCAGGCCAGATACAGAGCAAGCAATCTTGTAGTGGCTTTGCCATCTTCTTGATTCTAGGCCAGAAATAAGAGACACAATTCACATCCTAGTGAAAAGTGTTAGAGAAGTGATACTTAATTCATAAAGGGGTGTGCCCTCAGTCAAACATATGTTTTCCCAGACAGTTTCTACTTTCATACACAGACACACATAGACCCATACACACACACACATGAACCACAAAATAAACACACACACAAACACACACATGAACCACAAAATAAACACACACACACACACACACACACACACACACACACACACACACACACACACATGAACCACAAACCTAGGAACCAAAAATGAGAGAAAACATTTGTTTTTCTGTGATTGGATTAATTCACTTAATATAATTAACTCTAGTTGCAATCATTTTCCTGAAAACAACAAAATTTGATTCTTAATTTATGACTGGAAAAAAAACATATCCTATACACACACATTTTACTTGTTCCCTCCTCTGTTGTTAGACTTGTAGTTTAGTTCCATAACTTAGCTATTGTGAACAGTGCTGCAAAAACAATGTACAAATATTTCTGTGATACATCAACTTGGAGTCTTTTGGCAAATGCTCAGAGATAATGTAGTTGGGTTGTATTGAAGATCTAGTCTTACTTTCTTGAGACGTCTCTATGTTGGGTTCCATAGTTGCTGACTTAATTTACATTTCCGCCAGCAGTGAATAAGAGCTCCCCTATATTTACATCCTTCCAACATTTGTTGCTATATTCTCCCGGCGTTCTTCTTCAAGTTCTTCCAGAAACCTGATACATGCAAGGTAAATGTCTGAAGTTGGCCTGAGTCTTTGTCCTACTGCTCTAATGGAGTAGAGATCAGTGCCCAGTGGAAAACAAATCTACCACAAAGTTATCAGAATGCCCACTAAATAAACTAGAACTTTTTGTGGTGATGTTAGAGTGTGAAGGATTCTAAGTTGGAACTGAGCATTCTTTGGTTTGTTGATGGTCAAAAGTCGAGTCTGCACAGTGTGAACAAAGAGGGATTTGCAACAAAGTTAGGATGTAGCCTTGAAGTAGTAGGTAGACCTATGCCTAAGGAGGAGAGACAAGTCTCAGGCTGCTAGGGCCTCTATGGCTATAGTTGTTGGTGCTTCCTCATGTAATAGTTAACACTGATGGTCAATTTGGTATGATCTAGAATCATCTAAGAAACAAGGCTCCAGTCATGCCTATGAAGTGTCTATATTGGATTAATTGAGATAGGAAGATCTGAAGTATGGGCAGCACACATCCCATAGAATTATGTCCTAGACTGAGAAAAAAAGGAAAAATAGTGTAAGCACATAATTCTTTCTGTGTGTCATGGCTGTGAATACAATATGACTGTATTGCAAGTCCTGCTGATGTGAACTCCCTACCATAACGGCTGTATCCTGGAGCTGTGAGCCAAAATAAACTTTCTTCTTCTTCTTCTTCTTCTTCTTCTTCTTCTTCTTCTTCTTCTTCTTCTTCTTCTTCTTCTTCTTCTTCTTCTTCTTCTTCTTCTTCTAATGTTTGTTACTTCAAATTACAACTCCATCATAGTGCCCTCTTTCCACCTTTCCCAGTTCCACCCTCCCAACCTCTCCTCCTCCCATGCAACCCATGCCCCCGATGTGGAATGTCCCTACATATCAACCCCTCTCAGTTCAACAGTCATATGGACTGGGGCCTACATGGTAGCACCCCTAGGGCAAAAACAGGAAAGAAATTAGATTCAGGATTTCCCTAATTCCTTTCTCCCTCTATCTTTGTTTCTCTCCCATCTAGTGTTATGGGGGCAAAACCAGGGTGGGAAAAAGAAGAACTCACAAAGTAGCAAAGACTGCTACACTGATACTTGGGATTTCAGCATCACTTTGAAGATTTCCCATGGTGGCATGCACAATGAGGAAATATGAAACTATCAGATAGGTAGTGGTGGCCCACACCTTTAATCGCAGCACTTGGGAGGCAGAAGCAGGTGGATCTCTGTGAGTTTGAGAAGCCTGGTCTATAGATTTAGTTCCAGTACAGTTAGGGCTGCATGGAGAAACTGTCTCTAAAATACAATCAATCAATCAATCAATCAACCAATAAATAAATAAATAAATAAATAAGTGAAAAAAGAAAACAAAACTATCCTTATACTAAAAGGAAATTTGGTTGTTAGGTTGGGCCATTAACAAGACTTTAAGTACATAGATATGTAGTCTTATACAATGTACATGGGGGAATAATCTTTTGGTGACTGAAGATAAATCAATACACTTTCCTGAAGTTTTCTTTTGTTCTAGCTTGCTTATTCTTTCAATCCTTTACATACATATTTTATCTTAAACGTCTCCCTTAACATGTAGTATTTGGATTGAATGTATACTCCAGAAGTGGCCTAACAGTAAGTTTCTACTACTATGACTATGGATGAAACTATCATTGCTATGATGACTTGGATTATGTTTGATAAGCTGTGGTGGAGGCTTGGCTTTCTTTGGAAACACAGTTGTGCTGAATTGATGTGTAAGGGTTGTGGTAGTGCTTAGTCTACCTCTGAAGAATAGACTCATAAAAGGGGCATGCAAATGAGCCTGGTGACTGTCACTTGTGGGGAATATATTTATGGAAAGACACCTTGGAGAGCTTGTAATCTTGGCCAACAAGTAAACCTCATGAGGAGGGCATAAGGTTGGCCACTTGGAAAACACCTGTGTGCATAAGTAGAGAGAGTATAAAAAGGAAGACCTAGAAACTATAGAGGGCTTTTTTGCTTGGCATTGCTCCACATCACTACTCATTGCTGCTTTCTTTCAAAAGACACTAGACAAAGATTGAGGCTGCTGAGACTTGTGGTATGGATTGGGCTGAGCCCAGGTAAAGGCTTACTTGGAGCCATAAAAGCGTCAATGCTGAGGCCATGCAGAGGAAGGGCAGCACCTGCCCCAAGGTAGTTCTACAAGAAGAAACTGAGGCACTGAGGCCATGCAGAGGGTAGCATGTGCCCTGTGAAGTTATGACAAACTTAAACAAATGGAAGAGAACTTGACCCCAAGGGGGGGGGGGGGGTGTAGCACCAAAGCAATGAGGCTGCTTGGAGGGTAGCACATGCCCCTTGAAGGTTCAGCAAACTCAAATGGATGAAAGAGACCATGGCCACAGGTGAGTGTGTGGCAACAGCTAGCTACTAGGCTCTGCTACCTCCCCAGAGACCATGGCCCCAAGAAGGAGGTAAGGCAACTGCCATCGTGATACCAGAGCCAGGAAACCACTGTAGCTGCTGCTGATTGCTGTGTTCCCTTTGGCACTGGTTGATTTATATGGACTGCTGATTAATTGCCCTAAGGACTTGCACCTGAGGGGTATATATTTACTAATGTGCCTCGGGTTGGTTGGTTGGATAGTGAATAGAGCTATTAACAAATAGTTTAAAGGTATGCCTTCATAGCTCATTACCAAATCTGTTCTCCCCTATATTCCTTCAAAATTAAATTTTAAAGACATAAAGGTGAGCTGAGGGTATATATCAGTGGGTAGATCACTTGCCTACCATGGATGAGGCCCTGGGTTTGATCCTTAGCACAGGAACTGGGCACAGTAGTGAAAAATCTATAATCCCAGGAATCAGGAGGTAGAGACAGGAAATCAGAAATGCAAGGTCATTTTCAGCTATATAGCAAGTTCAGGGCCAGCCCTGGGGAGACTGTGGCTCATAACAACAGCACAAGGCCTGAAACAGTACAAAGCACCATGAATGCATGGTTGTTCATGATTCATATGAAAGAGGAAGAATGATGTCATGGTTCAGTTATTCTGATTTGACTCTGTCTTTCTATTACTTATTGATTCATATAGATTCTAGGCCTTATTCCAAGTCCTTGATGTCAAAACTTAAACTAACCAGAGCCAAAGACAAATGTCTCCACAAGTTGACACTGAGACATTGGCTTTGAGTACAACTATTAAACCACCTATGAATTGATTGCCACAATGCAGGTTCCTTCAAAATGTGCCAGGTGGAGGGACTATTACTCTAGTGATGAAATTTACTTTAAAGGAAAGAAAAATAGTTCTGAGACTAATAAAGATACAACAAGTAATAAATAGCATTACTTATCAATTAAACTTTTTATTAGTAATACTATTAATTAAATATCTTAATAGTATCAATATTTTAAGATGAATATTAAGTTGTGCCCAGTGTGTCATTGAGAGCATAGAACAGTGCAGATGTGTGTCTGTTGTGTGTAGACCATCTTGTATTGTTGTATAAATCCCTTCAGGGAAACTCCAATCTAATTCCATTTAATGTTATGTGTAAGTTTCCAAGCTGATCTCCTGTTGTTTAAACAAGGGGCTTTTCCAAGTATTCTGCTTTGATCAGAGCCACTGTGGCTCCATCTGCCTGTGTTCTTCCAACCCTTTAACTCTATGAAGGCAGGAAGTGGGAGACTGTAAACTAATGAGTCAAGGAGACCCCAGCTCTTGAAGTGGCCAGAACACAGTGAAGAATAAAAGACACAGATGGAATCACATTGGCTTGGAGGCTGAGATCGTTTGTCAGGGAGGATCTAGTAGGAGACCAGAGTGCAGGTCAGGATGAGTGGCTGAGGTGATCCCAACACAGAAACAGAAGTCTACATGCAAGTCTAGTGGCACACAATAGCTGTTAATTGCCTTATGCTGCTGGGTGGACAGCCCTGTTTCCAGCAGTCACATGGTTAAGGTGCTTCTTTCTCTCTGCTAACATGAGCAGTTAGAACAGCAGGTGACAGGGATGAAAGCCACACTTCTTTTTTTTTTTTTTTTTCATGATTTCACACAAGGCTTTGGGCTGCCTTCTCCCTTTGCTATCACATGTTGGTAATCTGTCCTGACACATTTCTGTGGGTTTGCCTCTTGCATGTTTTGTATTTACCTTATTAACCACACCCAATAGCATGATTCATTTGGGAAGTGATTACATTACCTTAAAAAGCATTTCAATGTTGGAGAGATGGTTCAGTGGTTAAGATCATTGTGTGCTCTTCCAGAAGTCCTGAGTTCAATTCCCAACATCCATATGGTGTTTCACAACTATTTGATGACCTCTTTTGGTATGCAAATGTATATGCAGACAAAACATCCATATATATAAACAAATAAGTCTTTGTTTCATGGGATGGAGAGATGGCTCAGTGGTTAAGAGCATCAGTGTTCTTTCTAATGACCCACATGGGAACTCACAACTGTCCTGTGCCCTCTTCTGCCCTCTTTGGGCAACAGGCATACACATGTTGTACAGACATACATGCAGGCAAAACATTCATACACATAAAATAAAAATAAATGTTTTAAAAAGTGTTTTCAGAAGCATTTCAGCAAGCTGAATTTTATGTTATCATGCAGGAGAGCCTGAAATTGGTGGACGCTTGTAGTAGCTCCTTTCTTGTACATTGAAGAAGGGCTTCTGTAGGTCAAACAACCTCTATTTAGCAGATTTTCTAAGTCTGTAGATTTAGTCTTTGTATATCATGGCTAATTCGAACAGCAAACACCTCTTTCTAAAGGTTCTCATGAAGCACACGGTCTGACCAGTGACTGGAATCATTGGTATGATTTCAGGACTGTGTTCAGCATTACAGTATGATTTAAGGTTGCCACTTAGTAAATTAAATGAGATCATTTTATAACTACTAATAATAGAAGGCTGACTCGTGTGTCACACATCACATGATAATGGGTCTAAGATAGCTCGGATGGTCCTTTCTGTTGCCTTTAACATCACTTCTTCACCCACCTACCACTGACCACTTAGAATATTCTGGAAACTGGAAATACAAATGCCCCTGGCTTAATTCACTTCCCATAATTACTTAGTCTTTGAATTATTCACAGCCAATACCATAATCTAAATGGCTACAAATGTGCTAATTACAAATTAGATGGGAATTAGCATCATCCAAAGAATTGAGCAGGCTTGGAGACATTCAGGAGTCAAGCTAGAAAGGAGCACCCAAATGCCAGCTGGCAGGATGGCTCTGAGGTAAAGTTTCTTGGTGTCAAGTCTGATGGCCTGAGCTTGATCCCAGGCCCCACATACTGGAAGGAGAGAACCAATTCCTTCAAGTTGTCTTATGACCTTTTGTATGGCCACATGTATACCATGACCTTTGAACATACATGGGAATACACATACACACAAATACACCCAAAATTAATATTTTTAAATGTTAAAAAGTTAAGTACAACTGGGAAGTCCACAGCTGTTAGAGTACATCTTCTCTTGTAAATGGAAAGGCAGAAAAATCAGCACTGAGTGTAAGGGATGACAGCGGCAAAGTTTGGCTTAGTTTGGGTCATGTTTTGGAATCCAAGGGCTAAAATAATTGATAACGTTTACTTTTTTTTGAATCATACACTTCTTATCATGCCTTTATTGTGTGAATTTGATGTGTCTTATCCATGGTCATATGGTATAAAAACAGCAGGTTTGGAACCAGGTTCGAGAGCCGATGTCTTGGTGGTTGCAGGGATAAGTGAGGTGACAGTTGGTGGACAACAACTTGGCTCTGTGATGTAAATTGAGACAGCATTAAGCACTGGAGCAAATCACCCGTGCCAGAACCTGAGGCTCTCACCCACACACATGTTCTTGATTTGCCTTGTAATAACTTAATCACATGATTTATATACACCATCTCCCATTGGAACAAGCATATAGAAACCTGTTCCTGATATGCTATGAAATAGAGACTTTAAAAATTCAAATGACTTATAAGAAAATGTATTTTGTCTTAGTGATAATGATGGACTGACTTGCACAGATCAAAAGGCCTTTATGCACTCTTAGTTCAAAGTTTTCCTCTGCACCCTATGCCACTCCCACTGCATGCCTGATCATCTCCCTCAGACCTATCTATCTGAGTGTCGAGGTGCCTGGATGACAAGTTGGAGATGAATAGTGGTGGATGGGTACACATGAGAGAGGACTATTAAAAAGTGACACATTAACATAGAAGCACCTTATAGCTAAAGTATATTGAAACAGGGAATCATCTTTGCAAAACACAAATCCAGCCCCTTATTTTGTCTGAGAATTCATTGAGGAATGTCCTCTGCCAAGGTATAAAAATCTTAATGTTCTGCCTTCTCATGGTCTTCGTTCCTGCCCCACCCCCAATTCCCTTGCAGGCCCTGCAGGATGTTTTTACTGATCCTCAATAAACTTTTCCTCCTCTCCTCCTACACCTCACCATCTTTAACCCCCTGAGACTCCTGCTTCTTAAGCTGAGTTAAGATTCACTTCAAGAAACCTCCTGCTTGGTATTGAGACGATAAAAGCCAACTTGGGCCAGAGTCAGAAACTCCCTGTGCTTTTAAAAAAAAAAAAAAAAATTGGAAGTGTGACTGAGGTCAGTACCTGACACTGGAAAGTGTAGAAAAAAATATTAAATTACGTTGTGTTGGGTGCCATTTGTAGAAATAATTAATTAAATTGTTTAAGAGTATTTATATTATTATTAATTGGTTCGGCAGCAGTTAATCTTTAAGCCACCATTATAAATGAATACACACAGACACCGGGTGGATTTTAACAAGCCTAGGCCTGAGTTGTGCAATCTTAGCCGATCTAAGCCAGCTCATAATTCTATTACCCAAATATGACCCCATATATACATACGTCCCCTTGGACTGTCATTCTCCATGATATGCCCATGTTCCTGGCCATGTGGAAAGAGGTTCTTTTTTCTAACCCATGGCATGTGCCTCCTTCTTCCTGCTGCTCCTGGCTGGAATCTTAACCCTCTGTCTAAAGCACAGGCTTCCTGTTCTAGTCTCAGGAAGTCCCACCTTTCTCTGTCTTTGCCCAATCTCAGGCCTGAGCATTTTATTTAACCAATCAGAATCAATATAAGTAACAGACATCAAGCAGGACCAATTAATTGACATTTAGAATGCTTAACACTAACCCATCAGGAAAGCCCTCATTGGTCTCTAGCAGGTGAACACCCAGGAAAAAAGGGAAATTTTGAGGAGACCTGGGATGGGCTTCACCCATAATGGACACATTGAAGTAAGAGGAAAACCCAGATCTGGCCCAGTGGAGAGCACAGTAGTTCTGCAGTCAGATCTTCATGAGCAACCATGTTATAAGAGACCAGAATCCAACAAACCAATAAAGATGGGGAGTATCAGAGGACTACTGAAAGACAGTACAGGACAGACTCACAGCTGACACTTCTTTAAACCCTTTGTAGTATTCCCACCTGTACTGAGTTCCCTATGGACAGTTCTCTTTTTAAAATATTTTTTTGATTCTAATATAATGATATTATTTCTCCCCTTCCCTTTCTTACCCCTAACTCCAAATTCATGACCCATTTTTTCTTTAATTATTGTGTGTGTGTGTGTGTGTGTGTGTGTTCCTACATATAGAAATACAACCTTCTCAGTCATATATTTGTCATTCTGTGGCTTCTGGTGAGGCATGGGCCTTGTCAGATGCCAATATGGAAGTGGCATCTACAAGGCCAAGTGGCATCTACTCCTCCACTGTAAGGTCTTGTCTGGGTTGGTCTGGGCAGAAAATGGTATAACATGGCACAGGATCCATCCAATGCCACAAGATACCCTGGAGAGGTGGGAGAAAGAATTTTCTCCAACAGCAAGTGTTATATCTCTCTTAACTCAGCAAGCAGGAGGGTTAGGGTAACTCTAACCCTTTCTGTCATACAAAGAAAAGTTAATGTTCTTTTAGCTAAGATGCCAGTGCTGGGCTGGGTAGCTTCAAGGAGCTCTGAGCTCCTTGACTGTGCCAAGCAGCTTCGGTGGTCCAACTTGGCTCAGGTGGATCTGGTGGTTGTTTTGGTGACAGCCAGCAACTGGCTGCTGCTGCAGATGAGCACTACAGCGAGTGGCACAGGCACAGGAGAAACAGGAGTTTGGGAGGTGGTGATCGGGGTGACCAGCGGCAGTGATTGAGATTCAAGCCTGTCTAGGCACCAGTGGCAGTGGCACTATGGGTGCTCAGAGATGAGCCCCAGAAGTCAGTGATAGACCTGGCACAGGAGCCTGAGCCTCAGGCAAGCCTAGATAGATAGATATGTCCAGTGTCGAGTTCTTCATAGGGGGAAAAGCCTTTCCTCCCCATGCCCAAAATAAACAGCTGAGTCTCAGATGGTCATGGTGGAGAGAGTTTATTTCATGAACAAAAGTATTATAAACCTTGAGCAGTGGGGAGGCATTTTGGAGGTGAATGTGTTTGATTTTCTGGGGCTAAGAGTGCCAGGGATGCTTCATGTACATGTAGTAGTATGGTCCTATCATAAGAAAAGGAAAGCAGTACCTAATTATCCCATGGGCAGTGGGGGTGGGGGAAGAACTCTAGGTATGGTTAGAGGCATGGACAAAAGATTATTGGCTAAAAGCCAAGGCACCAAGAGATCTCATTAGCATGAGAAGGTATTCCTGGAATCCCAGGTGCTCATTGGTTGGGTCTCTCATCAGAAGAAAGGACCGTGCCTTCAACTTACATGAGGGCTATTCAAAAATTGTCAGATAGAGGGTGTAGGGTTTGGGTTTTCCCAGATCAGACAGAAGAGGGAACCCTGCTAAGAAAAGGGAGTCTATCATTTAGCACTGAGCTCAGGGGCTTTCCAAGAATGCCAGACTTGGGCCTTACTAGCAGGGTCCAACATATAATGTTATTTGTATATATGTTTTTAGGGATGACAATTTGCTATTGGATAATGAGTTGGTGTGCTCTTCACTGGCAAAGGCTATTTCTTCTACTCTCAGCATTCTTTAATTTCCTGTAATTTTTTTGTCTAGGGTTGAGACTTCATGAGCTTTCTCCCTCCACTGTACAGTTCTTAAGAACATTGGGGATAGTGGTCAGTTAAAGACCATGGAGAAATTTCCCCCATTTACAACCCAGTAAATATTATTCTTAGCCACATGCCATTCTTTCAGCAATTGAGCTCTGTATCTCATGTCGTAGGCGTAGTGTTCTGGGTTGGTGATGAAGGAACAGTGGACCTCTGGGAGACCTTGGGCTCCTTGACAAGATCCCTGTGAGACTTGGGGAAGTTTGGAGGGCAACAGATCTTCCAGAGATCAGGAGAACTTCCTGGCACAGGTCTCAGCCTGAACTTCCCTGGCCTTCTTTCCTGACAGTTCCCTCTCCATGTTCCAGTTCAGGGCATATCCACAAGGAATCCCTTTCTCCTTCAGTTCTTACCTCTCCTCCAGGAAGTTTCACAGCTGGAAGTTGCTTAGGGTGTGGGATTAGTTCCTTTCCCTGTCTTCACCAGAAGTCATGAGCATAGAGTTCCATCTTACACTTTATCTGCTATTGCACTTCCTAAATGGTATATGAAAGACACTTGGTGCTGTTAACAACAAATCACAAGAAATGTTCTTTCTCCCTTCTCCCACACTCTCTCTCATATGGCCTCTCTGCCTTCTCTCTGGTCCCTCTCCTCCTTCTCTTCTCTCCTTCTCTCTTCCTACTCCCTTCCCCCTCCTTCCTTACAGGATATCAGACACAACACTTAGCTGACAGTCTTTGTCCCATTTTGACATGTCTAGAAATGCTCTCAGGGAAGTGCCCACAAGGTAGAAGAATGGATTTTGCAAAAGGAGAACAGAAACCATGTTGTAGGCTTCTTGAGGAGGTGAAGTTATACTCCACATTTCTCTGTGGATCAAGAACTCTGTAATTTAGGACTTTGCCTAGCTAGTGTTTAGAGTTTCCAGGGACTCTCACTCTCCTGGTAGTTCTGGCTGTGTTAGCGTAGTTTCACTACTAATGACTTGAAGCTTCTAACTGTGGCTTAAAGGTGAGATGACTCAGGCCTAGCAAAGCGAGAGAGAGAGGTCAGTCTAGGAGCCCTGCTCCCACATCACCCAGAACAGACAACTTGAAGGTCCTTGCTAGTGGAATTGGAAGCTCCCAGCACAGATTTCCAGGTGGCGACTTTTGTTTGTGCTTGCTTCAAGGTCATCTCTGAGAGGCTGGTAGCCAGAGAGCAGGTGCCACTAAGAATGGCCACATCCATTTGTTCCCTCCAGGCTAGGAGATCCCGCTTTTCATTTGAACTGTGGACACTTGGAATGTTACCTACTTCTTCTGAAAATTATTTTCAAGTGTTCTAAGAGTCAGTAGGGATGATGAGCAGGTTGCCTGCACTTGGGGGCAGATGCTGTAGTCTTGCTCTTCCAGGGATTCCAGGTGGATGCAAACACAGCCAAACGAAATTGTTCCATGTGCATTTGTTGTCTCCTTCCCTCCATTCTTCTCTCTGTTATGTCTGTTTATTCTTTCCTTCTCAGCTTAGGAAAGGACCAGAAATTCAGTCCATTTTTTATCTAGCAGGAGCAAATAAATTAGCAAGTGAAAAATGTGTGCCAAATTTATCACATGTTTTAGACCTTCAGCTACTTGTGGTTTTAAGGGTGAAATGTTAAAGTCACAAGGATAAATGCTTTCAAGTAGGGCAGGATCAAGAGCTAAGAGCTGTTGTTCACCTTCCTCTCAGGGCCATCACTAATTTGGATCCTTCATACATTCCTAAACTATTTATAATTGGCATCTGGCAGAAATGAGCATTCTGTAAGTTCTACAGGATAAGAGTGCATCAGATTTTGCTACCACATAGTAGAGAATTTTATATAGAATGGAGCCTACCTGTATGTATGTGTGTGTGCACGCGTGCATGTGTGTTGTACTATGTAAATGTAGACGGGCATGTGCGTAGTGTATTTGTTGTATGTAGGATGTCTTTGGTGTATGGTATATATGGTATGGTGTGGGAGGTATGGTATGGGTGTGGTATTGTGTGTATGTATGGTGTGGAATGTGTATGTGTGTGTGTAACATATATGTGATGTGTGTCTGGCATGTATTATTGATGGATCTGAGGTATGGGTGTGTAATGTGATACGTGCACCATGTCCATAGTATGGAATGGTAAGATGTGATGTGTGTATATGTGATGTCTCTGGTACAGTTTGCACGGTGTAGTATGTATATGTGATGTAGTATGCGTGATATGTATGGTCTATGTATGTAGTGGGTGTGTGCTATGCATGGTATAGTATGGTGTGGTGTATTCTGTGTGGTGTGCTGATATGCCTGGTGTTTGTATGCAATGCTTGTGTGGTATATGTACAAATGATACATCTGGCATGTGTATATAATGTATATTCGTGTGTGTGTGTGTGTGTGTGTGTGTGTGTGTGTGTGTGTGTGTGGTGGATATGTGATGTATCTGGCATATGTGTGCATGGTGGGTGTGTAGGGAAGCTGGCACAGTGAGCAGGATGAGAGTGCTGTGGAGAAACAACTGCCTCCTCCACGGAGGTTTATGGGGCAGTCTGCATCTCATTTGCCTCTACCTATGTGAGATGCTTGCGTTTATCGCTCCAGTTTATTCTTCAAACCTCTAGGCAGCAACACAAGCTGACCTTTATAAATGAGGAAACTGAGATGAGGCTGGAGCCTCAGCTTGCTAGCACTGATGCAGTCAAGCGCCACAGAATGGATGGCTCCACTACCAGACACCTCTTCTCTTGCAATTCTAGAAGCAAGAAATTGTGGCAGGGCTGTGCCCTCCTCGACACTCTGGAGAGGAGCCTTCTCGGCTTATTCTTGACTTGTGATTGTGATGTCTGTCCTTGGTGTGCTTCAGATTAAGGCTGCATCTCCTTGATTTCTATCTTGAAATCAGCCCAGATCCTGATTCCCACAAGAAACAAATAAATAGGAGATTTGAGGCTGAGGAGCAGAGAATAGCTCTGAGATGGTGTCTTCATCAGGCCAGTGCATGTGTGTATGTCTGTGTGAATGTATACACTCAAGTATGGATGCCTATGGAAAAGGGGCATCA
The DNA here is from genome assembly GCA_907164525.1 of Lophiomys imhausi. Lineage (NCBI taxonomy): Eukaryota > Metazoa > Chordata > Mammalia > Rodentia > Muridae > Lophiomys > Lophiomys imhausi. The sequence continues at coordinate 1,121,154 of CAJQZJ010033173.1, forward strand.
GAACGTGATTACAGGCAGTTGTGAGTTTCTCACCATGGGTACTGGGAACTGAGTGCTCTTGACCACTGAACCATCTTCCAGCCCCCTACCAAGTATTTTAAACAAAGTACCCACAAGGCTAAAGATGCAAGAGAACAGAAAATGGAGCAAGCAGTGAGTGGGGAAGAGAGGGAGACAGAGACTGTAACAGGGAACCGTGTGTGGGCAATATGGCAGCTGAGACATCTGTGGGTATGTCCCCACAGCCTCCACACAGCCTGGGAGGCTGAGGCAAGGAGGGAGAAAGGGGAATTGTTACAGCCCCAAAGGGTGCAGGAAAGAGGGGATTCAAGCCGCTGTGCACCCACAGACCTTGCCACTCACAGTGGCCTTGGCCCTTGACCTCCAAGAGGCTGTGCTCTTGGGGCAGGAGATAAAATGCAGGGCCACACAAGACGAAACATCAGACCAGAGATTCCTACACAAAGCTAAGACCACTGAAGAGCGCCCTTCTGGAACTAGGAAAATAACAGCAGACAGAAGAACAATAAAAGTACTTCCCTATCTAGCTCTTAGCCGTGTTTAAAAAAAGAAAAAAAAAACCCCAAACTAAAAGCTTTTTACGAAGAACTCACACCCATCCCAACACATTCATAAGAGATTTTATATCTGTTTCCTTTTGTCTTGGTGCTTTCTGGTACACTTAGTGAGAAGAGGCCTGTTCAGAAGCAAGTAGGTTACTTGTTTGGGGGAGGAGGAGAAAAGAAAAGAACATCCTAAAATTAGTTTTAGTTGTTTTATATATTTTTCTTTTTCTTTTTTTTTTTTTTTTTTTGATTTTTCGAGACAGGGTTTCTCTGAATATCTCTGGCTGTCCTGGACTCGCTTTGTAGACCAGGCTGGCCTCGAACTCACAAAGATCCGCCTGCCTCTGCCTCCCAAGTGCTGGGATTAAAGGCGTGCGCCACCACCGCCCGGCTTATATATTTTTCTTAATTGAAAGGAATATCAAGATGTTTTTGTTTGCTTAAGACAGGAGCTTGGTACTTTAAAGGACACATAGGCTGGCCATATATCCCTGCTTCCAACAGTTGAAGAGTAGAGTAGTTGTTACATAAAGCCTCAAGTCCCACAAAGCATCTACAACTAGATGTTCCCCTTTGATCAGACACCTGAACCCTCGTTTTGATGTCCTGGAGTTGCATCCTTGGCTTTTCTCTAATGCTGGCGAGTTTCACTGAGCATGCACTGTGAGTGCCCTGAAAAAAGTGCTTCACGGTGATTTCATGCAAGGGGCCCTGATCAAGCAAGGCATCCTACAGCAGTGTGAAGTCATTGGGTGCCTGCTTCCAATCGCATCATAGACTCAACTTTAGTGGCTTCCAGCTTTCACCAGGCTCATAAATTGATCTCTTGGAAGCAGGCTGTGAATATAATTTTCAATTTACATATTCTGTCACCCAGACTGAGTGTACTTTCAGTTGTGATTTTAGCTTCAATGAAGGGCATACTGAATGTAAGGTCTGAGTGTGCTGGCAAAGACCTTCTCTTAGTAAGAGATTTATGAACAGACAGATTTGCTTGGAAGCCAGATATCTTCTCTCTATCCAGACACAAGAGTGGCTTCACAGCTGATGTGCATGTCCCCACAGCTGACCTGCATCTGGCAGGTCACTTCTGACTGTAACAAATCACTGGCTATCTTTATTAAATAAAATGTATTTACTAGTTACTAGAAGTTAATCCTGTGATCCAAAGACAGTGGATGGTGTAAGGAGTACTACGTTCTGGGTTTACCTATTTTAGTTTAGTTTAGTTTTGTCTGTTTGGATTTTTTAAAATTGTTCAATTAAATATATTTCCTGATATACTTATGTATTTATTTATTTTCTGTATTGCTAATTAAACCTAGGCACTGCAAAGAGCTTCCAAGTTTCTGTGAGACAAAACATAATACTATAAGCAAGTAGAAATGTGGAATACATGTTAGAGCCAAAGAGATAATTCCTTCTTATACAAAGAGCTCTTTAAAGTGAATAAAACAATAAAGAATCCATTAGAATAAGTTTAAACCAATCTTACAGTTATCTTTTGATATTATTCATTTGGGATTTTCATCCACTTTGATTTTATGTAGTCAAATTCCTGTGTTTTCTATTACTCTTACAACTAGGTAATCTGGTTTATTAAAAAATAAAATTCAAGTATTGAATTCTCTGGGCTACTATGAGGTCTTGGGGTGTGGGGGAGGAGGCTCAGTCTGCCTACTTAAGCCTATTCGGTGACAAGCTTTCTACTTGCCTTTCCTGGAAGGAGGATGGCTGGTGTGAAAAAACAGGAGTTACATGATTAGCTGCTGATTGACAGTGGTCCATGTTTTTTAGAACCATAGAAATGACTGGGCTTCATCCCTTTACATCTCATGACCACACCCATGGACACAGCTCTGCTCCTCATTCTGAAGCACATAGATTTAACAGAGGACTTCCTAATCTGTTTGTGATGTTTTTTTTTTAATAATTTATTTTTTATTTCTTCAAGTTACATCTCAATCACAATCCCCTCCCTACTCCCCCCTCCAGTCCCACCCTTCCACCCTCCTCCCCCTCAGCCCCACCATCCTCTTCCCTTCTTCTTTTTTTTTTTTTTAGTTTAAGGTATTTATTTTTTCCCCCAACAGCTCTCCCTTTCAGTCAAAATAATGGTTCTTTTTCTTATAACTATAAATACAATACAAAACAACAGAAATAAATAGGCCACGATTATAAGAGTTATATGGCTTAGCATACATTCCCAATGTCCAGTCCATATGTATTTGGCACCTGACTTTAACATTCTACTATCTAACCATCTCCATGAGTTTAAAGTTCTATATCTAACTCAGCTTTCATACTAACTTGCCTCATAATTTTAAAAATATCTTCTTAGATCCAGAACACCCTCTTGATTCCTAAACAACTCAAAATTTAACTATGAGACTCTAGGTATCTATTCTTCAACCACCTCAGAGACCTGAGAGGGATGAATATATCTGATTATATAGGAAGTGCAGGGCCTGCAGCTTCCAAAACTAAAAAATGACATACCAGTGGCTGCCTGGACAGTTCCCATTTTCTCTCCATACATTACAGTAAATGTCTTTCTTTTTAAAGTAGATTCATATTTTCCTAAATAATTGGCTAGTTAATCCCAGTCCCATTTCTTGAGTGGTCTTTTCCTTTCCCCACTGATGTGTGTGGTATAAACTTTATCTTGCATTAAATAATCATGTATGCTAAAAATAAAAAAATCATCTCAGCGCAGTGTTGCACATTAATCTGAGGCACTCAGAGGTAGTGTTTGTGAAGGTGGATGTCCTTCCTCTTCTGTCCTCCCCAGAGACAGAAAACAGAGGGAAGGAAGCCAGGCAAACATTAAACAATGTTGGCTGTGCCGGATCATGTTTATGCCAGGAAGAAACAGGATAAAACTTCATGATTTAAAGACTATTATGCTGCTGAAAGAACCTTTAAAAATGAACTGCTTTCTTTCCAGTGCTTACTCCATACCCAGCTCTATATGAGTGGTTTCAACGATGATGTCATTCCCATGACCACCCATGATGAGGTATTTTTGTATCATGGCCTTGATTTTAGACCTGAGGATGTTGGGGCCCAGATGCACCATGTGGCTTACTTCAAGTCTGTCAGAAGAGAACCTATCCAAGATGCAATAAAATCAGACAATCAGCCAGGCAAAGGGATGGTTCTTTGGTTCTTTGCCTGAGCTATTCTTCTCAACAAAGACATCAGACAATGACAAGCACACTAAGGACAATCCTGGTAGAGGGGACATAGGGCAGCTATGTGTGTTCATGGCTTTGGCTCTGGGGTGTAAAGGGATGAAGCCCAGCCATTTCTGTGGTTCTAAAAATGGGAAGCACTGTCAGTCACCATAACTCCTGTCACACCAGCCTTCCTCCTTCTAGGAAAGGCAAGCAGAAATCTTTTCGCTCAACAGGCTTAAGAAGACAAGACAGAGCCTCTTCCTCCCCCACAAGACCTACGGTAGCCCAGAGAATTCAGTACTTGAATTTTTGGTAAATCTGCTTCTCTTAGTTATGTTTCTATTGCTGGGATAAACACCATGACAAAAAGCAACTTGGGGAGGAAACCAGTTGACAGCCCATCATGAGGGGAGGTCAGAGGAGGAGCTCATGACAGGAACCTAGAATCAGGAACTGAAGCAGAGGCCATGAAGAAACATTGCTCACTGGTTTGTTACCCATGGCTTGCTCAGCCCACTCTCTTATACACTCCAGGGCCACCTGCCCAGGGGTGGCACTGTGCCCAAGGGGGTTGACTCTCCCACATCAATCACTAATTAGGAAAATGCCTCATAGACTTGCCTACAGGCCAACCTTATGGAACTCAACCATGATTCCTTCTTTCTAGCTGTATCTACCTTTATATCAAGTTGACAAAAACTAACCAGCACACTTTTGGTTGTTTACATTGTTTAGGATTAATTGTTAATTTATCTGTAATTTCCTGACTATCTCCGTAGACCAGTCAGAGGTCGTGCTGTAGGGATACATGGTAAGGCCCTCACATGGCCCTGAGACATAGTAGAGGCTAGGGTGCGTGTTCCGTTCGCATAATGGATCCTGGCTATCAAGGGCCAGATTCTTTCTGAGTTTGAGGCTCTGTTTGTAGTACAGAAGAAGCATGGCATGGGTTAGGGTCCAGCACCAGGAACCTTAAGACTCTAAAGCCTGCCTTGTTACTTCCTTCCATCCTGAACTAGTCAGGCCCAATCCGACCTCGCTTCTGAGACCAGTTTATACGTCCAGAGTGGCTCTGCTCCAGACCGTTTTGTCACCTTCTAAGCTCACCACTATAGTCCTATTTAAGATTCTTGTCCAAAACTACAACTGTGAACACAGCTCTTCCGGCTGCTATGAAATATCAAATGTACACAAAAAATTATTGAGTGTTAGACACTATTTTGATACAAAGGTTTTCTATTTGAAGGAGAAACATTGCACTTTATTTTTGTCCTTTGGTGGTTGTGTGTGTGATGGTTACTGATGTTGATGGTTGGTACTCTCCTATATGCATAAAGTGGATGAACTGCCCTGAACACAGGCTGCAGGCTGTCTGTGCAGTAAGCACAGCCTCTCCCACCCCTCAGTATCCCATCTAACCCCAGCGATGAGTGGTTTGCTCCACTTTTGTCAGTTCAAACCACATCCTGCCCGTTTCCACTTTCCACAACCGGCTCATGACACCAGTGGCTGTAAGATGTGGCAGGCTTCTGGGCCAAGAAATAACAGAGATCTGTTTCACAGAAGTGAAAATCATCCAATGGTTACCCATCAGGTAAGCTCTCCCTCCCCAACTGAAGCCAATTCCCCCATCTGCAGAGGAGGCTGATATTCAGCCTGCGGTCACCAACTTAACCATAGTTTTCATCTAGAGGAAAATGAAGCCTGAGGCAGGAAGGTCAGTGGTGCACTCATCTTGCTCAGGGTCTGAGGCCAGCTGATGCCAAGGACACAACCTCCCATGGTTGGTCAGGACAGAGACAGTCTAGTCACGTTCCAAATGAGGAGACCTAGTCCAGGGGCCAGCCTTATAGAGGCAGAAACTAGGCTGGAACCTCAGCGAAGTTCACTCCAAGACAACCAGTTGGGACCAGTCTATAACTTATCATTGAACTGAGGAGTTAGCCTTAGTGACTAAGTTTGGTTCCGATGACCAAACGATGCATCTCACAGCTGGATATTGTCAATAAAAAGTCACGCGAAGGCCAGCTCTGGTTCAGCAAACAGTGCAGAAGTAGAGTGCTTAAGATGTCAGGTGAGCAAGGGCACCAAAACAAATAAGTTCTTTAAGGCTGGGTATGGTGGCACAATCATGAGTAGCAATGGGGAGGTGGAGGCAGGAGAACCATGAGCTCAAAGCCAACTGGTTTTGACTATATTTCTAAAAACCAAAAATAAAAAAAAGAAAACAGAATAAACATTTTGAAGGAATTTGACACTTGAAGTGAAAGAGAAAGGGGGGAGGGGAAGATAGAAGGTAGAAGAGGAAGAGGCAGAAAAGAATAAGGAGGAGAAGGGGGAGGAGATGTTGAGAGCAGCAACATTCAGGAGGTCATTCTGAGCCTAAAGAGAGGGCTCGGTGGCTAATAGTTTTTCCAGAGGACTCAGGCTAGGTTCCCCGTACGCATGTCAGGTGGATAACAGTCACCATAAATCCACCTACATGAGACCTGACAACCTGACAACCCTCTTCTGTACATGTGAAAATACCTCTAAGCAGACCCACACACAAACATGCAATTTAATTTTTTTTAAATAAATAAAAATATTTTAAAAAGAAGTCATCATGAAGAACAGCCCTTTTAGAAACTTTTAATCTTCTGATTTAGAGGAGATGGGTGCTAGAACTGAAACCCTTTTCACATTCTGGGCAAAGGCCCGACTACTGAGAGGTTCCCCAGCCCCTCCTTTCATTATTAAACGCATTCCAGCAGACACTGCCAGTTTCTGAATGTTCAGGGGAAGGAAACCAGTAAGAGCCGGAAGAGCTATAGTGTCAATCAAGTTTGGGATGTTGGAATCCACGATGAGGACCAAGGGTGGCCTGAATGGGAAAATGAACTCCAAATATACAGCCATGACCCCTATCTAATGGGCCGTCCAGGCTGGTGAACATGCAGGGCCAGTCTCTACACAAGCCGACCACAATAAGCTTTGATTTTCAAAGACATCTCCAGCTTTCTAAGCAAGGATGGTGCTTATCACCAGTGCCGGCTTTCCTTATCTTTCAAGGGAGTGATAGGCCCCTAGCTACTTAACTTATTAACCAGCTTTCCATCCTCACTAGAAAGCAGAGGACTAAGTAGAACTGCAAAGTGAACGTGTGTGTGTGTGTGTGTGTGTGTGTGTGTGTGTGTGTGTGTGTGCGCGCGTGCACATGTGTGGGTTCGATGCTGCCTCTGTGATATCCACAGTACCACGTGTGTTCAGTCCCAGTGCCTCCAAGGGCCGCTTGAGAGATTAATCTGGGCAACGAAGGGTCTACTCTAGAGCCCTACCACGGGAGCTGCTTCCATTAAGGACATAACCTACAATCATCCTGTCCCGAGCTGCCCCGGCCCTGGGCCTGGGCTAATTTCAGCTCCATTGTGGGGAGACCCGCTCTGCTGTCAGTTTAACCGACGGCTCAGATAAGCAGCAGTGTGCTGAGAGCCACAGGTTGCACAACCAACCACTCTGCCAGCCTAGGGAAGAGAGACAAGACTTGCCAGCCGCTATGGTCAGAAACGGATTTCATTTCTGCCTCCATGCACTCCTCTCCCTATCCTACTTTTACTGCTCAGGTCGGACTTAATTAGGCTTTGGTTTGCATGGAGGGGAGGGTGGTGGGTAATGTTCCGCTTAAGTCATGCAGGGAACAGCCCGGGGTCTGGCCCTTGGCTTCCTTTCACAGCTCAGGATGCACAGAGTAGCTGCACACTCTTGCCAGGGCTGGGTGCCCCGAAGCCAAGGTCACTCCCATTTGTGATGGGCAGTGAAACCCGTGCAGCAGGACCAGTGGGTTCATGCAGCCTTCTGCTCACAGAAAGGGAGAAGTTCTTCTGACAGCTGTGCCCCTGAAGTCACAATGCTCAATTCTCTGGTCTGGTCTCCTACCTGCCTGTGACACTGTCCCTATTAAGATCAGTCTACCTTCTGTTTTACGAGTGCTACCCCAGGCTCCAATGACACCTGGCTGTTGTCTGTCCTGTGTAATCACTGGGCACATATTTAGTCTCTGCAATAGTTTCTTGACTGATTACAAGTTAGTTCAGCCATTTGATAGATAGATAGATAGTGATAGAAGCCTTGTCACTTCAGCCTTTTCTGAGGATGAGGATGTTTGAGAGATTCCAGGGCAGCAGCAAAAGCATCCAGTACAGATATCAATAATTTCTTCTTTAAATTCTCAGCTCCAGGAAGTCAGAACTATGACCACATGGGTAGGCCTAACGCAAGAACAAAGACAAAGAACCAGAAAGGCAAGCACACTCATGAGTAGCCAAGAGAGACTGAGCAAGCAGGGCAGAGAAGACAGAGAGAGGAGGGGATGCCAAGTATCACGCTTTGTGTACACAGGTGCCACTGGGCACCCTGAGTCACTGTACACAGTGCTATTTCGTCTCTAGGATTGTGGCCACTGAGGAGACGGGGAATGAACATCTTGGTGACCCCATGGCTCCTTGTTGTATGATCCTTTATTCTCAGATGTGAGGGGCAGATACGGCAACGGCAATGCAAAGACAAAGGCTCAATGGCTAGGGTCCTGTAGGGCAGGAGGGTCCAGGGCCTGGGCTTGTGGCAATCTTTCGAGTCCTCTCAAGCAACATGGAGAGACCAGATAAAGTGCCAAGATCCTAACATAATGGGATTTAGCAGATCCCCAGGCTCATTCAAGGATATTAAAGCCCCAGGTTGAGTAAAAACTTGAAAACAGGAATGCTTTAAAATAAGCTTTTGTAGAGTGCATATTTGTGTGAGTTGACATTGAACTCCTACTTCTTCAGGCCCTGGAAAGTCTGTATCATCATAAATCCCAGGCGAGAGCCATAAGTGAGGTCCCCAGTGTCTCTGCCCGATTTTAGGTTTCCCACTTCAGCTACCATCTCTCTCTGTGTGTTCTGTTTCCTATTCTGTGCTCGGTGGGGAGACTGGGGGCTGAAGGGCCTCACCCTTACCCATCCCAATGAGGAGTCTTTCAGATGTGCTGCTGTTGCTGAATTTGTACAGGTGTGGCCCAGGATGGAAATCTCAGCTGACCTCTTTGGCTCTGTTATGCATGTATAATCCCCAGACCCCTTTAATTGATCATCTCCCTGTCTTACCATCTGTCCTTTCTTCTCAGTCACCACCAGTTGCTTACCAATAATTTGAAATGGTCTTTTGTGATAGAGAAAACTTCCTTTAGGGTGAGCAGTTTATTTGCTGTGAATGATTCCAAGAACTAAAATTGAAAAACAAAAAAGCAAGAGACTACTGATAATGGTTGTTCATTGGTAACTTGTATGGGATTCCTGGAAGCCCATCTCCACCATGGAATTGTGAAGAAAACAAATACCCCTCACTGTCCCATCTCCCCTCTTCTGCTACTCCTCCTTGGCCTTTTCATTCCATACTAAGGCTTCCAGTGTGCCAAAGTCACAGACTGGATCTTTTCCAACTGGGTCCATTTGGGCCATCACAGTACCTTGTCATGGTCAAATAGATGAACATTTGTTGACTAAGAAGATCCTCCATTGACATGGAGGTGGGAGGCAAGGGATTTCTCCATTTCAAATAGCTCAGGCACAATGAAGAGGTGCCGACAGACAGGTAAGAAATCCCAGCCTGATTCCTCCAGCGTTCCAGTGTAAACTGTAAGTTGTCTGCACCTAGAAACAGGGCTGGAAGGAGGATGGTGTTGCAGACTGAAATGGGGAAGTGATGAAAACTGCTGAAAGACAGAAGAGAAGGGGAGAGAAAGAGACTGAGAGACTTGGAGGAGAGAGTTTGATTGGAGCAAGGAGACACCAGATGAATTTCTTTAAAGGATTAAAGGAGGTCATTGGGAAGGGATGCCTAAGGTCCCAGAAGCAGGGGCAGAAGACTGAGAATTGAAAAGAGAACAGGAAACAAACCTCCTGTACTTGCTAGGAACTGGCTCAGGAATGCTCTTTGGACTCATAGGCATCCAACCGTGTCCAAAAAGACTGTTTTTTTTTTTTTTGATAAAATGGAAATTAAACAAACATCCTTGACTTGGTTTCTTTGGACTCCTAAAACAACAAAAAGTCATAAAAATAATAACGATTTATTTCTCCTGGTTCTTCAGGCTGAGAAATCCAAAGTGGAGGCACTGATAGATCCTCACATGGTTACAGTTTGTATCCTGGTCCCCAGAAGGCATCTTCTCACTGTGACCTTACATGGAGGATGGGTAGGCACCTCTCAGGAGACTCTACTTTGTTACTTTTTCTTTCCTCTCTCTCTCTCTTCTCTCTCTCTCTCTCTCTCTCTCTCTCTCTCTCTCTCTCTTGGAACTGGGTATTGGACCTAGAGCCTTGTTCATACTAGGCAAGTGCTAAACTATTGAACTATATCAGCCATCTTTTAACTGTTTCCACCCCTAATTTTGAGACAACTTACTAAGTTGGCCAGGCTGGCTTTGAACTTACTGTATCCAAGGAGAATCTTAAATTTATGAACTTGTAGTTCTCCAGTTTCAGCCTCCCAAGTAGCTGGACTTATAGGTCAAGCTATCTAGACCCAACTTTCTGAGGGTCCTTTATAAAGTTTACTAACCCAGGACCAATGAGTTGTCTCAGCAGAAAACAGTACTTGTCAAAGTCTGACAAGCTGAGTTCAATCCCTAGGACCCACATAATGGAAGGAGAGAACCAACTTCTGCAAGTTGTCCACACACACACACACACACACACACACACACACACACACACACTTCATATCATGACATGCATACAACTACACACATATACAATAAATTCATGTAAAAATAATCCACAAGCACTAATCTGAATGATAAGAGAACCATCTTTGTGTTCTAATCACTACCCAAAGGCTTCAACTCTTGATCTTCCTGCCTTGGGATTTCAGCATATGAACCTAGGAACGAACATTCAAACCACAGGAGCCCTACTGAATAAAAAGGGTCAGAAGGTCAGAGACTTCTTTGGCTGGGAGTAAACCCAGGCCCATGTCTGCAGAAACACTCCATCAACTTGGGGAGAACTCTTACCAAAGAAGGAGCTAATGTGGGGATGTTGGCTGAGAGGTCTCTGTAGACCCCGTGGGGTGGTTTAAACATGCCACTGATTTGTCAGTGTCATTGTTATCACATGAGATGCATTTATCACAGGGAATCATTCATAAAAAGACAGAAGGCATGTAAGATTATTGTCTTTCTCTGGAGACAAAAAAATCCTTGGTCTTTGGAATGTGACTTTGCTGCTCTCAGACGCATGGGCCAGTAGGTGGCAGCACTGAAGACTCCATATTTCTCTCTCTCTCTCTCTCTCTCTCTCTCTCTCTCTCTCTGTGTGTGTGTGTGTGTGTGTATGTGTGTGTGTGTGTGCGTGTGTGTGTGTGTGTGTGTGTGTCTGTGTGTGTGTGTGTGTGCGTGCTTGCGCACCAATGCTGAGTAGAAATAGAAGAGGAGATACCTGCTTGATGTGTAGCCCAGAAAAGCTAAGACCTGCTATGTGAGGAGCCAGCAGCCTGCAATAGCCCTAGTCATCAGCCCACCAGCCTCTCTAAAGCTGTGTGGGGAAAAAACCTGTATGGGAGCAAAGCTTGGAGAGATGAGGGCTCCCTGCACATTCTGAAGCAGACTTTAACTGGGGTGGAGCAAGTAGCAGGTGGAGTACTCTTATTTTCTAGTTCCCTAGTACCCCTTAGGTTGTATTTCTAGATATGTTAAGGTCATTCTATCTCCATATCCTCTCTTCTTTCCTGTATGCCAGGGGATGCAGCAGCACTAGACTGGCAATAGGGGATCTTTACAGTAAAAATTCCCATGACCTTTGATATGTCCATGTTATTCTGAAAGAGGGAAATATAATCTGTGGTTCTCCTCACATCTAATTGACAGACAAGTCTCTGCTGGGTGCTTCCAGGTACTGCTAGTGCCCCATAGGGCTCTCTGGGAAGCATCTCCATCGCCAGCTCTAGGTATGAGTGGTGTGTATGCAACATACCAGCTTAGAAACATGACACACAGCTCACCTCTTATTTTATTGGCATAATGAGTTTTTCTTTGCTTTGTTTTTCTGATCTTGCTTTGCCCCCATCACCCTTTCTCCAACCAGTTGTGCTCTCTCTCTCCAGTACTTGTCACTGATGAACCTTCCAAAACAAGCATCTGTGCTCATTGGCAGGGCCTGCAGGCAGGAAGGACTGGCCTTAGCAATGGCCATGCACTAACCATCATGAGCTCAGTGTGGAGCTGACCCGAGACTGAGGAGTGCTCCTCTCAACTCTCTACTACATATATATTTTGACAGATACAGGAGAGCGGTGCTCAGTGTAAGGACATGCTGCCCTGGGGATGACACCAACAGGGACTTTATAAGGGCCCAAGGAACATGACTAGATCACTCAGAAATAATGTTGTGACTTATGCCTATAGAGGACAGTTCAGAACAAAAAGAACCTTGGACTCCATCCAAGGGGTATTTGTTATAATGGGACCAAAAAACCTCCTTGCAAAGTCTTGGTGATGAGGCAGCCAGAGCCACAGGGACTCCACCTGGTGCAACTGGGAGTATTAGGGTGAAAGACTGTCTGTCGACATAGTTACCAGGTACATAGTGCCTCTCGGATGTCTCCAGGGAGGACTTGAGGACCCAGCTCCAGGGACAATACAGTAGAGTGGACAACTAGAGACCAGAACTTCGAACCCCAGGCACTAACATGCTGGCGGGCCCCAGAGAAAATCACTTAGTGTGGTTTCTTCTTTTGGAGAGGGGGAGGGGAGATAACATCTGATCTCCCTCTTAGAGCCTCAGGTGGTTTCTGTTTTGCTTTTTGTGAAAAGCAATAATAAAAATGATACCAAACCCTGCTGAAAATAAATACAGGCTCTATGCATTTCTAGCAATAACAGTGAGAATTCTCATTGGGATTGTGGCTTACTTTACCATGATAAAATCACTAGTAAAATTCTAAAAAGTTACTCCTTTTGTGCATTTGCCTTCTCTGTAGAAAATGGTTTCCTATTAGGGAAGAGGTACTTGGAGACGTTCACTTAGGGCTCTGTGTATTCCATTCCCCCAGCTGAGTGGCGTTCTCTCTCTCCAGGTTTCCATTTCGGTTGTATTTCAGGAATGGTTGAACGCTGGATTCTGAACTCTCACTGAGAAGAGAATTTAAAAAAAATAATGAGATTAGCAGATAAGTAAACAAACATTTTAATTGAGACTCAAGCTGCACAAGTACTGGAGCAGCATAGAATTACATGTCTCCATATTCTTTGTTGGCCTTCATGAAACCAAAACCTAGAAGGTTATATTAAGCATGATCACCTTGCTCTGGTGGGCCTTGGAAAAGGGTTTGAATGTGGTGGTTTAAAGGCATGTGATTGTACAAAACACAATGGCACGAGTGAGTGTTTTTCTTGCTTCTTATAGAAAGGAAATTCACTCAGGGAAGTCTAAATGAGTACCAAATTTTTGACCTTTCCCATCCCTCCCCCCACAAAAGGGACCTCACCCAAAGGACCTTACTGATCCCATAGGTAGATGTGTGTCATCGTACCTGGGCTGAGGTTTTTAAAGCAGTCTTTATATGAGAAACTGGATCTTCTTCCCTGAGTGTTCCTATGTTGAAAACTTCATCACATTCAATTCTTTTTTTTAATTTAATACATATTTCATACACTTCCATCTTAAAAGCTTTCTGATTGATTGGCGGCCTGCAGCCAGCATTCTTATCTAACTGGACTAAATTCCTGCTTTCTCCACAGCTGCTGAGTTGTTGGTGTCTGCAGCTGTCTGGAGTGAGACCAAGAACATCCAGGAAAGCCAAGGCTTTCTGGAAGGGGCCACTCTGTTCTCTCTTCAGCTGAACTCTGGCTGCTGTTCTGTGTACCTGAGAGGTCCTCTGCCTTCTGCTCCTTTCTCCTTTGGATTCTAATAAGTCCTTCTAGGGATGGACACATAGCATAGGCAGCAAAGGACCCAAGTTTTGTTTAGAAAAAAAAAAAAAGCTGGGTGTGGCAGCATAGGTTTGTAATCCCAATGCTGGGGAGGTAGGGATCCACAGACCCCTGAGGGTCTAACCAGCCTAGTCTACTTGATGAGTTCCAAGGCATCAAGTGACCCTATCTCAAAAGAAAGACAAAACAAATAACAACAAACTCAAGATAGTCAATAACTGAGGGATGGCAGCTAGACATTGTCCTCTGGCCTCCATGTGCTAATGCATACATGTATATGCCCACCTGCATAAACACATGTACCTGAAAATATACAAACACACACACCCTCACTCTCTCTTTCACACACACTCACATACACTCTCACATACACACACTCACTGTCTCATACACACACTCTCACACACTTACACACACACACACACACACACACACACACAATCCTGATAATCATAAAGCAGGTGTGAGGTTCCCTAGGCAGGCCCCATAGACATTCCCTTGTCTTCTCAGCTGAAAAGCCTGTGAGTGTCTACCTCTGTCGTCTCTTTTCTTTGGGAAAAGACCCTGTTACACGTGTCCAGCACACTGCCACTGCCTGTGTATGTGTTTGACTCTAAAGTGTCTGCAGCCTCATGTTTTGAATGGTGGTGGGCTGTGCAGCCTTTATGAGATGTCTGGCTGGTGGGCGGAGGTCATGGGGGCAGGCCTTTGGATGTGATAACCTGGTGTCTGCTTATCTACAGTATGACCTGCACTGCTTCACTTCCCTCTGCTGCAGATCCAGCTGTTCCTGCTGCCGTCCCTTCTCTGCTTTAGTGGGCAGAAGTCTCAAAAACCATTAGACAAAACAAGCCTTACCTCCCCACCAGGTGCTTTTTCCAGCAACAAGAAAAGTAACTGCTGTGTATCGGTTTTAAAACTTGAACAAAATTAACAGCTAAAAAACTCCACTCCTCACTCACACTAGCCATGTTCGAATTCTCAGTAGCCATGTGTAGCGGGTGTTGCCATAACAGACAGTAGAGATACTGAGCCTTTGGTCATGATAGGCATTTGGCTGGACTGCACGCTACCTTAAATACTGCCAACAGCAACTGCATTTCAAGAGAATTTTAAGAGATGGAGACCTACAAGGATCAAGGGACTTTTCTAAGGATACCTGAGGACTTACAGGAATACATTTGGTTTTGATCTTTTGGGTTCCCTTTCTATGTTTTATTTCAGTTTTGGCTTCTGAAGCAAAATTTAGCATCAAATATATATTTTATTTTTTACAAGTAAAACAGTGTCTTGAAGTATAAAAATACTGTCTCCTTTTCTGGAGGCTTACCAGGGTATATTTAGTACTGTCTAAATTTTTTTCCTATTTTTAGTAGCCTGTGTAAAGACACAAGAAAAAAGTCTTGACTTATTTTTAGAGAGCAAGAAACAGTACCTTGTTTCTTCCTTACCTATGACTATAAGAGAGATAGCCTTATGATACCAATATGATGAACTCAGTTGTGTGAGGATAGCAGATAGGCTAGCCTTGGGTACTAGAACCTAGTGTGTTCAGTGGCCCAGCCAGTCAGCATTACTGCCAGATGCAGGCTGCAGGCTGGTGATCACATATATCCTCCACATACTCCATGGATATGGCTTTACTTAGAGCTAAGTGTGATGATCAGTATCTCCCTCCCCTGATCATGTCTGAGATATGTACAGAGTCTCATGCATTAAAGGGGCTGGAATTCACTGTGAGTGGGAGGGCTAATGGTTTCCTTGCTTTCTTGTAGAAGTCAAACACGGAGACAGGTGGGAGTGAAGGACACAGGGATGCCATTCAAGGGTCCTAAAATTGAAGGGGTGTAGGAACTGCTTCTGAGAGTCAACTTTTCTAACAGGTCTGTTTCAGTACTGCTGTCTATGAGGCATCACAAAATCAAAACAAATTACCTTTTTAATCTATTGCGGTAGGCTGAATAAAAGATGCCCACATTCTAATGGCCAGAACATGAGAATATGCTACTTTACATGGTGAAGTGGATTTTACAAATGTGTGAGTGAAGGATCCTGAGATGCGTAGATTGTTTTGGGTCATCCAGGTAAGTTGAACCTACCCATAGGTGTCTTTTTAAAGGTAAGCAGAAGTGCCAGGTGAGAGTGAACACTCAGGTGGGATAAAGAAGTGGAGATTGGAGTGATTTGGGGATGAGACTGTGAACCAAGGAACGTGATGGCTACTAAAAAGTACCAAGGCCTGTAGTTAGCTCTCTGCTAGTGCCTACAGAGGGGACATGGCTCTGCTGAAAGCTTGATTTGGCCTCAGCTATCCACAGACTCCATCAATAATTGTGCCAACAACATAGCACTGCTGTGACAGATCATAAGAGACATGGATCTAAAGTGTTTAGCATAGTGTCTATAATGTACTAGTGCCAAGTAAATAGTAGATGATTTTTATCCTTTGCTTTTAGAAACTGCATTATTAGAGCCCAGTTGGATCTCACATCTGACATAAAGCCTGCCCATCGCATTCCACTGAAGACAATCCATGTTAGTAGAAGTAGATATAGCTGTCCCAACTGTTTATGGTAATACACCTCAGGATGACCTCACCCCAAGGAGATGCTTCCTAGTCCTTAATCTCCGAAAACTCTTGGCACCCAAGTTCTCCTTAAATAACCTGTTGAATCCCAATGCACAGATACACCACTGATTTCTATGCTTGTATTCTGCACAGCCACCTCTTATGTGCCTTTCGCAGAATGGACTATACACTGGAGGTCCTTTCCTAGATAATGTGGCAGTAGACAAGAAAAATCTATGAGGTTGTGTGGCTGTGAAGTGGATAAGAAAGACTCACAGAATGTCATTAATAAATTGCTGGGTGGCTGCCAGGATGTTGTTTAAGTCTGGTGACCTGTCTTGATAATTTCTTATTGCTTCATGTTGATCCTTTCCTAGGTTTGTGCAGTCCTCGCTGGCTTGGTTTTGTACATATGAGACAAAAAAATAGACAGCAATTAGATCATGAGTAAAAATAGACCTCTGGCCTATAGCCAGCAGCAACCCATCCAAGATGCCCAACCTGTTATCCTCAGTGGCCAGTCCAGGAATACTGGCTGCTAGATAGCTGATTTACAGGAAGCCAGACCACTACCTCTGGTGACAATTCAGAAAACTATGCAATGACACCTATAGTAACCAGTCCTAAATGGTTGTATGTGCCTTTTTCAGAATGGACTATGCACTGGAGGTCCTTTCTTAGATAATGTGGCAGTAGACATGAAAAATCTATGAAGCTGTGAAGTGTGTGAGAAGGACAGCCTCTTACTACCCATCCCATTTCCAGTTTAGGAGCAAACCAGGAAAGCCAAGTGTCACCTCAAGCTAATCAAATGAGAAAGGAGCCCTGCTTCCCGTTGACTCTGCTCCAGCTTCCCTAGCCTAGCCATCTCTGATTGGGGTATGCACAAAGCCTTCCCTTTGTCCCATTACAAAGTCCATCCACTTTTCTACCTGCCTTTCTCTTCCCCAGTGAAAAAAGGTAGTTTATTTCCTCACTGTGTGTGGTAAGTCCTGTACCAGTGTCCTTAGCTAGCTCTCGTTTGTGTGACCTTTTGTTTCTATATACTATGCATACAGCCAGCAAGAGTGGATTTGGAGACAAGACTATGTTCTGTGCTACTTGACCCTGGCAATCTTGATCTTGTGCAATGAAGTCAGAGTAACATTTGTGGCCTCACAAAGCCCAAGACCCCGTCGTCTGTCCCTGTCTTGATGGATTACACGGCTCCTTGTGGAGCAGAGCAGAGTGCGGTGAGATGCGTAGAAACTGTGTTCTAGCTGAACTTGAAGTTGCTGTGGCATAACTGGTGGAACATAAAGGAAGTAATTAGTGAGGGTGGATGGGATTCTGTTTTCAAGAAACACTTGGGAGAAAATTATTTAAGAATGAAGATAACGTATGTCCCAATTCCCCTGTCCCCAAACCTCATTTTAAAGAAGGTAAGCTTTAAGTGGTGTCCTAGGGAATGTTAGGACCTAATGTCACTAATCTGAAAGCTATTAGTGTGAGGAAATAGCCCAGTGGTTACCAGCTGGTAATATTACAGGAGCTTTCTGTGGAGGCCTCAAACTGTTGGTCTTGGAAATTAAGGTCCATGGTGAGGCTCTCTGCAGAGCCATTGTCAAGATCACAACTAACTTTATTGCTGGGTAATATCAAGCCACATTCCCCTGCTGGGTACCTGGCTCCCAGGACCTCAGTTGTTTATTATCCCGGGGGGTCATTCATCATTCTCACCTCCCCTCCTTCTTTTGTCCCTGTAAACAAAAATGACAAGTCAAGATTTGGTACTGCTTAAGAAATTGTTGACACTGGAAAGTTTGCGAAATGTGCTCTTCATTCCTTTGTTTGAATCCTTGCTTCATCTTTGTAGCTACTGTGAGTTGATTGTTGTCTGGAATTGCACAGCTTTTAGTGGTTTGGAATAGTAAATAATGTTGGTCTCTATTTTATATGTTACCTTTATACCTTAACCATATGATTTTGATCTTCTTTACATTATCATCCCAGGAGGCTGGTTGAGCAAAGTATGACAACCATATACCCCATTGAACTTGTGAGAAAGGAGTGATTGACGAGGCAAATTCTTTGGCTTGAGTGAGAGTTATAATGCTGATCTGATATCAGGGGTTCACTGGCTTCAGTTTAGACTAATAGTCTATCCATTGAGTAGAATTCAGACCTTATCTCCCTTTAAAACTAACAACAAACTATTACAGTAAGTTTGGCAGAGAGGAGTGGAGGGAGGTAAGACCATATGATCCTGGCTTAGCATCTTAAGTAGCCAGAATATACCTGAGGAACATGAGAAGGGAGACGGCATGGCTCAGTGTGGCTATCTATAGCCAGAGCCAGCACTCTACTTTCCAAGACAGCCAGCACCAGCTGCATGAGCCATTGAGCTCCTGAAGTGTTAACACTTTGAGTCCATAGCAATTTCAAAGACATTATGAGAAAAGAAAAGAATATAAACCATCTCAGCAACTTACAGATTTACTTTAGGTGGACGTGATGCGTTGGATTAAATTAGATACATCATTCAACTTAATTTCGTGAGACTGTAAATAAAAATGTGATGTGGCCACTACATCACACAGGATGCTCATATATTGTTTCTGTTTGACAATGCTGGTCCAGAACTCACTCTTTGGGTTGGGATGGTTCAGTCTCTAAGTAGGAGAGGGGGAACACAAGAGTTGAGCTGTGTTTCCGATAGGACAAGAACTTTTCGGGAGGTGCCAAAGAAGAGATGCTTGGCTCACTCTGGCCCTGGGACTGAAACCTTATTATGCAAGAACACTGAAGAAGCCCCAGGAGCAATTTCAGTGGAAATATTTTCTCTTCTGAGACCTAGTTTCTTTCCTAAACACCACCCAAGGCCACAATGGATTATTGCTTCCTGGAAATCAAACCAGGGGCTTTAAAGTGTTTCATATTAAAAACAGAAAAACCCAAGAAGGAGACAATAATTATATTTCTAAAAGCTTTTAGAACAAATGCCTGCTTGTGAGACATAATTTTTCTATAAATATTTTATCTTCTCTTTATTTTTTCTTGTTATTCTCCAGCTGAGAGGTTGCACATGGGCAGGAGCAATGACAATTCCCTTAGGATAGAGGATCAAAGCCCACACTAAACTTTGTTCCTGAGTTTTGCAGATTCTACAGCTCTGCCTGTGGATCTGAGATGGAGGGGCCAAGACTCTGTGGACAACACACAAAGACTGCTAAAAAAAAAAAAGCTAAAAGCACATGTACATGAGCCCACTGTTCAAGGCTTGGCCATAGAGAGACATGAGTCCATGACCCCCAAACAACCCATTTTGAAAGACATTTAAAAATATAGGTAGCAAGTCTTTTCTCAACACCATGAATCCATTACAAGGTTTGAGGTAAATATTCATTAAAGATGCCAGGATACTAGCGTGAGAACTCCCGTGGGGGCGGACATGTTCTTCACATCGTGTGCCTGGAGTCTAGCCTACTCATCCTTCAAGTAGGACAACATTTGACAAATGTATTTTGAATGGCAGACTTCATTCATCAACCCACAAGATAAGCAGAGTGTACATGGGTTGTTCACAGTGCTGGATATGCAAACTGGGGAACTGGTGGAAAGGAGAAGCTGAGACAGGACTTAGTCTTGGGTGTAGGTTACATATTGACATTGACCCCTAATAGCCAAAGCAGAGTTGTTAGCAGACATTCAGGTGTCGTGGATGGTAGGTGTATGAACAGAGGAGATTCAAGGTTATCTTTGATGATCAGCAGCCTGGAGGCAGCTCTTCAGCTAGGACTTGGATCTTAGCTGGTATAATCCTTTCAAAGAGATATTGGCCCATGAGGTTTACTCCAACTTAGAAAAGTGAGTTGAGTTCCAGGCATTAGGATTTTTTTTTTTTTTTGAGACAGATCATGCTGGCCTTGAACTTGCTGTATATGTGAAGATGACCTTGACCTTCTGACTCTTGCCAACACATCTTGAGTCTGGGATTACAGACATGTATCATATTTCTTGCTTGTATGGTACTCCATATTGAGCCCAGGGTCTCATGCATACTAGTCAAGAACTCTACCACCGGAGCTACACATCCCAAGCTCCAGGCACTGCAGACTTGACTTGAACCCTGGGTCTAGTGTCTTGGCAATATATATTGGACTGGTGGACTCAGTGTGTTAGAGAGACTGGGACTTGTCATTTACAAACAGGGGAACTGGGATGGCCCAGGGCCGAGACTGTAGCTGGGACACTTATCTTTAAGGGGCAAAGCCCAGAGGTATGTATTTGGTTATCTTAAGCATTTGGTGGCCTTGCATGTTCCTTCTGCATTAGTGTAGGGAGACAAATTCTCTGTGCATCCCTCTGTTCCTGTCCACGGAGCAAGCAAAACACTGACTGCCCTTTGCTTCACACGGGGTTTCAGGAACATGCATCCAGGGGTTGCCTCAGAAGACAGGGTCGGGGCTGGAGAGATGGCTCAGCGGTTAAGAGCACTGGCTGCTCTTCCAGAGGTCATGAGTTCAATTCCCAGCAACCACATGGTGGCTCACAACCATCCATAATGAAATCTGGTGCCCTCTTCTGGCCTGCAGATACACCTGCAGACAGAACACTGTATACATAATAAATAAAAATCTTAAAAAACAAAAAACAAAAAAAAGAAGACAGGGTCATGTCTCCCTTCAATCAGAGGACTGACAGGCTTATTGTCTATGATAAGGTCACAGTTCCTGTCCTGTGTTTCAGTTGCGTCTGCTGGTGTCACCTACCTCTCTTCACATTGCTCTGTAGAAATTGGGATGTAAGGATCCTGCTTAGCAAGGCAAATAATTCTGGCACCTGCAAATACTGAGAATAGTAAACGTCCTTCATCTCTCAGTTTCCATGTTTTCACACGGCCTCTGTAAAAGTATGCAGATAGACTTCCAGTGTGCAAGGAGGGAAAAGCACGGCATTCAGGGTCTTGTATTTTTTGTTTGCTTGTTTGCTTTGAGACAAGGTCTCACTATGTATTCAGCCCTTGGTGCTTTCTATGTAGATCAGGCCGGCCTTGAACTCACAGAGCTCTACCTGCCTGGATTAAAACTATGTGGCACAATACCTAGTTAGGCTTCCAGAGTTTCTGATGGTTCTCCTTCAGAATCTTTTCTTGGTTTATAGAGGAGCTGTAAGAGAACTTGAAAGGATTCTGTAATTAAAATCATGTCAAAGAGTCATTGCTCAGAAGGTAAGAAAAGACAAAACAAACAAACAAACAAACAAAAACACTGCATTAAGTTGGGTCTTTCATTAACAATGTAGTCTGAGATGTTAAGAAGTATAGGTTATGGATGATATTATCAAGGACACACATTATTGATAAATAAGGTGAGAAAGGAAATTGGCTGCACCTACCTTAAAAAGTAGCCAACAACAAAATGGTATTTTGAAACATGCAACAGTACACACACAAGTACATCCACAAATATACACACAAAACATACTAATACACACTAACATACACACATGCACACACACACATCGGGGAAGGGACACAGAAGACACAGGAAGGGGGAAACCTTGACTCTTGCCTTTATTCTGCAAATTATGAAGCAAAAAAAAACATAACAAGAAGAAATCAGAGCTTGCTTCCACAGGAAAGAGGGTTAGAGACTGGCAAGTGTTGTCTGATCTATTCTGTATCTTTATCAAAGAGGAAGTCTTCAGATGTCACAAACCTGGAGGGCTAGATAAAGAGATAGAAGCAGGAAGACCCCACAGGTTAAGGGATTTTTTCAAAATAAAGTGCATCCAAATGAAGCTTCATCTTTTCAATGTAAAGGAATAAAACCTGGTAGGAGGTATTCCTCTGACTCCTTTTTTGGGGATCAGACACTGAGAGGGAAAGAAGGCTTTTAGAAGCCTTGACAGGCTAAGGTGCTTATGTGTAAGTCCCCATGACCTGATTCCTTTATTGTAGTCTTAAGAGCCTTGCTTTCATGGCAATTTCTGTGTTCCCCTTAGCTGTTGCAGGCACTCAGTCTTTCTTTAATCTTAGTTTTTGACTGTACTTTGGGCTTTACTCACCATAATGAGAAACCACTGCATTCAATTGTGCATACATCCTTAAGAAACTTAATTTCAAGGGTCCTTGTCACTGCAACCTAATTTCTTCTACCTTATCTAATGGGCCTCTTCAGCTTCAATACTGCAAATATTGATTGGTGATAATAACACCTACTTTATGAACTTTTGTAATATTTAAAAAAGATGACATTATAGTCATCATAATAAAACACCACCATATCAAGCCTCAGGCCATACTTTTTATCTTTTTCGCTGTATCTTTTTTTTTTTATTTCTTCAAGTTACATCTCAATCACAATCTCCCCCCTACTTCCCCGTCCAGTCACACCCTACCACCCGATTCCCCCTCAATTCCCCATCCTCTTTACTTTTTTTTAAGTTTAAGGTATATCTTTTTCCTCCCAACAGCTCCCACTTTCAGTTCAACAAATGGTTCTTTCCCTTATAACAATAAATACAATACAAAACAACAGAAATAAATAAGCCACAATTATGAGAGTTATATGGCTTAGCATACATTCCCAGTGTCCAGTCCATATGTATTTGGCACCTGACTTTAACATTCTACTATCTAACCATCTCCATGAGTTTAAAGTTCTATATCTAACTCAGCTTTCATACTAACTTGCATCACAATTTTAAAAACATCTTCTTAGATCCAGAACACCCTCTTGATTCCTAAACAACTCAAAATTTAACTATGAGACTCTTCAACCACCTCAGAGACCTGAGAGGGATAAATATATCTGACTATATAGAAAATGCAGGGCCCGCAGCTTCCAAAACTAAGAAGTGACATACCAGTGGCTGCCTGGACAGTTCCCATTTTCTCTCCATACATTACAGTATCAATCTTCAGCGGTTTGGCCCTGTTTCTCTGACAGACATTGATTGTAGAGCAGGAATTATGAAGGACTTGCCTTCCCTGTCTTGGCAGAGCTAAGCTGTCAACTTACCTCCTTCCAAGTTTTGTCCTTTTTGGACAGCATTCTGTCTACATTTGAAGCAAGGGGTTTTTCTTGCCAAGCGATAGGCTTGCCACTAATTCAATCATCTCCCACAGGAGATTCTTCTACTTGGAGTAGAATAGGGGGTGCTGTCAGGAGCTGACATGTCTTGATATCAAAAAATCTAAAGTTAAGAAAACCTTTGAATGCCATATTCTGCAGATCTCTTGAGGTTTTTGAAGATGCCCTATCTATCTCCTATATTTAGATACTCAAATGTTGCTTGTCTCTTAGCAACTTGATTTCTGATTAGCTTAGAAAATAACTATAATAGACTGTCATAGTACCTAACAAAATGACAAGCTTGCATGACTATTAGTTTGCATTTCTTTAATATCCTAAACAGTTTATGACAATTGGTAGCAAAAGGCCGAAATTTCACATTTCATTTTTTTTTTACCCCCTAACCCTTCCATTCCACTCCTCTGGAGTGGAGTGTCCCTACATAACAGTCCCTCACCCCAGTTCAGAGGTCATATGAGGGCCAAGAGCCTCCTCATGTACTTGGAGACTACAAGGCAGTACCACCAGTGAAAAGTGTCTCATTGCCAGGGAGAGAAAACTAAAAAACAAACAAACAAATAAAAAAATAAAAAGCTTATGTCCATGTTCCCTTTGGTGCATTGGCTGTAGTATCGTTATCCTGTACTATATAGCTAAAATCTTACTATAAGTGAATAGATGCCATGTGCATCCTTCTGGGTCTGGGTTAGCTCACTCAGGATGAGGTTCTCTAGTTCCATCCATTTGGCTGCAAATTGCATAATTTCATTGTTTCTGATAGCCGAGTAATATTCCATTGTGTAGATGTACCACAGTTTTTTAATCATTCTTCGGTTGAGGGACATCTGGGTTGTTTCCAGTTTCTAGCTATTACAAATAAGGCTGCTATGAACATAGATGAGGAAACTTCCTTATGATTCAGTGAGGAGTCATTTGGGTGTATACCCAGAAGTGGTATGGCTGGGTCCTGAGGCAAAGCTATTCCAAGTTTTCTAAGATATCGCCATACTGACCTCCATAGTGGTTGCATAAGCCTGCACTCCCACCAGCAATGGAGGAGGGTTTCCCTTTCTCCACACCCTCGCCAGCCTGTGCTGTCATTTGAGCTTTTGATCTTAACCATTCTGACAGGTGTGAGATGAAATCTCAGAGTCATCTTGAGTTGCATTTCTCTGATGATTATGGATGTTGAGCATTTCTTCAAGTGTCTTTCAGCCATTAGGGATTCCTCCTTTGTGAATTCTCT
Source organism: Lophiomys imhausi (assembly GCA_907164525.1). NCBI lineage: Eukaryota > Metazoa > Chordata > Mammalia > Rodentia > Muridae > Lophiomys > Lophiomys imhausi. The sequence continues at coordinate 1,145,721 of CAJQZJ010033173.1, forward strand.
ATTTAGCTCCGTCCCTCATATTTTGATTGGATTATTTGGTTTCTTGGCATTTAATTTCTTGAGTTCTTTGTAGATTTTGGATATTAGCCCTCTGTCAGATGTCAGGTTGGTGAAGATTTTCTCCCAGTCTGTAGGCTGCCGTTTTGTTCGAATGACAGTGTCTTTTGCCTTACAGAAGCTTTTCAGTTTCATGAGGTCCCATTTATTGATTGTTGGTCTTAGGTCCTGAGCTGTTGGTGTTCTGTTCAGGAAGTTATCACCTGTGCCAATGAGTTCGAGGGTTTTCCCCACTTTTTCTTCTAGTGGATTTAGTGTGACCAGCCTTATGTTAAGGTCTTTGATCCACTTGGACTTAAGTTTTGTACAAGATGATAAGTATGGGTCTAATTTCATTCTTTTACAAGTGGACATCCAGTTGGACCAGCACCATTTATTAAAGATGCTTTACATTTACATTGTATGGTTCTGGTTTCTTTGTCAAAAATGACTGTAGGTATGTGGGTTTATTTCTGGGTCTTCAATTCAATTCCATTGGTCAACTGGTCTGTTTCTATACTAGTACCATGCTGTTTTTATTAATATTTCTCTGTAGTACAGCTTGAAATCTGGGATGGTGATACCTCCAGATGTTTTTTTTTTTTTATTGTACAGGATTGATTTAGCTATCCTGGGTTTTTGTTGTTCGATATGAAATTGAGAATAATTCTTCCAGGTCTATAAAGAATTGTATTGATATTTTGATAGGAATTGCATTGAATCTATATATTGCTTTTGGTAGGATGGCCATTTTTATTATGTTGATCCTACCTATCCATGAGCATGGGAGATCTTTCTATCTTCTAAAGGCCTCTTCCATTTCTTTCTTCAAGGGCTTGAAGTTCTTGTTGTACAGGTCGTTTACTTGCTTGGTTAGAGTTACCCCCAGGTATTTTATATTGTTTGTGGCTATTGTGAAGGGGGTTGTTTCCCTTATTTCTTTCTCAGCCCATTTGTTTGTTGTATAAAGAAGGGCTTCTGATTTTTTGAATTAATTTTGTATCCAGCCACCTTGTTTAAGGTATTTATCAGCTGTAAGAGTTCTCTGGTGGAATTTTTGGGGTCCCTTATGTATATTATCATATCGTCTGCAAATAGGGATAATTTGACTTCTTTGTTTCCAATTTGTATCCCTTGATCTCCTTTAGCTGTCTTATTGCTCTAGCAAGAACTTCAAGTACTATATTGAAGAGATATGGTGAAAGTGGGCATCTTTGTCTTGTCCATGAGTTTAGAGGAAATGCTTCAAATTTCTCTCCATTTAATTTGTTGTTGGCCACTGGCTTGATGTAGATTGCCTTTATTATTTCTAGGTACAGTCCTTGTATGCCCGTTCTCTCCAGAACTTTTAGCATGAAGGGGTGTTGGATTTTGTCAAATGTTCTTTCTGCATCTAGCGAGATTATCATGTGGTTTTTTTCTTTCATCCAGTTTATATGGTGAATTATGTTGATAGACTTTCGTATGTTGAACCATCCCTGCATTCCTGGGATGAAGCCTACTTGATCATGGTGTATGATATTTTTTATGTGTTCTTGAATTCGGTTTGGTAGTATTTTATTAAGTACTTTTGCATCTATGTTGATGAGGGAGATTGGTCTGAAGTTCACTTTCTCTTTTGGGTCCTTGTGTGGTTTAGGAATCAGGGTGACTGTGGCCTCATAGAATGAGTTTGACAATGTTCTTTCAGATTCTATTTTGTGAAAGAGTTTGAAGAGTATTGGTGTTAGCTCCTCTTTGAAGGTCCGGTAGAATTCCGTGCTAAAGCCATCTGGTCCTGGGCTGTTTTTGGTTGGGAGATTTTTAATGATTGTTTCTATTTCCTTAGGGGTTATAGGGCCATTTAATCTGTTAACCTGACATTGATTTAGCTTCGGTAGGTGGAATCTATCAAGAAAATTGTCCACTTAGCTTAAGTTTTCAAATTTGGTGGAGTATAGATTTTTAAAGTAGGACCCAAATATTCTCTGGATTTCCTCAATATCTGTTGTTATTTCTCCCTTTTCATTTCTGATTTTGTTGATTTGGGTTTTTTCCCTCTGCCTTTTAGTTAATTTGGCTAAGAGTCTGTTTATTTTGTTGATTTTCTCAAAGAACCAACTCTTGGTTTCATTGATTCTTTGTATAGTTCTTTTTGTTTCTAAGTTGTTGATTTCAGCCCTAAGTTTGATGATTTCCTGCCTTCTGCTCCTCTTGGGAGTGTTTGCTTCTTTTTTTATCAATTCACCCAGCTTAGCTGTTAATTCGCTAATATGAGCAATTTTCTTTTTGAAGGCATTTAGTGCTATGAACTTTCCTTGTAGCACAGCTTTCATTGTGTCACATTGGTTTGGGTATGTTGTGCCTTCATTGTCATTGGATTTTAAGAAGTCTTTGATTTCCTTCTTTATTTCTTCCCTGACCCAGTATTCATCCATCAAAGAGTTTTTCAATTTCCATGTGTGTGCAGGCTTTCTGTTGATTTTTTTGCCATTGAAGTCCAGCTTTATTCCACGATGGTCTGATAAAATACAGGGGGTTATTTCAATTTTCTTCTATTGGTTGAGGCTATCTTTGTGTCCAACTATATGGTCGATTTTGGAGAAGGTTCCGTGAGGTGCTGAGAAAAAGGTGTATCCTTTTGTGTTTGCGTGAAACGTTCTGTAGATATCTGTTAGGTCCATTTGGTTCATGATCTCTGTTAGACTCATTATTTCTCTGTTTGGCTTATGTCTTGATGATCTGTCCATTGTAGTAAGTGGGGTGTTGAAGTCTCTCACTACTATTGTGTTGGGATCAATGTGTGATTTAAGTTTTAGAAGCATTTCTTTTACAAATCTAGGTGCCTTTGTATTTGGGGCATAGATGTTCAATATTGAGATGTCCTCTTGATTAATGTTTCCTTTAACGAGTATGTAATGCCTGTCTCTGTCTTTTTTTTATTAACTTCAGTTGGAAGTCTATTTTGTTTGATATTAGGATGGCTACTCCAGCTTGCTTCCTGGGTCCATTTGCTTGGGAAACCTTTTTCCCATCCCTTTACTCTGAGATAGTGTCTATCTTTGATAGTGAGATGTATTTCTTGTATGCAGCAAAAAGATGGGTCTTGTTTACGGATCCAGTCTGTAAGCCTGTACCTCTTTATTGGCGAGTTGAGTCCATTGATATTGATGGATATTAGTGACCAGGGGTTGTTATTTCCCATTATTTTGGTATACGTGGTGGTCCTGTGTTTCTTTTGGTTTAGTTGCTGTGGGGTTTTCTATTTCCTCTGTTTTCTTGGGTGTAGTTATCTTCTCTGGGTTGGAATTTTCCTTCTAGGATATTCTGTAGGGCTAGGTTTGTGGGTAGATATTGTTTAAATTTGATTTTGTCATGGAATATCTTGTTTTCTACATCTATGTTGATAGACAGTTTTTCTGGGTATAGTAGTCTGGCTGGGTACCTATGTTCTCTCAGGGCTTTTAGGACATCTGCCCAGGACCTTCTAGCTTTTAAAGTTTCTGAGGAGAAGTCAGGTGTAATTCTGATGGGTCTGCCATTTTATGTAACTTGTCCTTTTTCTCTCACAGCTTTTAATATTCTTTCTTTGTTCTGTACATTTGGAGTTTCAATTATTATATGGCAAGATGAGTTTCTTTTCTGATCTAATCTGTTTGGTGTTCTGTAAGCCTCTTGGATTTTTATTGGTATCTCTTTCTTTAGGTTTGGGAAGTTTTCTTCTATGATTTTGTTGAAGATATTTCCTGGATCTTGGAGTCAGGAGTCTTCTCTTTCCTTTATGTCTGTAATTCTTAGGTTCTGTCTTTTCATTGAGTCCTTGATTTCTTGGATGTTGCGGGTGAGAGATTTTTTAGCTTTCTCATTTTCTTTGGATGTTGTACTGATTTATTCCATTGAATCTTGCATGCCTTAGATCCTGTCTTCCATCTCTTGTATCCTATTTTTGGTACTCATACCCGTAGTTCCTGTTCTCTTCCCTTGATTCTCCATTTCCACTTTTAACTCTGACTGTGTTTTCTTTATTGCTTCCATTTACATTTTCATGGGTTGAATGATTTTATTTGTTTTTTACATTTCCTGCTCCAATTTGCTTGTTTTTGCCTAGAAGTCTTCCATTGCCCTGTCTTTTTCCTGTTCAAATTGAGCCACCTTGTTTTGGAGCTCTCAAATGGTATTATCCATGGTTTCACTTGTGAAATTATGGCTTCTTTGAATTCCTTCGTAGATTTAAGTTCTTCTTGAAGGGACTCTATCACTTTCCATAATGTAGAATTGTCATCTTTTTCATGTATTTCAGCTCTGGTGAGGTGGTCAGGATTGGATGAACTAGCATAGTTGTGTTTTGTTGGAGTCATGACTCCCTGATTTCTGTTTTTTTTTTTTTTTTTTTTTTTTTTTTCTGGGACCTTTGGACGTTGGATGTACTTAGCTGTCTGGTCCTGTTGTCTTCTGGGCTTGGATCCAAAGGGGGCACTTTGGAGTAGTAGTCGAATTGGCTGACTCCACCCCTGTAAGGTGAGTCATTCAGCACCACATCCCAGGTGGAAACCTCACTGATCCAGGGGGTGGAGCTATATATACTTAAGTGCTGGCTCCCCGCTGGAAGGGCCTGTACTAGCAAAAAAGTCTGATAATAATAATAAAGACCTCACAGTTTGCCCAGGATTGGACCCTGTGGTTGGTAAATCTGCCTTCACCCCCTGTAGCCTTGCCACTCTCACAGCCCTGCCTATGTGTATATGGAGCTGGCAAATGGCATCACTGTCGTCCAAGTTCCCATACACCACAGTGGAACGTTATCTGCAGCTGGAAGGGTATCCTGCAGCTCAATTCAGCTGCAGGATTTTTTTTCCCAATGACTGTAAATCCAATAGGGGAGCCTGTCCAGCACCCCTCTGGGGGTGCACAGATATGTCTGGGCTTTCCAAATGCAGCTGTGGACAGCTGACTGCTGGGCTGATCCCTGTGGAGCCCTCAGCCCCTGTGTGCCCGACGAGCCGCATGCCCCTAAGAGTGTGTGGCATTTCCATGGGTCTGCAACCTTTCACTAAATAGCCGGAACATCTGTGTGGGATCTTGGGGGCCCAGTAGGCTGGTGAGTAACCTGTGTGGGTTCTTAATCTGCCTGCTGGGTATTAGAGTGGATCTTACCCGGTGTCTCTCCTTGTGGGGGTTCCTGATTCCTGGATTCAGTGGCTTCCGTGTGTGTTAGAATGGGAGGGAGAGTCCTGCCCAGTTACTTTTAATGGTCCCTAGGTAGCTGGGTGAAACCCAGGTGAGTCCCGTCACTCAGATTTTTTTTTTTTTTGTACAGCGTCTTATAACTTTTGTGGCGTTGTGGCTGTTTTCCCCGAGATTAAAATGCCCAGTATATCTTCCCAATGTCCAGTTTATACATATTTGGCCCCTGACTTTAACATTCTACTATCTAACCATGTCCATGAGTTTAAAGGTCTATATCTGACTCAACATTCATACTAACTTGCAACACACTTTTAAGAGCATCTTCTTAGATCTATAACACCCTCTTGATTCCTAAACAACTCAAAATTTAACTATGAGACTCTAGCTGTCTATTCTTCAACCACCTCAGAGACCTGAGAGGGATAAATATATCTGCTTATATAGGAAGTGCAGGGCCTGCAGCTTCCAAAACTAAGAAATGACATACCAGTGACTGCCTGGACAGTTCCCATTTTCTCTCCATACATTCCTGCATCAGTCTTCAGCCTTTGGGTCCTGTTTCTCTCACAGACACTTGTTGTAGAGCAGGGATTATGAAGGACTTACCTACCCTGTCTTGGCAGAGTTAGGCTGTCGACTTCCCTGCTACCAAGTTTTGTCCTTTTTGGACAGCAGTCTGTCTGCAGTTGGTGCAAGGGGTTTTTTCATGCCAAGAGATAGGCTTGCCACTAATTCAACCATCTTACAGTGGAGGTTCTTCGATGCTTATCTTCTACTTGGAGTAGAATAGGGGGTGCTGTCAGAAGCTGATATGTCTTGATATCAAAAAAAATCTTAATTCACTTTTTAAAAGTCAATGGGGGGGGGGGTGGAATTATCCTTAAGTTTTGTGTCCGAACTTTCTTAGATGATGTAACTTACAGCCTGTCCATGAAGGGATGATGACTCCTAGTCAGGTGTGTGGATAATTTTTCATGACCTTGAATAGAGTTTAAGAAGTCCTGGGACATTTGAGCTCCCACAGTAGCTCTCTGAAAACCATTGAGAGATGGATCGATGGCCACGAGCACTGGCTGATCTTCCAGAGGAGATGGGTTTGGCTCCCAGCACCCAAATGGCTTATAACCATCCATCACTACAGTTCCAGAGGATCCAATGCCCTCCTCTGGCCTCTGTGAGCACCAGACATGCACGTGACGCACAGATATATATGCAAACAAAACACCCAGACACATACAATCATAATTGATTAATTAATTGATGGTGAAGCTTTGTCTAAAAAAAAAAAAAGCAAACACAATACAAACAAACAAGCAAAATCCACAAACACAACCAAAACATGTCAACCCACATTCCAGCCATTTGTCTGCTGTGATTTCATTTCTTTTTCCTGCTTGTCTTTTCTGAATGGGAATCAATGAATTGGACTAGTGAAATTGCTCAGCAGATAAAGTGCTTGCCACAAAAACTGACCATGTGAGTTTGATTCCTAGAAATCATTTATCTGAGAAAGGAGAGAACTGAATCCAAAATTGTCCTCTTACATCCACACCCACCAGGGCACACATGTACCACCCCCATCATTAATACAAATAATAATAATAATTTTAAGGAAAGAATCACTGAATTGGCTGAGTCTCTGGGAGGACATTTTAAAATTGAATTTTTTACATATACTAATAAAAACATTGTCCAGAATTTAAGGACTGATATTTTTAAATAAATTTGTTTCATCACTTTAAAAGTATGTACAATGGCTAGGTTCTAAAGATCGTGTCTGTGAGTCAGGATTCTAAATCCAGTGATAATGGCCCTGATGGATGGAGCCTGAGGCATCATCGAGAATAACTAGAATGAGATTGTGTATAGCTTCAATGACTTGAGCCTCTCTGGATCCCTCCTCTGTGGTATTTATACCTATGATTTTGAGGAACCCTCTGCCATTGAGAAGCATGCTATTCTTCCTTGTATCAAGGGTTATGATGTGATTTCTCAAGCCAGGTCTGGCACTGGGAAAACGGCTACATTTGCCATATTAATTCTGCAGCAAGTGAATTAGATCTAAAGGCCACTGAGGCTTTGGTTCTGGCTCAGCTGGTACAAAAGGTGGTCATGGCATTAGGAGACTACCTGGGTATCTCTTATCATGCCTGTATTGGGGGGACTAATGTGTGTGCTGAGGTGCAGAAGGTGCAAATGGAAGCACTGCATATCATTGTGGGCACCCCTGACCAGTGTTTGATATGCTTAACTTGAGACACCTGCCCCCCAAATACATCAAGATGTTTGTATTGGATGAAGCAGATGAAATGTTAAGCTGTGGATTTAAGGCCCAGATCGAGGATATATTCCAAAATCTCAACAGTGACACACAGGTAGTTTTATTGTCTGCTACAATGCCTTCTGATGCCATTGAGGTGACCAGGAAGTTCATGAGAGACCCCATTCGGATTCTTTTCAAGAAGGAAGAATTGACCATGGAGGTACCCACCAATTCTACATCAATGTGGAACGAGAGGAGTGGAAGCTTGACACATTGTGTGACTTGTATGAAACACTGACTCTCAACCAGGCTGTAATCTTTATTAACACAAGAAGGAAGGTGGATTGGCTCACTGAGAAGATGCATGCCCAGAATATTTCACTGTTTCTGCCATGCATGGAGATATGGACCAAAAGGAACAAAATGGTTTGGTTCTAGCAGAGTATTAATTACCACTGACCTGTTGGCTGGGGCATTGATATGCAGCAGGTCTCTTTAGTCATCAATTACGAACTTCCCACCAACAGGGAAAACTACATCCACAGAATTGGTCACAGCAGTCGTTTCAACCACAGAGGTGAGGGTATTAACATGGTGACAGAGGAAAAGGACTCTTTGAGACATTGAGACTTTCTGTGACACCTCTGTTGAAGAGATGCCCTTCAATGTTGCTTACGTCATTTGAGGAGCTGTCCTGCCACCTGGTCCTAGCCAGAGTTCAGTCCTAGGGTGTTGAAGAAAAGCTGGAGGAGGAAGGGAAGGGAGCCAAGGGGTGGGCATCTTGTTTTTTGTTTTTTTCTCTCTCTCTTTGAATAATTGTCACTTTTGAGGTTAAAATATTATATACAATGGAATCTACATACCACAATAAAGTAATATTTCTGTGGTATATGGAAACTACACAAAAATTAATTTTTATGTCTAGAAATTTTATATTTCCCCTCTTTTTTCTTCAAAATCAATGTATCTCCTCATTGAATGAAAATAAAGCAAAAAAAAAAAAATGGAAGGACATGACTGCTCTTAGGTATGGTGGAGGAGAAGGTTTATTGTAGATATGCCAGAGAGCATAGTCAGGTGTGGAGGGAAGCCTAGTTCATACCTGAGCTGGAGAGTTCAGGTTAGGCAGCAGGGTTTACCTGCCACGAGAGTGCTGTGACTGAGGGATGCTGGGGCCATCATTAGCTCTGAGATGTTGATGGGCACATCAGTAAGCCATTTGTCCTAGGATTTGAGACCTAGTACTCTTACGGTGTCCCTTACAATGGATAGCTTACATTGATTAGTCCTATCATGTCTACCGGAAAAGTCTAAAGGTTTGTGACCTGGAGCTGGGAGCATGTGGAGTACTGCAGGGCACATCACAAGCCACCTCAGGGTAGGGTTTGGGGACAGCAGGTGAGTGGCAGGTGATTGAAAAGGTAGGTGAGAACCTGTCTGGCCTCAGGGATATTGTTGGGGAGATACTTTTATGAAGAAAAGTCATGGTGTGACAATTCCTGTCAACACTTCAAGTTCTGGGCTTGCTCAGAAAGGTTGCTACCCCATGCCTCTGTGTGCAGCAGTTTGAAGATCATTTAATTGGAAAGGAAGAAGGATTCTACCTTGTGGTAATTGAGAACATGAGTATGTCCTTTATCTTCTGTATCTCAGTCCTCTCCTATAGAATAGAAGAAGCCCATATCTACCTTCTGAGGTGTCAGAAGGTGTACATGGGTTTATATCCAGCAGATGTTGAACAGACTTGTGCAGTAGAGGCTTAGAATATCAAGACACAAACGTAAGTAAGAAACACTGAATCTCATGCAACTTAAGAGTTTATACACTCCAAAGCAAGTGTTGGTTTTGACTGTCTTCTAATATTAGCTTCAGAATGTAGCTTTCAGCTTCTCACCTTTTCATACAGCATTTCATATTGCAGAATGATGATGGGTAGTTTCAGTTATCAGCTTGACAAAACCCAGAATCAACTGGGAAGAGTCTCTTTGAGGGACTGTATACATTGGGTTGGTCTGTGGGGAGTTATCCTGAGTTATTTGATGTTGGAAGACCCAGCACAGTGTGGGAAGCACCATTCCCTAGGCAGAGGGTCCTGTGCTGTGTAAGAGTGAGGACACTGAGCTAAGTAAGCAGAAGCATGTGCATATTCAGTCTTCTGCTCTTGACTGTGGGTGTGATGTGACTACCTCTTTTAAGTTCTGTGGTCTTGACTTCTCTGCCATGATGGATTATAACTTGGAATCGTGATCTTAAATAAATCCCTTCTCTTCTAAGTTGCTTTTGGTCAGAGTATTTTGTTACAGTGACAGCAGTGAAAATAGGACAGGAATGGAGGTTGGGATCCCCATCCATATGAAGGAACTCACTACACAGCAACATAAGTTGTCTCAGGCAATAGAATTCATGGCTGCTCCGTCCTGAACCAGAGCAGGTGACTAGCAACCAAGAAACAAAAAGTGTTCCTTCTAAGGTAATTTTTTTGATAAGGCAATCTGTCAGCCTGGTTGTCAAGGACTTCATTGGAATGTATTCATGAGGGTCATAGTGCTTGTTAAGAAGGGTTTCCAAAGGCTTCTTCGATAATGACGGAAGGCAGGCACAGCCATGTTAACATGTTATAAACAGTTCCAGAGGGCAACTGATGCTGCACACTGCACTTTATTTTTCTTTAGACAGACACGGGGAGTTAATGGCAATGTAACGTTTTCCAACAACACAAAGTGTCATTATATTTAATGGTAGCCAAATGGAGACTTACTTTACCTTAACTATGCAAAGTACACGTGTATATTTCTTATATGTACAGTGCTATAGGTATCAGCCACGCCTAAAAATATCCCATGGATAAAAGTATGAAAATCTTGTTAACAAAGCTTTCAATACAAAAACACTTATTTTTACATTAATTTACTTAAGAATAACCCCAATATAACTAAAGCCAAAGCAAAACTTAGTTGAAAACTTAAGAAGAAATTATAATAAACAACCCCCCTCTCCAAAGGAAAGTGTCTCATAAAGGAAACTGAATCTGCCATCAATCCTTCAGATACTATCTTGGAGGGGAGAATTTAATGAAATGAGCCAGCTGGAGGGCCCACTACAGGCTTCCCACATGGTAAGGTGCACGCATTGTGGCACAGCCACATGGCTGGCACATGAACATTCCCAGGATTTCTGATAAGCTGGCTTTTCCGCCCTCCATGACTGTTTTCATCTTCTGTTCTGAACTTGGGGCACAAAAGACTATCTTTAGGTTATTTTTCTTGTATATCCATGGTTAAGTGCTAACGTACCATTCTTGCTCCACCTGCTTTTCTTTGTTCCTGGTGAGATGAACACCACAGAGCTGTCTATAGAGGATTGACTGGTTCCCTGGGTAAGGCTAAGGGATGGCTACGATCACTTACCTAATTCAGTCTCACAATATTTTCCTTAATTCCATCTTATCTATTTTTTTCTACATTGTGTATAATAAACATTGAGAAACAGATGTCCCTACCAACTGGAAGGTTGCTGTTTAAATATCCTACTGGCTAAAATGTCAAACTTACTGTTTAAACACTCATTAGCCATATCCAACTTGAAACATACACTATTGCATGACCATATTAAGCCAGACTTTGAACTGTGTCAGTGTCCCTGGAATCTAAATGTACCACAGAGCTTTCTTGCAAAAAGCCTTCAGAGGCACATAACATTGAGCCCCGAAAAAGTCCCTCATTGTCCACAGTTCTGATTTTTCTGAAGACCTTCACATCCTGGTCCAATCTGGGGAATGTTCTACTCATTTAAGAATTGTTCCTCTCTCCCACCTCATAACAAATGTCCTCTGTTCCTATAATAATGACATAGAAAAATCCCTGAAAGATCCAAATTGGGCAACAATACAGATCTGATTAGAGCCTTCATAGGCCTGACAATGTAGAATTGTATTTCTTAAAAAGTGTGTAACCATATTTGTCTGAGCTGCAATAGACACCATAGAATAAGATCAGACTAGAACTTCAGCGGCTCCCTAATTTCCTTAGACCAGTTTATGTTTCAACCTTTTCCTGTTATTTTTTCTGATAGGGTAGGTGTACATTTCTAACCATAAGTGATAAGGAAATATAAAGGCACCCAGCACCTTCAAAGCACAGTTAGAGGAGAAGTTCGCATTTATGAGTCATTTTAGTCTAGGTTTGATTACAAATACAGACTATTCACAATTATTCAGTTTGGAAGCTAGACATGTGGGCATTGCCTCCACTTTCTACACTCAGTCTTGATTATTATAATCCCTCTGGGTTTCTGAGCACCTCCTAAGCCCTGCTTCCCTCTCCTGAGACACAGTGAGGCTTTTAGATGTAATAAGTGTGTGTCCGTGAAAAAAAAAAATGTATGTATGAAGGCCACACCTGAACATGCAGAGACAAGTGAGCTGGGCAGGATGGAAGGCTTACGTGAACGACATGAAAGTGCTTCCTTAACTGTGGCTGTCATGGAAATCTCAAGTGTGCACACACGTTCACCGCTGAGAAATCATTGGGGATGAACTTCTCCATTTTTTCCCATCTCTCTCTCTCTCTCTCTCTCTCTCTCTGAGTGTCTGGGGCACTGGAAGGTGCTAGGGTGTGCTTCTCTTCATTGCTTTCTCTGAGCCTCTCAGCCCAGTTCTATGTCTTCTGGCTCTGTTTGATGGAGAGAAGATTCCAAAGCTTACAAAGGAGTTGAGATTTGGGCATGAAAACCTTCTTAATATGAAACGCATGGGGCTGGATCTCTGTTGGCTGATTGCAAAATAATTGAGACTATTTTTTAAAAAGGAAGAAGAAACAGGCTAGTTGAGGCTTCTCTATACAGTCTTTGCTCCTGACATGTTTTTAACAAGAAAAATGCATCATCAACTATTCTTTCAGCAAGTGCAGTCACAATACTGTCCAGTTCTGGGGTCCAGTGATGGGCAAATTTGCCATTCAAAACAGAAAACAAAATCCCACACCCGAAGGAATCCTATGAACTTCTTCTTTTTTAAATATATATATATACATTTTTTCAAATACTCTACAAATCCCAGTTTGAACAGTAACAACAAAAACAAAAGAGAAACAGGCTTTATATTTAAAATGTCTGTTTTCTTCATCGTTATTTCTAGAAGCAGCTTGAAGGAGCCCGCCACTTGGCATGTACTGCAAGCAAACTGACTCCGTTATAATGACCTTCGAGGGATAGCAGCACAGGGTTTGTTAAGCCATATTCATCACGTGGAAAATGTAAACCTTTCATGGGATAATATTTTGCTTAAAAATTAGAATAACTTGAAAAAGTTTAATCACACTGCTTTCTGAAGCCGTCTGGGAGGTCTGGCTTTCCTGCTCTTGCAATGATGCAAGGCACCTGCATTTCCCAGAGACAGGCCCAGGGGAAGGTGCGTAAGATGCATCTATCCTGGAACAGGCCACACAAAGCAACTCTCTGAAGGCCCAACCGCCATGGCGGTTCTAACCCTTTGCTCTGTTTCCCATCTGGATTTCCAACTGAATGAATCTCATGGGTTTAACCAAACATGCATGTAATCCTAGGTAACTTGAGTTAAATACTGAATTGTCTAGGGACAAGTAAAACTTGAAGAAACAAGGTCAAATGAACAACAGCTATATCCATCACGATAAGCAATCCCAGGGGTCTATACAGGCAGAGAAGTGAGTTCAAACAACACAGCTGAGGAGTCAATGAAACACAGGTTCTCTCAGCACCCCACAACTCTCTTGGGCTTTTCCCACCTTTTCAGAAATACTTTGGAAGAATTAAGAGACAAATATCTCAAATGGAAAAATTAGCTTTTTTGTTAGTGTTACTAACAAAAATTCTGGAGGTCATAACTAAATACGTTTTTTAAAAATGCTGAGATGCATGTATTCTTTTTGAAAGCAGCTTTTGAAATATCAACCATGGTAATAAACATTGAAGTACATCTCAAAGTTAATACAGATTAATGGTACAGAGTGTGATAACACCACAAAGTTAACTCCACAAATGTCTCCATGCTAATTCTAAACTTGGGGAAAATATTTCCTCTTTCATTAGCTGGATATTTTACTCCTATTGTTATTCCTCTATAATTTTCCTTTTTTTTTTTTTTTTTTTTTTTTGGTCCCAGGATGTACAGATAATCTCCACATTCCATACATACCTGAAACTTTTTATTTCCTCCCTCTGTCAGGTTTCAAATAAAATCAAACTGCAACAAGATAATGTTTTACATGTAATTCCATAGACATGGGTCATTGAATCCTTGAACCTGGTTTCAGTGCTTCCTTGGGATTTATAACCCTCCCCAAAGAAACCTAAAGCCTTGCCTTAAACGTGACAGACCACTGCTAACAGGTGCTTGTGGCTGCCTAGAGGGCCACAGACAGGCTTCTTTTCCTGTGGGGTGGTGTCCCTGCCTCCTCACACCCTCTGGCAGGACAGGCACGGAGCTATCTCCTCTGCAGTGGCAAGTGTCTTAGGGCGGTGTCTCTCATGCTTCAGACAAAGCAGGCTTGCGTGAAGCTCCTGAGGGTAGCCCCAGTGAGTGAGTGAGTCCCACTATTGCTCTTTCTTACTATGCAAGTCTGAGCTCTGTCGGCTTCCAGACATTCAGAGACCAACTGTTCTGTTCCAAGCTCCATGTGGACACTGGTGAGAGCAACATTAGGCAAGGCTGAGGCCTTGTTGCCGAGCCACAGGGAGGGTCTGCAGATGATGGTCTCCTAAAAGCAGGCACTTGTGACCGCCTGAAGCACTAGGTGACCTCATTCTTCCTGATGCTGAAGAAGTCGCCGCACATCCACTTCCTTGAATCCATAAGCCTCTGTTCCCTACTCAGACAGAGTGAGTATTGGAGGAGGGGTGGGCGTATCCAAAATATATGAATATCTACAATCAGGGATTAAGGTACTGGATGATATCATATAAACTGCTAAAAATGCTTGTGGGCACAATTGGTAGCTTAAAAAAATAATTTCCTATAGTTTAAGGGCATTTTCCCATCACTGTCATTCAGTGGGGAAGTCTCAGTGGGTAGCAAGTCCATTTGAAGTTCCCAGCCTTTGTCCTCTGACTGGGTATGTACCATGGGAGTCACAGTACAAGTCCTCTCTCCAGTACAAGGAAGACCAGACTTCCTTGTAGGCACCTGCCCCCTACAGTATCCTAGCCTCCAAGGCCAGTGTAGATCACATTGAAGCCTTCTCCACAGCTTCCAGCAGCCAGACTACAGGCTTCCCCAGCAGTCAGGGTCCTGTGCCATTTGCTTTTAAGATGATGGGCCAGTCTGGCCAATATGGAAAACAGATCCATGTCCATAGGCACAGGCCAACAGGTGGAGCCACAAGTGGTTCTTGGCAATTCCTGGTAGGGTTTCCAAAGCCTGGAGTCTCAGCGGAAATGTCTTAAATAAATAAATCTTTTTTTTCCTAAATAATGTAAAAAATAAATGATATTTCCCTTTGGCAGTAAATAGCTGATTTGACTGTTTGCCTGAATGTGTGTGTGTGTGTGTGTGTGTGTGTGTGTGTGTGTGTGTGTGTATTCTGCTTTAAAAAAAAAGACCACACCTTTGTTTCATGTTACACCATTGATAATGCATATTATTTCTACTGCTTTAGTGAACCTTTTGCATATTTTTGGGGTAGGTCTATGGACCTCACTTGTGGCCCAGGTAGGCACCCAGAGTGATGCAGGCCCCCACCAGGGCCAGGCTGAGTAGGGTCTTCAGAGATATCCAGGAGAAATCAAATAGAGGTCGCACGCTGGGGCCATATAGTTCCACAAAGGCGTCCTGCAGAGGGGGAGAGAAAGAAGGACAAAGAAAGAACATTAGCCACCAAAACTAAAGGGGCACAGGCAAGCGCCATGTGCCCCAGTACACCATGGGACCTCAGACATCAGAGGGGGCTGCAAAACTACTCTTTGGAGGCAATGATTTGGGGAGCCAGCATACACAGTCAAGACTTGTTTACATGCCAGGTGCTCAGACCCTCAGCAGTACGTAATACATAAAGCAGATTAGACACTCTTGTTGTACAAAGCTCTGTGAAACAGGGTTCACCCCAAGTAAATGTCACAGAGGGCAACAGATAGGAAGTGTTCAGGATATGACAGTCAGTAAAAACACTGGGGAACATTGGAAGTTTTGCAATTAGTTTTGCTAGCATGGCCACTCAAAATGATAAAGCATAGTCCCAGCAATATCGCCTACATGTTTTTATTGTGTGTTTGCACTACCCTAGGGATTGCTGGACACCTAACACACATTATTTATTCTTTGTAACAATCTTACAAACTCATTTTAGTGCTTCCTGTCCGGAAGATGAAAATCTTGCCTGGCTGTGGTGTGAGGGGCTGTCAGTCATGGGGCAGTTGTGAGGGACTGAGAAGGGCTTGGCATTACTGTCAAGATTACAGACTGCAGTTTCGATGAACAGTCCACCTAGCTCATTTCTAGGAATTTACTGAGTAAAGGGTAGTAAGAGCCTCTGAGACTCACAGAAGTTATGGGATGTGTGCAGTAAGTGGTAGAACCAGGATTTGAACTCAGATCCAAGCCCATGCCCTTCATTCTGCCCTCCCTGGCACTGGGATTCTGGCTGTGTCCCCCAATACCTAGCTTCTCACACAATTCTGGGAATTAACTTCAGAGATTTATGCTTACACAGTGGTGCTTTAGCAGCTCAGCCCTTTCCTCAGCCCTCACATTGCTCTGACTCTGACCTACTTTATCCTCATGTTTATCAACCTGTTCTTTCAAATGTAATTGCCTCTGAGGATCCTGAAGAAGTCTTAAAGGGGAGGCTAAAGAAATGACTGGGGAGTTACTCACACCATTAAATATACATTTACATAGCTGTTTTTCATGAGTGCACAGTATCCTATACCAGTGTATAGGATAAACAAAAATTTTATAGTGTTTCACACTTTAGGAATTATAAGCAATATTATGATATACCTTTGTACATAAGGTGTTTAGCCATTCATTTGTAAAAGAATTAGTTCCCAGAATTATATTGACAATGTTACCAATAATCATGAAGCAATTGTACTGAACTGTCCTTGCCACCTCATAGTGGCCTTCTGACCAATGTCACTGTTTTCAAAGTGGCTATGGTTTAAGGCAGTGGTTCATATGAAGGACCATCTTGTCCCCCAGGGATGTCTAAAAATATTTGGTCCTCATTATTGGAGTCAAATGAGCTATCAGCATCTAGTGGGTAGCTATCAGGATGCCAATGTCCTATAAGGCATGCTCAGCCTCTGTAGGAAGAACGATCAGATCCAAATACCAATGACACTGGGGCTCCGACATTCTAGCTTCAGGACACTCTTAGACCCAGGGCAAGCAGCCCAGGTGACATTAATGTTGTTGACCACCTTGGCGACGGACAGAGTTGCTGGCCCCAAGCAAATGCTGGTCATCTCTGGAGGGACTAGATTAACTTTTGCCAGGAGGGGGCGCAAGTGATTTCTCTTTATAAATCAATTGCTGAGTTCCAGAAAAGACAGCAAAGGGCACAGATGAAAATCATGTACACTACTCTGAGTCACAGTTCAGGTTCCACCCTGACAGTTCCTGAAGAAGCGACCTTCCCTGTGCATGAGGAGGGACCACCTGGCAGGTGGAGGAGGTAGAAGAAAGACAGCTGCCATATCCGGGGCCCTCACATCTCTTCAATAGCCATGAGTGTGTGAGCCCCTAGCGGCCCAGCCAAAGATACCCTAGTTCTTCAAGGCATCTTTGACAGGTGAGCTGTTTGTAGTTCTGCCTTCCGTTGAGAGGGTCAGGCTGCTCCTTGAATTCATTCTGTTTTCTGTGGCAAAAATCTAAAACAAATTAAGCCATTGGTCATGTGACCTTCCTGGTTATCCTGAGAAAGTGGCAAAAACAGAGACAATTCTGTGGGTGGGGAGGGTAGTTTCCTCCCAGGTTGCCTGGTGCACAATGCTAGGAGACTGAAACAATGTCTCCCCCAGACCCGTCTCTTCCTGGAGCTGGGTAATCCCTTCATGCCTACACCATCTTCTCCTCATCAATGCTTCAGACAGCATCCCACGGGCCATTTCCCAAGTGCATCCTTAGGAAAAACAGCTGGGAGTGATCCCTCCTGGCCCAAACAGTGGGGGTTGGGCTTGAAGTCCCTCTTCCTGCACGCATGGTGCACATGCCATTGATATGAAAGCATCCTACTGTTAGGTTGCATTCCCCCACAAACAGACCCAAAGACAAAGACTGACTGGAAGTACTCTACCTGGGAGATGACCCCAGGACGCTGTAGGTGAGGAGGAGGTGAGAGTAGGAAAAATGGCCAAGCTAGAATCTCCTCTTCCAGCAAGAGAGGTTCCATCCTTTTAGAGATTAACCCTGCTGGAGAAACCCTGGGGCCAGAGTGGAGCATTGAGCTGGGTGATTCCCCAGTAGCTCCTGGTATGCAGAGCATGAAGACTGTGTGCACCCAGAGGCCAGCTCCAGAGCATTTCCAACCCACTGTGTGCAGGGTGAAGTGGGCTCTAGAGCAGAGAGGCTGGTTTCATGTGGCTGGAGCTGAAGGTGGAGCCAGTTAACACTGCAGGGGAAAGGCCTGGGAGGGAGGGGCCATGTCTGCACCGCTGATGACCACCAACACAGATCTCTGTCTCCACCACTACCTCTCACAAGTACTGTTGTGGTCTCTATGCTCACCGCCTCCAGTCTTGTGCTCTGCCATTAAATATTTTCCTACTGTAGCCAGAATGTCCCATGTGGTTACACACCTACCACCTCCATGCTTATTCTCTGACACCAAATCCTTCAAGTCCAAAGCTTCCAGGCTCTGACCCAGTCTGGTTCTTCGCAGTTCCCCCTGCTTTTCAGTGAACTCTTGCTCATTCAGAGACCCAAAAGTCATTTTCTGCAGACAACTTTCTTTAACAGTAAGCTAAAGAATTTCCTTGTCACCTATGGTTCGAACATCATCTGTTCCCATGTTTCTCTCATCCAACCATTAGCACCTGGAGCTGCAGGTCCTTATTTTATTTCTCTCTGGATCCCTGGAGCAGGTGCCTGTCACCTACTAGCCATTTGACAAATACACTCGTTAGTGAAAGAAGCTGATTTCTTAAATTATATAGCAGGACTTCCAACCATAATCATGGACTTTTTAAAGAGAAGGAACACAGGAAGGCCAAATAAAGGACCAACTTAAAGAAAACTTGCTGTTTCTGGCTACAGCCTCCAGTTCCTTCACAACGGATGCTCAGCCAGCTCACAGGGGTGCAGCACATCATCTCCAGGAGGACTTGCTGGTCAGCTTTATGCTGCTTGGTTGCTAAGCATTACATCACTTCCAGCTTGGTTCACTGTGAACCTCTAGGAGGCAGGTTCCTGGGCAGCAGAGTCTGCCTGCCTGTCCTCCATCAGGGAGACCCGTGGTGTCTTACCCACACTAGAAAGACACACATAAAATGTGGTCTACAAGTAAATAATGCACAACAATCCAGGACATTGCAGCAGGTTGTATTAGTGTCTGAGATGACCAAGGTCAAGGGCTACTTCTGGACATTCAGGCAGACATAAGGAAGCTGGGTGGTTCTGACTGTAGATGCTTCCAAGGAGACAGGAGACTCACTCCAAGCGTCATCTATTTGCTGATATTAACTTGTTGGGCCCAACAGGATGCCAGTGAGAGAAGGAGGTAAAGGTGTCATCAAGAGCATAACCTGTCAGAGGAGCACAGAAGTGCTCCATGAGGACAAAGAATCTGTGATTTTCTTGACAGCAAGCTTGGCTCTGAGCAAAAGCAGAAGCATGCACTCGCAAGGAAGTGAGGGCTCTTTTTTTTTCTACCTGAGTGAAGCAGCTGGTGAGGAAGTGACTCTATTTCCTCCTTATCGTTTGGCTGGGCAGGATTTCCTCTGCAGCCACGTTTGTGCTAAATGGGCCCTGAGGGTTCCCTCTGCAGAAAAGGCTGGCTCTGTCAGTGACATGCTTGGGTCTGTTCCCTGTGCCTCTGCCTTTTGAGCCTTCCCAAAAAATAACCTGTGAACATCTAGCTGAAGGCCACACAGCTTCTTGGCTTCAAGGTGGGAGAGGGCCACACTAGTGAGGCATGAGAAGTGCCACTCTTCTCCCTCAGCGTCTCCATAGCCCCGTCGTCAATGCAGCTCAATCTTGGAGGGACTCTGGGCCCAGAGGGCTGGGCTCTTTGAAGCACAGGCCAAAGGTGTGCACAATGAAACCTAATCTAAGCATCATTTGGTTGTAACTAGAAACCTGCTGGACAAATGACAGGAGATGAGAAGCCCAAGTGCAACAGAAATAAAACCTGCTTGCCTGCAATGGGTCGGGCCAGGAAAGTTTGGGGTATATTTTGTTATGAAAATTTAGCTAGGATGCAAATGAATTGGTGGCTCTCAGAAGCCAAAGAGGGTGCCTCATTTCTTGAGCAGGACAGTTTGAAAGTAATTTACACAGGTATCTATGATGCACTAGAGATCCTGCAGCCAGAAGACTGGTCAAAGGGTGCCAGGTCAAAGGGTACTTAGCCAATCCAGCTGCTTTGAGAGACCCACACCCAGAGGTGACCAAAGCCCCTGGCTGGAACTTGAAGGGTTCCTTGGCCCACTCACCACATGACCTATCTGGGTGAGCTGGAAAGAAGCACAGACACAAACAAGCTCCTGAGAAGCACCAGTTCTGCGAATCCTGCAGGGAAAGGGTTAGAACTCCGGAGGCCCATCTCCATTCCTGATAAACCCCACCTCTTAATGGTTCTACAACCTTCCCAAACCCAGTGGGGACCAAGTGCTCAGACGGATGAGTTTGTGGGAGCTGTTTTACATTTAAACAAGAATGGCCTTTTTGTTGTGGCCTCACACACTCTCACACACTCTGGCCTCAGTAGCCTACCTTCTAGGGCTTTGCCCCTGAAAGAGTGTCTCCACCTGACTTTCCACATTTTACTTTTTCCTTTTGGTCAGAACCCTTTCTGGTACTCAAGTATTTCCAGCTTTGGATTTACAACACGTTATTATTTGGAGAATATCAGTTTGTGTTATTGTATTATTTAAGAAAGTATGATGTGCAAAAATATTACAACAATTAGGTAATAAAAAGATACCTAGCCAAACTGAAAACTAGGCAAAGAATTTGAATTGACAGTCTACTAAATGATCCTGATGTGACCAATAAGTACATGAAAATACACTTAAGATTATTAGTTATGAGGGAAATGCAACTGAAACTACAATTAACTGGCACTTCAGAACTACTGAGATGGCTGTAATTTTTAAAGTGGACAGTAACAAGTGTTGGTGAGGAAGTAGAGTATTGGAGCCTTAACATAATGGCAGTGTGAATATAAAAGAGTGTAGCCACAGTAGAAACAGCTTGATGGTTCTTTAAATAGTTACACTGAGTTACTACAAGAATCAATCATTTAACTCCTAGTATACAATCAATATAATTGAAAACATATGCTCATATAAAAATTGTACATGAATATTCACATCAGCATTATTTGCAATAGCCAAAGAATAGAAATAGTCCAACTATCTGCTAACTGATAAACAAAACCAAATATGGAATGCCTACACACTCAAATATTATTTATCCATAAAAGGAATTAGGCCATAATATGTACTATAGGCTGGGTGAATCTTGAAACAAAACTAAACAAGGAAAGTTTAGCATAAAATTTCAAATGCAGTACAGTACAATTCCACTTATATGAAATGCCTCAAATAGGTAACTTTTAGAGACAGAAATCAGATGAATGGTTGCCAGGAGTTGGGGAGAGGGAGGATTTATGGAGTAACTGTCAATGGGTATAGAAGTCCTTTTCAGTTGATTAAAAAAAAAGTTCTGGGGTTAGTGGTGATAGTTGTAAACCCTTTAGAATATTCTAAAGAAAAACCCAACGAATTTATCATAGCAAGTGGAATTTCATGGTATATGAACTATATTTAAAAATAACTATATTTTTTTACAGTCCATGATGGGGAGGCTTAACAATTTTACACCATATGGAATTGGACAGAGTGTCTGATTCTGTAGCTCTGCTCACAGGGTTGTGTGTACTGGGGAGGTGAGACTTTTTCGTTATGGATGTCTCCCCCACTGTTATGGTAGGATGGTTCAGCAGGCTTGTTCTGAGTGAGGATTCGAGCCAACTGAGCATTCCCCACTATGAGGTGAGAGGCTCACATTCTTGCAGGCCTTACATTTCCTTCCTCTGCAAGCTGCTGCACTATCTGGGCTTGTGCTGTCACGGTCTTGTTCTGGTTCTCATGCATCCTTGGGGATATGGCTTGGGATGGGCTGGTGAATGCCAGAATACACATTAGCACAACTGTTGCAGATGGCGACCTCTGGACTCCTCTCAGAGAGGTCTATGTCAACTGCACTTTGCTTCCACAGGCTATGCTGGCCTCAGAACTCCCTGTGCTCAGGCCCCTCTCCTGGGCCTCTGATCTGTGACCCTCACTCTCCAGCGTAGGTAAGGGTGCCATGCCTCTGGTGTTTCTCTGTACCACCAATCTCTCTGCCTTTATGAGCATAAGCCAGCTATTGGTCCCAGAAGTCCTTTCCCTGCATCTCCATACCATGTTTCTATACAGCACTTATTGTACCATTATTTTGTTTTCAAGAGACAGGGTCTTATTTTGTTACCCAGGTTGGTCTCAAGTCGGGTTTGAGTTCTCCCACCTCAGCATCCCAGTAGCTGTGACCACAGGCCTTCACTATTGTGCCTGGCTTTCATGCCAATTTCAATTAGTTCCGAGAAGTTAGTATCCCTCAGATTGGGAGAAAAGTGGGAAGCTCTGCTTGTTCTGGGTACCAGATGGGATTCTCCCTGACTCACACGTAGTTCAGCATTTATACAGACCCATCACTATCTGTCTTGGGATCTGTGGCCACTGAGTGGTCCCTTACCTCCTTGTCTCTTGTCATCATCCCAACTGCCCCGGTGTCTACCCTTGTATATGAGTGTGAACACGAGCACTGCCACTCCATAGGACAAGTGGCAGCTGGGCACACTCAGCATGTAGGTCATTACTTGGGCCACACACACAGTGCCCCATTGTGCCTGTCATGTGGTCTGTGAACATATTGCATGGCCCAGAATGTCACTGCAAGAGTTAATTCATGAAAATATGCCAAAAATGGGAACTGAAAGCACATGGTTATTATGGTCTGCAGCTTGGCCTAATCACTGTCATCAGTGCACCACTGCTGAAGGGTAGGGAAGAAAGGGAGCTCTTCATTGATTAAACAGGGAGGACCAGAGTTAGGAGCCAAATGTTTGATTTTTCACTTGTTTAAATCAGCAAGTGTTGACTGAGGCTGGTGGGAGGAGGTACAATGAACCTGCATTTCCAAATGGGGATTTGCTGAAAATGAGTTCAACCCTGGAGTGGGGCATTTTTGGAATAAGGAGCTCAAAGGAGAAGATATTCCCATAGGTGACATCTGCTGGGCACTGCCATGCCTGGCTGGCAAGAGCCTTTTAAGACTGGGCATCTCTTCTGCAAAAGTTCCATGCCATATTGGCTCCAGAGCACTTTCCTGGGAGACCAACAGTAACTCAAGCATCTGTCATGTACCAGCTATGGCCTCAACAGGGTGGATTCTTCCTACTATTTTTTGTCTGGGACAAATAGGTCCCAAACTCTACCCTAAGCTCACAGCCTATGAATGTCCTATCCTAAAGCACTCCTAGTACATAACAAGTCTCAACCTGTTCCTAGCCCCTACTCTGCAGCCCAGGGAACCATTCATTTTGCGACAGTCAAAATGTCCGAGGTGGTCCATGGAGCAGCCCATGGGAGAGGCTTTCTATCCACACCATCAATCCAGTCACCAATAAAAGAAGGGTGACCATATATTCTCCATATCCAGCAAAGGCTGATATATGGTGCTGAATGCAGCATGCTCCACATGGGTATGCTCAGGAAAATCTGCTTTCGTTTTGCAGTTTATTATTTAGCTCAGTTCACCTGGAAAGACTCAACATGAATAAAACCAGATGCATTTCAAGGCATACTGGCTGGCTCTTTGACAAGCCTCTTCCTTCCTCCCAAGGCCTTCCTGAGCCCAGAAAGGATGACCCGCTCTGTCTCAAGGAAAATGCAAAGTCTGTGTCAGTGACAACAGCTGTTAGTCATGGAGCATGTGAACACTGAGCAGGGTCAAGGCTAGAGCTCTGCATTCAACCTCATTAGTACAGGGATGAGATGTGCTGGCATGGCTGCTTACTGAACACATCTCAGTCAGTGTGCATTCCATTGCCAAAACTAGATGGCCATATATAGAGAAGGGAGAGAGAGGGATAGAGAAAAGACTTGGGAGAGAAAGGTGGATGATGCGGGGGGGGGGGGGGGTTGAACCTCCAGGCACATTGACAGTTGGCTGACCTGAGGCCACAAACATAAGACCTGACATAAGGCCATTCTACTACAGTGACATGAGTCTGCTGCAAACATGAGCAAAGTCAGGAAACCACATGGGTCACCCACTGTCCAAAGCCCACCAATGTTCTTGGCAAGGGGTACTTTGAGTGACACGTGCTCTTGGGTACTTAACTTCCAAGGTAACTGTTTCTGTCATCTTGTAGCCTGAAAAATGAAGCCTGCCAGTCAATGCCTGCAGAAGGTCTGCATATATTTGTGGATTGGACTAAAAATGAGAGTTGAGTCATGTCTCTGGGCCCATGTGCACTGGCGATTCTTCAGTCAGAGCTGAAGGTTCTTGAGCTTCACTGGCATATCAGTTGTCAGCACCTGAGTCACTACTTGTGACTTTTCCAGTAACCCCATCTACTGAAACTGTGATGTTGGAGTTCTAAAATAGTAGCTAATGAAGCAATATTTACTAAACTTCTTTGTGCCCAGTACTGTATTAGTACTTCAGGGGAAGTCAGTGATCATGGCTTTGTATGACAATGAGACGTACAACAATGTTACACACTCATTATACAAATCAAGCACTCCTCATTATACAAGTCAGGCACCCCACAAATGACAACTCAAGAGAGCTTCTCTCCTAAGGGCATAAAAAGTTCGAGTCTGGTAGGTGAAGGCATTAGTGGGGACACTAGGTCTTGCAAATTATCATTTTTTGTCAAGGAGCTCGTTGGCTAATTTTGGATCCATGTGCAACATAATTTTTATAACAAAATCAGTTAAAACTTTATAAATTCCTATTTTGTGGAGGCTTTTCTCATCCAAGAGGGCCTGGCTCTACTCCCTTTGATCTATCTTTGGAATCTGAGTCAGGCTACTCAAAGGGAGTCAGACCACTCATCAAAGCGTTTATCTAGTGTCTACTCCTGGCCAGACACTAAATCTGAGATGCAGAGTGAGGACTAACTACTGTACCAGGCCCCATAGGGTAGCTTTTATAAACAACACAAGACAACATCAGAAAGGTCCCTCAACTTGGCCCAACAGTGAGATTTGAATCTAAGGACACATAAGCTCTATATATGTGTTTGTTCAGCTACACTTTCCTTCTCCTATTAGAGGTAAAAATTATGTAGGAGACCCAGTCCTTGGGGAGACACTTGACAAATGAAGCCATGAAACTAGAGGTACTCAATACTGACAAAAGGAGACAGAGTAAAATACACTGAGAGGTTTAAGGTGAACTGGGTAGGGCTGTATAGGAGGTCAAGGACCCAAACCCTAAGGATTCCAAAGAGAGCTGGGTACATAGCTTAGTGCTAGCTTTGCCTAGCACACATGAGGCGCTGGGTTCAATCCCCAGTACTGATGGGAAAATGTCTTTTCAAATAGAGAAAGCTGAGGATGCGCAGGGCATGGAATTAACTAGGGAGTTTGGGATTATCCCGGTGCAGGTCCCACAGCCATCCAGCTGGGGTATGCAGGCAGTGATGAGTCAGTTCTTGAGGCTACATTATCAGAAAAAGAACCCTGTGACCATGGGAAACCACAAGTCATGAGGCCTCCCGGGCACGCCGCAGAACCAGATCCCACGGGAATGTGTGCGGTGCACTTTGGATTCCTCTAAGCTGTGGTCTGGCCCTGTTGGCTGATACCACATGTGTCACCTCGACACCTCAATAGTGTTTACACTGATAGAGACTCCAGTCCCAAAGGAGGAGAGTTCTTTCCATGTAGTTCAGGGAAAGCCCTCGTGTTACAGAGCTGCTTTATAGGGAATTCTGGAATGTGTGAAGGAGAACAAAGTTTCCCTGAGTCACAAAAACAAATCCCACCCAAGACTTGTTTAGAATATTAAAACAGCTGGCCCAAGAGCCTCTGAAGTGACAACTGGATTCTATTCCCTTCTGGGGATCTGTTCAAATGTTCTTCAGAATCAAAAGGAACTGTGCCCACAATGTGCGTCAACAGCAATGACTTCCACACTGTAGGGTCCAAGGGAGTGGTGTGGAGCGCTGCCTAGCCACAGTCCTGACCCACTCATGGTCATTGGGCCTGTAATCCAGCCAGCAGCCTTCCTTCTGTAAATGTAGCCCCCATACAAGGCAGTCTGTTCTGTTGAAACACTATTCTGTATTTTTCATTATTACACAAGGCTTTTAAATCCCTAAGACCTTAGGCATACAGCCTTTCACAAGACCCTGTCTATGCTCATGGGTCCATCTTTACATTTGTTTCTGGAAGGCTGGAATTTTGTGGAGCCAATCTGTGAATCCATCAGTGAGACTTAACAAGTCATTTCCAGAGCCACATATGCAAGAGAATGTGTGCAACACAAGGTCTGTAACGTATCCAATGGAGGAGAAAAATGAGAGGCTGAGTTTGGGGTCAGCAAATGTTGGTAAGTAGATAGTGGCCATGAGTCCCATTCCATCTCTGCATGGGGGACTTCAGCCTTCCATGGGCTGTTCCTGACCCAATAGTCAGGTGTGGGGGGACATCAAGGAGACTGAATGATAAGTCGAAAGTGGGCCTCCTACTTGGCCTTCCTTCCCAGGCTCTACCAGCACTTGGATGGAACACCTCTTTTACACCCCAAGGCTCGCCCCCCTCAGTCCCTTTCTAGTCTTCTCCTCTGGCTGCATTTTGCCTTGTTTTTCCATTCCCTCCTTGACTCGAGTTTTATAAACAAAAGTTTGTTTCTCCATTTTGATTTTTTATTTGGATCTGCTCTGATTTTAGCAAGTAACAAATCAGTACGCCTCATTTAAACGAAAAAAAAAAAAACCAGCTATTTGGAATGAATAAGATCTCTTTAGACCCATGAAATGTTGAGTCCTACCTTCCTGTGATGTCAGTCCTCTTCCAGATAAGAGGCCCTGGCAGTACTGACATAGAACTTGGGGTGTGCTTGATGCTTCCCACTCCTGACAGCCCAGAAAATGGTGCCATGTGATGATGTACTGCTAAGCATCATGAATAATATCTGACAATGGAAGTTTGACATGATGCGAGCCTATTATCCAGTGTGCCAGAGGCTTATTCTACAACCTCCTCCAGCCTTCACAGAGTTATTTATTGGTATTGCAATTAACCAAGAGGGATTTGCATTGGATAAAGAGTAACAAAAACAAGAAAACATGTTTTCTTGGTGTGCTTTCATTCCTGCTACATTCTTGAAATTGTAAGTCTTATAATTTTATATGGTTTCCATTTGAATCTATAGCACCATTTAAATGGAAGTAATCTTAACTTCCTGAAACTCTTGGGAAATGGATATGTATGTGCATGTATTCCAGCATGGGGGTATGGGTTCCCCTGTGCGTGCGTGCGTGCGTGCGTGCGTGCGTGCGTGTGTGTGTGTGTGTGTAATATGGAGGGTTCTAAATGATAATAATTTCAACTCCCCACCACTTTGGGGCATAAGTCCATGGATGAGAATGATAGGTTTAACCAAGTATGTTTCACTAACTTGGCATGTCATTTGAAAATGGTAATTATTTTCCTAAAAGTTTTTCTAAATTAAAAAAAATAATAATAATTTCACTGCCATTGTGTCTGTAGTATATTTTGCTAGGAAAAAAAAAAAAAGAAACCCAACATTTTAATCTCTGCAAGAACATTCTCTTTCAACCTTCAATTAATCAGTTACTTTTTTGTTTTATATTTTTGAGACAGAGTTTAGCAATATATTCCTGGCCTGTCAGCTGTCCTCCTGTCTCAGCCCTGTGACTGCTGAGATTACAGGTTTGAGTCACAATACCACTTTTCAAAGGCGTGACCCTATGCTGTGCTGTACCCTCAGCGTGGCAGTTCTTTAAACTGTCACAGGTAGTTGACTATATATGCCAACCTGATGTCCCCAGCTATCCTGCACTCTGGAAAATGAGGAGCCATTGGTCTTTTTGGAGACCACTGCTTTCTCAGTTCCTATGAGGACACTGGTGACCAATTCTAAGGGCATGTAACTTCAAGGGACTAGACATTAGAATCTCTGGCAGGGTTGTCAGAGTCCCACCTACCTATTTCTGCATAAGAACCCACACAAGACCCTGGTTCAAATGGAACAGAAGCCATATTTCAACCACACTGAGGTGAGTTCATGAAGAACTAAAGGAATCTTCCCTTGATGTGTCCTATGTGTCAGGCTAATGTAATCTCACTGAGGGTAACTTTTGGTGGCAAATTGCTCCAGCAACCAGAGATGCTGTCTGGATTTCTGCCCGCTCCTCACATAGTAGAACTAGACATTCCCAAGATCCCCACAGGGTCCTTTTATGGCATTTCCAGGAAGGTGGATCTTATGTTCACTAGAATACTCTGTCCTGCTGAAAGCCATATGTGCAAGTTTCCCTGCATTTGCCTGTCCCAGCTTGGACATTGTAGACTCTATTACTTGTCTTCAGGTTATCAGATTGTGAAGAAAGTTTCTATTGCAGGCTTCAAAAGATTGTTGAACTGCCTCTTTTGTTCCATTCCTGATAACTCAAACTGTTTGGGATCTATTACATCAATCTTGGCAAAGTATGTAGAGCAAGCAAATCAGGCTCCACTAGTTTGGAACAAAAAAGAGGATGATCTATACCCCACCCCCTTTTCCATTTTTATTAAGACAGTATTTTTTTCCTTTTAGCTGGATGATATATACTTTTTACATTCCAGGAAAAAAGTGTCTGTGATATGAAAGTCATAATAAAGGAAAAGAAAAGCAATTGCAAAGGACAAGAAACTGTATCATTTTTAGTGTGAAATTCCCAGAGAAAAATCTAATTATAAAAATTATCAGTAATACATAAATGAAATGAGAATATAAGAATATAAGAAAAGACTTGTTATTTTAGAAATTAACTTGTTCCTTAATCTTTCTGGCTCTTGGACTTCCAACCTAATTTTTTTTTTTTTAGGTAGGGTCTCACTATGTACCCCTGATTGGTCTAGAGCTTATTCTGAAAACCAATGGCCTCAAATTCACAAATATCTGCCTAACTCTGCATATCCAGTGCTGGAATTAAAGGTGTGCACCACCACATCTAGCCTAATGGTTTTTAATGCCCCAAATTGGCAATTGGCACTGGACAAGGAGAAAACCCCCAACGACAATAGCAATGCTATCCTATTAAGTTTGGAACAGAGTTTCCAGGCCTCAGGCCTGCTGCCAGGAACACAGTACTCCAAAATGACCATTAAATAAAAAGTGAATGGACACCAAAGGTGAACCAATAACCTTCTCCTTTACTTGGTTATAGAGGTGTTTATTATAAATAGAAACAGATACATGTCATGCTGTAGTTGACAAAGTATGGCCAGGTATATCAGCCAGAGTAACTTTCATAAAAACTCAGAAATAAGCTACCACTGTTCTTTCTCCATTTTACAGGTAAACAAGAATATGTATTTCCCAAAGACACATGCTTATAGTGAACCCAGAACTGAACTCAAAGTTTTGATATAATCTCTCTGTCCCATAAGTCACTAAATGAGCTTGTTTGGATTGGAGTCAATGTATTGTAAATACCTTGAATACAGAGGCTACCTGATAACTTGTAACATCTCTGTTTGTTTGGTGTTTAAATTATGAGAAAAAGAAAACGGACTTCTATTCTAAACATTGGATGATATTGCAGAATTTACACTTGCTTCTGCTTTTATCATTTTTCTGGCCCACTATCAAGTCATCTGCCACCTCAACCCATGTGGAAAGGAGCTGGAATCATTTATATGATAGCAATGAGTGTCCAAACAACAGCATATTAATAACTCAGCATTCTCTTAAAAGCCTTTTCTTGATGGAATCTCCAATTTTCCTTTCAGCATAAAAAAAAAAAAATCCATTACGATCATGACCTGGCGTGAGTGAATGGTGAGGAGAGAGGGAAATGTGACTAGCCTAAGTTCCAACTCCAGTCATTTATCTAGTTTCTCTTGCAAATTCAGCTCAAGTTCTAACTGCATGGCTGTCTGTGGAAAGGGCTGCCTTAACATAAGGATTCCGGCTTTAGGGAGAGGAGTTCCCTGTAGCAGACACAGTCAAGCCTTGTTGCTTCGGTCAGCCTGAAAGGGGAAAAAAATGGAGATCTGAGCTCTGCTCTTTGCTGTTAATAGGACTCACCTCAAGGGTTGCTCTCAGAAAGAACTGTGCTCTCATTTTTCAACTTTTTGTTGAGGGGGAAAAAAAGGAAAAAGTAAAAGAAGAAGAAAATAAAAGGAATGGCTGTGTTTCCAGTAAGACCCAAAGCAGAAGAAAACTTAATTTTCTGCCCACTGGGCAGTATGACTGTTTTCCTTTCTTTATTGCAATGTCCATCTTTGTTGTTTTGTTCTTTATTTCTCTTTGTTTGCCATTTCTTCCTCTTCTCATTTTTCTTTGTTCCCATCACTCATGTCTGGAGTTGGGTTCCTCCCAAGCCCATGAAACCATCACTATTATGCCTTCATGCCATCTTTGTCCCCACTCCCAGGTCTGCCATGAACCAGATTCCTGCTCAACCGGCTAGTGAGCTGCTAGACCCTCACTCACCCACAGTCTCCACGTAAGGCTAAAGAAATAGATGTAAATAAAAATTCCTAAAAGAAGTTGAATCTGGGTCAGCAAGATAGCTTGGGAGGTAAAGGTGCTTATATATGTTAAACTTGGTGACCTTAGTTTGATCCTTGGAGCCCATGGGATGGAAGGAAAGAATTGACTAGGATAACTTGTCCTCTGGACTCCACTAATGCATTGTGGCTCATGAGCGACAGCTCTACCCCCAACACATGCAAATAAGTAAATGCAATAAAAACAAAACAAAACAAAACTGAAGCTTAGGTAGTATGCTTTTAAAAAGTGCTTCTGGAAAGAACGCAACTCAAAATGTGGTGCTTTGGAAGAGTTACCAGGTCGGGGTGGAGGGGTGCTGGCTCCCCACTAGACCCTGGGTAATGCTTGTCCTCTTTTCAGTTTGGCAGGCAACACTCCAAGTTCACTAACCATGCAAACAGGCTGCTTTTCATCCTGACTACCCTGAGCTCTCACTGTAGTTTCCATAAATTACGTCTTCAGTATTCTTGATTTCCTCTTCTGCAATGCGATTGGGGGCATTCCCTGCTTGTCTTTCATCTCTTTAATTGCCAAGAAGGCTTTTCCCCATGCTTGTGCATTTTCTATAAATTAGCCACATAGATTAGTCAAATTAAACTGTCTAGATTTCCCCCCAAAACTCCCATCCCCATATTGATGGGTAATATGTGGCCCTAAGTCACTCTCACCTCCACCTTCCCACACCATCTGGTCTCCTCTGACTGACACTCATGCCAACAGCATCCGATGGGCATGGGTCACATAGCCTGATTGCCAGGGTGGACAAAGGGGAAGCACAACCATTCTCCCTCTGGTGAGAGACTGGCATGTGTGGAGTCAGGAGGGCAACATGAGGAAGAGCATTCCTGCCATACAAGTGTTCCAGACACACGGCTGGAAGGGTTGGGGGGGAAAGCTAGGCCATTCAGGCAGGGGAGTTGTGTGGAGGGGCAGGGGTACCTGTATGCACAGGGAATGCTAATGACCCGGCCTGACATTTGGGTTTCTAAACAAATTCTCATGGAAGAGATAATTGAAATGAAAGTTAGCACTAATTAAATTTCTGTTAGTCCACTCCAATTTCTCATAGTTCCTAGTCGTGTGGATACATACTAATTTCCTTGGCAGTCCCAGATAAAGCTCTTAATGTGATTTGAGTCCCTTGGAGATTAGCACTACTATAAATATAAATGTTCAAACACAAACAAGTTGTAACCAAATGCCCACTAAACAGTGGCTTTCTGTTAGATGGAGGCTTTCAACATTGCACCGAGTCCTTGGATAAGTGCTAGAAAAGGGCTAAATGGATACACTGGCTAATGACAAGGCCGGGTTCCTTCCCCAGAAAGTAGCCAACATGGTTGTTACTTGTGTATGGAACCTACAGAGGTTGGCAGGACAGTTTGGATGGCAATCAGAAAAATGGGTAGGGGATCCTGGGGCTCTAATCAAAACAGGCTCTGCTTGCAGCCAACCTGCAAAACCTCATCTTCATGTTCTGATTACTTTTTACTGCTTGCAAGTTGACACTCCCCCAACCAATAGCTATAAATAGATATGAAGTTGTTTGTTTGTCTAAGAGAAAATGAGGTGCGAGTGACACCAAACCAGAGTAACTGTTTAGAGGACAGAGTCTGTACACCTCGCCCAACAGGTGTTTTGATGTGGTCACTACTCACTCAGCGGAACCATAGAGTTCTGGCAACATTTTGTTTGCCCAATTCAAGGTATTCAAAAATTTAAAAACATTCCTGTTTTAAGAAAATTCTAAAATGAAAGATTGTTGCATCTACTCAACAAAATGTAGCATAAACATCCACTGCCCGTGCGCTTCTCTCAACTGAGAACTACTCTAGTCAGCCTTCGACTCTCTACCTTCTACAGAGGTAAAAAGGCAGGGATGGAGAAAAAGAGGAAAGGAGAGAGGGGAGGAAGGAAAGAGGGAAGGAGGGAAGGAGGAGAGAGATGGAGAGAACAAGGTTAGAACCAGTCAGATTTGATCTTGAACTTGGCATTCCCAGGGGTATAGTTGCCTCTTGTATTCTTGGCTGAAGGTACAATTATCAAAGGGAAGGAAACAAGTTGAAGAAATAATGGATCGCTATCACTTGGCCAGCCTGCCCCCAGCCCTGCTGAAATGAGGGCCACTCCACACCACCAAGCTGAGGCTGACCTCCAAACCTGTAGCAATCCTTCTATCTCAGCTTCCCAAGTGTGGGATTATAGGGATGTGACTATGCTCAGCCTCTGTGTGTGCCTTATGCTGTATGACCTCTGGTGGCATCTGCTGAAGCCATGACCTTCAGCTGAGGTACCACTTTTTCCTTTGTACCCACTCTAGACTCAGCTCACAGGCTACATCCTCCATGAAATCCTTTCTGATCAAGTTCCTGTCCCCCATCACACTGAGTAGTTGTCTTTTCTTCCTCTGCTTCAAGTCGGTGTTTTAAAGAAGCATGTGTGGGCTGCTGTCTGGCTGTCTCCTCTTCCAGGGTAGGGTCTGCATTTGACTTGTCTGCTTGTCTGGGTTCTAACAGTGCTTAGTACCTGGTACAGCTGTGTGTTTGTACAATGGGCCAACGAGCACAAACTAGAACCACCCACAATGTCCATAACAAGGATGTTGTGTTCAGGGGAGATAAACATACTACACATTTTAAAAGAAACCCAAGACTTCCTGGGACTTTAAGCCTGGGATGCTGAACTGAGTTCCAAAGTCACAACAACACAGGTTTACCCTGGCCAAGGTACAGAACATCTTTGATGCTTAGTATACTCTACAAAGCTAAGAGGTATCTTTATAGAGAGTACAAAGATATACAGGTACAGAGTAAGAACGTCACAAGCCAAGCATCCCAAAGCAGTTTGCACAGTCTAGACAGGAGCCAAGTAGCACTGTGGTCTATCAATGGCAACAGTAACTTAAATAGACTTTGAGAAGGTACTAGACTAGGTCACAGTATAACTCCCGTTTCAGTGAGAGCCACTGTCTCACTTACAAAGTTGAGAAGCCATGCAATAGGTGTGTCATAGTAAGGGTCTCAAGGGAGTCAAACAGGATTTCCACATAAGCATGCGTTGAGTGATGCTGAGTTAGGTGGAAAAGGGAGGTATTTGGGGGTCAGCCTGCTAGGGTCACGGGAGGCAATGGCTAACAGGCAGTATGGTTGGGAATAGCCTTTTGCTCTCTGCTACCCCCTTTTGGTGTGGAGGAGGAAGAGCAGTAATAGGCAAGATGGGTGAGGGCAAGGCCAACAAGGGGACCAAGAAATGCAGCTTCTTATTTTGAGCAGATAGACGAGACTCAGAAGAGAGAAGGATTGCTTATCCAGATGATGAGCAGTCTATGAACTGCAAGACATTGTACCCTTTGCCCTAAGCTCAGGGTCACTTGAGCCTTCTACTCCTCCCTTCTGCCCCAGAATGTTGTCACTCACTCTCTGTCCCTTATGGGCTCCCCAGCCATGTTCTCATGACAGGTCAGAGGCACATCTTCCATATCCCAGGATCATTGTCCAGCCATTGAGAACCATGAGTGCAACCAAAGCAAGGCACTAGGCTTTAGTAGGACTCTTCTTTTTATTGCTTGAAGACATTTCCCAAGTAAGACTAGAAGCCACTTTAGCTGTGAAGGACCCAGTTAATACCCACAAGGTTTGTTGAGAAGCAACCAATAACAACAGAGCTGAGAAAACATCAGAAAGAGGCAAATAGGGCAAGAATTGGCATCAAAGCTTCTCCTTCCATGGGGAAGCAGCATCGGGTGTCAGCAGAGTGTCCTGAGGGGAAGAAAAATTACAAATAATTTTCTTATGTGTATCAGCCTAGTGATGCTGCAATGCTTAGACTCACTTCAGTGATATTTTGAGTCGAATAACTCTTCATTCGGGGAGAGGCATGGCTGTCCTGCGTGTTTATCAGTATTCTTGGCTTTGACTCACTAAATGCCAATACAAATTCTTGTCTATGGATGACAACTAAAAATGTGTCCAGGGCTGGGGAGAAGGTTCAGTCAGTAAAATGCTCCCTAGGCAAGCATGATGATCTGAGTTTGTTTCTTAGAATTTATATTTTCAAAAGCCAGAGCATGGTAGCACAGGCTTATAATGCCAGTGTTGGGGAGTCAGAGACAGGTCCATTCCAGGTATGAATTGGCCAGCCTACCTAGCCTATTTGCTGAGTTCCAGGAAACGGATAGAACTGTCTTTAAAAAGGTG
Organism: Lophiomys imhausi; assembly: GCA_907164525.1. Taxonomy (NCBI): domain Eukaryota; kingdom Metazoa; phylum Chordata; class Mammalia; order Rodentia; family Muridae; genus Lophiomys; species Lophiomys imhausi. The sequence continues at coordinate 1,180,357 of CAJQZJ010033173.1, forward strand.
AATAGTTCCTAAGAAATAACATCTAAAGTGCATGCATGTGCCAAACACACACACACACACACACACACACACACACACACACACACATACACACACACACACATTTCCAAATGTCTCTCAGAAGGCACAGTCACACCCATTGGGACTGGTAGGACTTCTACAAATTCCCAAAGTTGTTTCATCCCTTTTCCATCTGCCTTTGCTTGGGCACTATCATGCCATGAGCTGGCATCCACGTATACATCCAGTTGATGTGCATATAGACAGAAACATGAGTGTCTTCAGAAACCCAAGACTCTCTTCCCAAGTCTAGGTTTGGGGCTCATATCCTGCTCTGCCCAGAAACTATAGCCTACTACTAAGGGGATCCACACTCAAAGTCTGACCTCTGAGACAAGCAGAGGTCTAGGCAGAAATTCTTTCCAAGATGGCAGCCTACAGTGGACACACAAAGCCTGCAGGACTTGCCTTCCATTTTCTTCCCTCCCTTCTCCATTTTGTCTCTGCTGAGCTGGTGTGCAGTGAGTAAGAGCCAGAATGTGAGCACAAATCTGGAGCCATCCTCCTTCATGTCCTGGCACTAAAAAAGAAAGCCTCCACACAAATAAACAATTAAGTTAATTGTGGGTTTGACAAATATTTTCCCCTGAGGAATTAAGTACCATTTGGGGTTAGGTTTCCAGACTGAGCACTAGAAGGCAAGAAAATGAAGGAATATGGTCAGTCTCTCAGGACTCTTCACCCCAAAGAAGTGACATGCCAGCCAGTGTCATAGCCAGGACCAAACCTGTCTCAATACGTTAATCTAAGTAAATTCACCCTATTCCACTTCCACCCAGCCAGGGACCAAGGGCATGCTCTGTCCTTACAGAATTTGTCACAAGGTATTTCTCTGCACCTCAAGTGATGGCTTACTTCATGCAGTCCCTCTGCACAAAACCACACCATAGGCTAGTGAACAGGATGCCCTGGAAGGACACCTATGCCTTTCTTCTCTTGACATTATTTTCAGTGAAATCACCATTGGCTGTTTTTGGCTTCAACTTTAAGCTCCAGCTGGCTTTATCTTGTCTTGCTTATTCTAATTGTAGCGCAGTGCACCATGTAGAGGCCACACCTGTGTTTATGTCATATGCTATCCAAATACCATGAAGGGAACATGGTGTGGTCTTCACTAGAAGATCAAAAGGGACATGGTGAGAGGAAGGCTTTGCTCCTAAACTCGGGCCTTTCAGCCGTCCCGAAACCCTGACACAGGCCTAGGCACCCTCCTTCTACCAGGATGAGTTGAAGTCTAGACCAGGCATGTACTGTTTATTGACAGAGAAACAAATACATGCAGCCTGTCCAGTTTCAGAGCAACTAGGGAGTTTCCAGTCTGGACATGACAGAACTTTTACACTGTACCCAAACATTTTTTTTCTTTTCTTAAGCCAAAATTAGAACAAAAACAAACATTTTACAGGGCTTATTGCAGCAGGAAAAAGAAACTCAAAACTCAAAACATTTCTTATGAAAAACTTTGCCTAGCTCTAAACTCACCTAGCCTTGATCTTTGGGAAGTTCTGACTGGGTAGGAAACAGGCTGCCCCCAAGGGGCCTGGAGGCCACACTTGTTCAGAGTGACTCTCCAGGTTCAGAGATTTCCTAGGCTAACGGCTAGACTGTAAGGATGTTGGAGCAGTGGGGAGATGGGGGGGGCGGGTGTCCATAAAGAAGACATTTTTCTTGTCTAACCAGATGCCTGGAGGCCTGAAGCTGCCTGGCACAACCCCACAGTTAAAGTGTTTAGCCCCCTGTCTCTGCTTGGACTCAAAAAGAACCTGATACTGTTTACCTGGCCTAACTAACCCAAGCAGAGACCACACTAATTAGCATAGTCTCCCAGTGAACAGACTGGAAACTGGTTGTTACAGTCACATGATCTTCTACATTCCAATCATGAGCCTGAATAGATACCCCAGGCAGCCATCCAAGCTGTGAGCAGTATGATTGATCTTCCTTCTCCACAGGCCCTTCCTCCAGGAGCCCTTCCCTGTCAAGGCATACCTGTGTCCATTCTCAATATGGCGCCCCCCTAACATAATGGTAATAGGGAAACCTTTCTTTTCAAACAATCTCTCATTCTACTGACCTGAAGACAGTGTTGGTGATACTGGAACTGATCATGTACATTGACACATAAAATGTCAGTAGAAATTTACAGAAGTTCTTGTCTGTCCATACATTTAAGTCAAGGTAGGTTGATAATGTATGTGAGCTTTATCAATTTATAAAAGAAACTATATAAATAACTTAGTTATTGAAATCATATGAGTATAGATTGGTGCCCAGGTTATGTTCTTGAAAACAATAACAAAAGACTACAAAAACAAAACAACAAAAACTCCTTGTCCTGGGTCTTTTTCTTCCCAAAAGTGAAATTCTCCCCCATCTCCAGCCAGCATCCTAAGACAGCCAGAAATGTGTTGATGTAAATAAGGTCAACCAGAAGCAGGGCTGGGCACACGAATTGTCACCTAAGTCACAAAAACACAACTGAAAGAGAGCTATTCTTAAAGACTCGTGTACCATAAAAGGGGAATTTCCACAGCCTCTGATATTAGCAATTCAGCCTTCCATTCCCTTCCTCTCTAGTTTCAAGATGAGACCATGACAGAGACTGACTTGTCAGAAAACAACAACACCCAACTATGAAACTCCAGGTACCCGCATCTAAATGTGCGAAACTACACAGAAATCCCCACTCCTAGTTTTCTGATTTGTTTCAAGGGGAGGGGGAGACAGAGAGCAAGAAAGCTAGAGAGGGAGAGGGGGAGGGAGAAATCAAGGGAGGAAGAGAGGGAAAGAAAGGGAAGTAGAAAAGCAGGGAGGAAGAGAGAGAGAGAAGGAGAATGGGGAAAAGGGAGGGAAGGAGGGAGGAGAGGAGACAGAGAGAAACAGAGAGAGAGAGGGAGAGAGAGAGAGAGAGAGAGAAGAGTACTTTTGTCCCCATTATCACCTTCAGGCTTCCGTGGTCTTTGGTGCTGTTTTTTATTTTAAAACAAATACAACTGCATATGATGGCATATTTTATTTTTCCAAAGTATATGTTGTGAAATGATTTTTTTTTTGTAGGAGCAGAGATAGCTGGAAACTTTCTCAAAAATGAATGCAAGTATGGATGTGTTCTCTTCACTTTCCACTTTTAAAAATGCATCTCAGACCAATGTGCAATGTCTGATTTCCATAGAGGGTCCAGGGAGAAGGAAATCAGTTCAACCCTACAGCCAGTTAAGCATTTATTGGACATTCACTTTTTACAGGCCTGGGATGTTCGGTACTGTGGGGAGCTGTACTAACAAAATAGGAATAAAAATCCAATTGAATGAGGAAATGACCTGAATGAAAAAAAGACATAAAGATATGAAACAGCCACAAGACTTCATGAATGCACATACACAGCTACTGTTTGATAAGTGGGGATGAATCGGCTCACCTTTCAAAAGTCTTCCCATACAGTGAACACTGTCTGCATAGAAATCATATCATTCAATGTTTGCTGGCCAATTTCTCTGATTCCAAATCCCTTTAAGTGGGGCTTTTGACCTTCTGTCCACTTTCTCTATTTTCCAAACCAAACCCACTTTGTCTTAATTTTTTTCACTTAAATATGATATACTTTTTGCAAAATGAAAACAACCTATGTTCTATTTTGACAAATACTCACAGCCACGTACAACCCAGAAACCCACTCTCCTATCAAGATGTGGAGCATTCAACAATCCCAGAGGAAGAAAGAAAGAAAGAAAGAAAGAAAGAGAGAGAGAGAGAGAGAGAGAGAAAGAAAGAAAGAAAGAAAGAAAAGGTCAAGGCAAATCCCTTAAAACCATATGTCCTAAAATCATTTGCATCCAAATATTTTTGAATGGAGATTATGAAAGCCAAATGTGTGTGCAAGGGTGGGGGTGGAGAACGTAGGAGGTAGCTAGTTATTAGTCATCTACACAAACAGGGTATGATAAAAAGCAATGAAGATGTGTACAAACAAGGCTGTAGGTCTCTTCTCAGCAGCCCTGCTAGCACCCAATCACCTAATTGAGATGGGTGGCTTTCTTTCCTGGTTTGAGCATCAGGGTTTACATGTTTAGAAAGAGGGAAGTTGAGGCTGACTAGTCAAATTGGCCATGCTGTCACAGGAGCAAAGACTGTCTGCCTAGGAAGGTTCAACCACAACTCTGAGAACTCTTCCAACAGTCTGTTGCAACACTGAAAGAGGAGTTCACATGACCAGGCACAGAAGAACTTTTCTTAGCATTTCCTGTTTCCCAGATTTCAGAGGATCCCTTTACGGAATGTCTGGCACAGGATAGATACTGGGATGAGGAGAAAGTGGACAGTTTCAGGCCACCCCCCACCTGTATTTCTCCATTTTGGCAGAATGCCACTGTCTTTGTGGCATATCAACAGGATGGGGCAGGGCTGGGAGGAAAACTTTGGCCATATATACTTCCTTTGGGCTACAGTGAGGGTATTCTGAGTCTAGTAGTCAAACTTCTTGCTGTCCTCTTGTCAGCACTAAACTTCTATCAAAGTGGGAGCCAGGTACCTCTAGACTCCTTGGCGTTAGTTTATCATAAAAGATTAGGATGATTCAAAGACATCTGAATTGTGTGCCTTTGCAGCAAAACCCAAACAGTATATGTCACCAAATACTATGCAGGAAGTAGTTTTGTTAAAAAGTCACTTTTCCAAAATGGTACCCAGGGTAATCCTTTCACCCAGCAACCAAAACAATGTGGTTGAAAAGTTTACAACTTTCAACCCTTGAAAAGGTCACCTCCCTGCCTCACACCTCCCTAGTTCAGAGCATAACGGTTATTTTCAGTCACATACATTGTTCTCTGCTCATTTGCATTTGGTGAAATCCCTCTCTTGGGCTACTTTGGTGAGCACTGAGTCTGGCTTGCTGCTTGTTCTCTTGTAGTCTATAATATGTGTATATATATCTTCTGTCAAAATTTTAGGTGTCCAGCAGATGAGTACAGTTTTTGCCTTTGACATTTATGTTTTCTTTTTGTTTAGGTGGTTACTTTTCCATCTTTCCTGGGATCTTGTTGGTCTTGAACTCCAAATTCCCCTACCACCATGCCCACTGGCCCTGAGATAGAAGTCTTTCTTCCTTGTAATAGGCTAAGATTTCTTAAGCTAAAGCTAATTTCTTGCTCCTGGATACTCTAAGAGCTCCCTCTCTGTCCCTCCACCAACCTTATCTCCTGATCGACTGACATGGGTCAAAATTTAGGTACAGAAGGCTTATTGGACTGCTATCAAAGGTTTTCATTAGCAGTTCTAGTGTCAATCACAAAGGTCTGGCTAGATAGCAAGCTTGTTCCCAGTCCCCACTGTCATTGGGGGTGGGGGTGATCTTGCAGATGGAAGCCCACACCTTGAACTCTGTGGCTCAGTGTAGAGGCCCTTTCTCTCTACCTGAAATGCAGTGCACCCAGCTGGCACAGGAGGCTCCATGTGTCAGCCAACAATACTGGATTTCAGAAACATGTTTCTCTATGTATAAATGAAAAGTGACTCATCCTGTTTCACTGGCTGGTACATGTGACCCACAGTACTGGTTGTGTGTAGATGTGTAAACCAGAGCAATTCTTAGAACACAGATTCCCCTTCCCACACACTGTTTATTTCCCTTCACTTACCAGGAAGGAGCCATGACAGAGAAGAGCTGCTCAGGGCTGCCAGATCAACACTCAGATCTTGGAAATTTCTCAGAAGAGGAAGCAAAGGACATCACCCAATGACAGAAAATAAGAAAGCCATTTAATTTTAGTAGCCATTGGGCACCCTGAGAAAAATGTCTCCAAATTTAACAGGATAAGGATCCAAGAACATAAAAATTAAGTGCTGTCTGGTTCTGCACTAGTAGAAATGTAGATCTAATGGGGTAGAGTTGGGATACAACCACTTACTCAACACCAACCCACCAAAGAATACTCCTCCGTTATCATGTAAAGTCCGTTCCTGGGATCCTCCACTACTCCTGGTAGTCAAGTGTATTCCAATGATTGTATCTCCCAACTTGTCCTTATTCTTCCTGCGCTAGAGCATGTTGTCAGGCCAATGTTTGCGGACATGATGTTTTAGGAAGACATGCGAGGACACAGCTGCCAAGCACTCTAGAGTATTTCCTACCTCTTTCTCACTTCCTGTTTTCTACTGAACCAGATCCTGCCTCATTTGCCTGCTTTGTGAAGACCGTCACTATCTGGCCCCTCTCTCCTTATTTTCTAACACTAGGTTAATTCTGCAGTTTATCTCCAGTGACTATCAGAGCAGCCTTTTCACAGCATCTTTACTGAGGACGCGGGAGGAGGCTTTAGCACCACCCCAGCGCTTTCCTAAATCTCTGTATCTTCACCTTCCTGGTGCCTCCTGACTGGCAGAACCTAACTCCTAATCTGTCTCCCAGTGAAGCCAGTCTACTCCACCTGAAAACCTACTATGAGGCCTTCTTTACCCAACCATTCAAGCTGTCTCTTAACATCTATCTCTTTCCAACTTTCCAATGCTCTGTCACATCTGCTCTCCAGTTTTGTTGCTACACTATATGGGTCGTGTTTAATTGTAAGGGCATTTTGTCGTTGCTTGGTAGCAAGGGGATCCTATACTTTACTCCTATATGGACTCATAGCAATGGCCAAATCAGATTAGGATAAATCTTCAAGCTTCAGATTAGGATAAATAATACTTGATTTCTGCTAGAAGGGTATAATATGCAAGGTATTAATGAAGTTTCAGCCCTCTGTTAAATATCCAAATGATAAACTTTACCTTTTTAATTCCAGTAGAAGCTAAGTAGAGGAATAAATATATAGAGTAGTCAACCAAATAACAAAAACAAGAAATAAGAGTCATTTAAGTAGCACTGAATATGAATATTTCATAAATATCAATCCATCAAGCTTTATCCTGACCTAATAAAATAGGCACTGTAATTATCTCTAACTCCACAAACTACAGTGAGGGACATTAAGTAATTTCTCTAGAGTCATAAAGAAGAAAGTACCCAGCTAGAACCAGACTCAGGAAATCTGGACCCCAGTGTGTGCTTGCTGCCACTGTGCTATGTTACTGTTTACAGAGTGTGTTTTCTGCTTTCACTCATGCCGGCAAAGGGGATCCTGTTTTTACACAAACACCTTATCACAGTTGCAAATTCAAAACCATCATCCATTCAAACTCAAGTCCAGTAATAAGGAAACTGAAGATGAGACAAATTTCCAGGCCATCTTCACAAAGTATACCATCATGAGGGCCAAATGAATAGAATTTACCAAATGTATGAAGCTAAAAAAAAAAAAATCAGACTGTATATCCTGGAAATGTAGAGTTAGTACTACCTATCCACTCTCAGCAGAAACACCAGATTCAATGATCTGGGCAAATCTTTAGATACACTCTTTTCAGACAAATAACTACACATTCAATAGGTCTTTCTAAATTCCTAATTTCTCAGTGTAAAGAAACTGAATGCAACTCCAATCCTGACTGCAGTCAGACCTTTTTACTATACTTTAAAATGATCATATTCAGTCACACATATAGAACTCCAGATTATGGACAAAACAAAACAAAAATCCTCATCCCGGTGGTCAAATCATGGCAGGAAATGATGCCACTGACAATCATTCATGTATTAGCAGTTGCTTAAGCTAACCATAAGGTTTTTAGAGGAAAAGACTGGGAGGCAGTGGTTGGAAACGAAGCCCCATTATTAATGTAGTCAAGCTATTCAGCTGGATTCAATAAAATAAAAGGTTTTGCCCAGACCAGTGTCTGTAGTTGAAGATTCTAAGAGCTGTTTTTGAAAAAATCTGGTTTTATTGAATCCAGGCTCTATATGCAACATTCCTTCTTCCTAAAGGCTGAAGTAACCCATGCATTTGAAACCCTTTGAGGAGAAGTGGACTTTTACTGTGTCAAAACACCACTGTTGGGTCAAGAGGAGGAACTTTATAATGCTCAAGATGATGGACACCTTGGTAACCCATTGGCTGGATTGTTATGAGATGTTGCAGGACTTGCTTCTGGTAATTCAGTTCTGGTTAGAAACCAATATCAGGAGCCTATAGTGGGCCCATGGACACAAAGATGGAAAACATTTAATTCTTCTCAGGGGAGGGCTACAGCCATGAGGAGGGGGTCGCTATTGGTGGAGTGTTTGGTTCAGATGAACATCACTTTGGTGTAACTCTGTGAGATTCTGTATCTATCTTCCTGGGCTTGAAGCTTCCCATTCATGTCTTTGGCTCTGATTTCATTGCTAGATTTCTTTGTCACCATCTCCCAGCCCCTCACAGAAGACCTCCCCACCTTCCAGATAGATGACCTTCTGTTTTCATCTTTCCAACAATATCCTCACCAGCATCGGTTCCTGCCTCTGTTACTGTGTTCAGAATTCAGTCTACATGTTAGCGAGGTAGAGAGATTGCTCTGATCCCAGGTTGTTCCTGTGCTGCATGTGAAAAACTTTTTCCTTTGGGTCAAAGTGAAGAGGTGTGGGGAATGGAGAAGTCTTGGGTGAATGTGTATTGCTTAAATTAAATAAGCGCAGCCATGCCAGGACGCCAGTGCCTCAGACCCCATGCAAAGCCTTTCCCTGGTCTATGTGCAGATGTTGGTAACACATGGAGAAAATGTCCATCTTCCTCCTCCCAGATGTTTACAGCCTAAACTTGGTGTCCTACAAAAACCCTCTACAGAGGTTAGCTAAACCTTCCCCCTCATTCAGATGTACATAATAACCTCATCTCTGATGCAGAGATATTTAAAAAACAGTCATTGATTTTCTAAGCTGTTGATGCTTGCCCCCATCAAAGAACACATCCCACTGGATACCAGGTTTTCTGTATGTGTGTCTGTCCTTTCTCTTTACCTTTATCACTCTAGTCAGGGCCAAGTCCAAAATTCCGCAGGTTTAGGGTAAGTATGAACCTAGATCTTGTTTAAAAAGTATTTACTGAATGACAATAGCCCAGATGTGAATCGAGTGACGAAGAAGGATTAGCCAAGACTCTGTTCTCAAAGGCCTTACAGTCTAGAAGATGAAGATATAAAAAATTCAAGACCAAGGGAACATCCAAATGACAAACACGCTACAAGGCAGTGTTGAAAACAGACACTTCTAGAAACAGTCCAACATGGCATGGAAATCAGTGCTCATGATGGGCAGAGGCCATCATTTTAAGGCTGTTCTCTCTACCCTAGAACAAGTCCTTTGATTCCTTGTAAACCAGGTCCTAGACACACATTTGGTGACAGTGAGGGATGCAGGCCTTGGGACACTGGGCCTGGTCATCAGTGTCAAGAGTGTTCACTGGCTGACTGCCTGGAAAGAGAGCTGTGGACATTGAAGTCCTCAGGACTTTATACATGTACAGACTCCCAGACAAAGATAGTTAGCAGGGAAAATAGGTACGTCAGGAGGAGAAAGACCTCACTGAAGTTGAAGAAATTGTTTACTGTCGAAAAGAGAAACCTGATAACCAAGAGGTGAAACTTGAAAGATGAGAGAGTCTGTCTTGGGGACACAGTACAGAAATTATCTGGCTGAGGTGAGTGGCCAAGATCTCTGAGAGTGTGGGGTACTAATGCATGTCCTAATAATAACTCAACAGTGGTGAATGAGGATGTTTAAATAAGGTGTGATTGAGTGGGCACTCTGTAGGTCTCTGCAGCAGGCTGCGGCCACACAGCCTTCAGGTCATGGAGGCTGTACTCATATCAGCAGTGTGCATCACCCAGGATGGCAGTCTCTTTTATGAGTTTATTGCTCATTCTTCCCTCCAACCTTCTTTTCTTCTGTCCTCTCTGCTAGGGAGCATTTACCAAATGCTGCACAGTGGACTTAGTGTTGAGACTACATGGATGTAATCCTTGCCTTCTCACACTTGAATTGGGCACCAACAGCTACAGATTTGAATACGGTAACATAATAAGGTGTTACGGCAGTGAAATGCGGAGACTGTGTGTGAGGGGACTGTGGTGGAAGTGGCATCTGTCTTGAATGGCTTTTAGGGGTTTCTCTGGTAGACAATGCAAAAATAATACGTCACATTGAAAAGTATTCAGCTGGTTCTCATGGCCATCTACTCTCTGTTCCATTATTTTATAATCCATTACATCTATCTATCTATCTATCTATCTATCTATCTATCTATCTATCATCTATTTGTTTATCCACCCATCTATCTACCTACTTACTATCTTAAATATATAGCCTTCCTTTTAAAGACAGGCTACTCTGGTAAAGCCTCTCTACCAAATACCATTTATCAAGGTAAAAGCTGATGAGGGTATCAGAGTTCCTTCTCTGGGGTCTTTGGACACAGGATAGTTCTCACCTGGATGGGATGGCTGAGTGACTCTACTGAAAGGTGGCAGGGACCATTTAAGACTTTTCAAGGGCTCCCATGTGTCCTTTTCTCCCTGCATTGCCAAGAACAGCTAAATCCTCCTGAACCATGGACAGTTGGTTCCCTTTTAACACTGAGTCTGACTCCCCATGCCACAAGCTGGCATGGCAGCCCTAGAGGATGCATTTTTTAATACATTTATTTATTTTATGTACATTGGTGTTTTGACTATGTATGTCTGTGTAAGGGTGTTGCATCCCTGTGGTAGGTTTAATGTTAGCATATAATAGCATAGGGATAGCAAAAGCCTGGACTTTAATATAAAAGACTTACTTCCAAAGTGACATGTCCTTGGGAACTCGCCAAGGACCAGGACCTCTTTGAGTTAGGGCTAGAGGCAGGACATGCCCCCTGAGGTGCTGCCCTCCAGAGGTTTCCCGTCATTTCACAGCCCTCTGCAAAAAAGCATCTGAATGGCACTGCCTGGAGGCATGACTTGGAAGTGCTTGAAAGCTTCTGCCGACAGGTGAAAATATTTAAGGCAGGATTCCCATGGACAGAGAGACTCTCTCTCCTGTTCCTGACTCACTCAGCATTTTCCTCAGCCAGAAGAGAAACATGCATCACAGTCTCACCAGGAGGCTTCGCCCTCTTGTATCGACCAGTTGGGGGTCTGAGCACAGACTCTCCCTGGTATTCTGGACTGTCTAAGCAGGATGCTTGCCTCCCCTTGGACATCCCGGGGCTTTGGCTTGGAAGCTAGACCCCTGCAGGCCTGCAACATCTGAATGGTGAGCCTAAGAAACTTTTCACTCTAAGACCACGAAGGCAATTCCTGTTTGATAAACTGTCTTGGGATCTGGCGAACGAAATTCAGAGACTTTAAAAGACTTTGGGATGGAGAGATTTGATGAAAGCCAGTCATCCATACAGACCCATGCTAGAGGAAAATATCCTTTTGAGAAACCTTAGGTTAAGGTTAAATGTTTGTATTATAGGTATTAAGAAGTCTTAAGTGCTAGGTTTTAGAGTTAGGGTTTGGGTTTAGGATTTAGGAATTTTATAGGCAAATGCTAGGTAATTGTTAAGCATTAATAAATATACGTTTGATAAATAAAAAATTACTGTTAAAGATTCCCTGGAACAGGAGTTACAGACAGTTGTGAGCTGCCGTGTGGGTGCTGGGAATTGAACCCAGATCCTGTGGAAGAGCAGTCAGTGTTCTCAACCACTGAGCCATCTCTCCAGCCCCTATATGTTTATTTGATAATTCAAGTTAAATCTCAATCACAGTCCCCTCTCTCTTCCCCTCCCGGTCCAATTCTCCCACCCTCTACCCCTATCCCACCTATCCTACTCTTCCAGTGTAGGGAGCCTCCACATATTAGCCCCCCTCAGTTCTTTAGTCACATGAGGACCAAGAGCTTCCTCTTGCTCTGGGGCCCTACTTGGCAGCTCCACTATGGCAAAGTGTACCACTAACAGGTAATAAAATCTGTGACTGAGACCGCCCACCCCTACTTGTGAAGGGATCTGTATGAGGACCAAGTTGCCTATATTTTTGTATAGGGGGGGTCTAGGTCAAATATAAGCTTTTTTCTTCTTATTTTGGTTAGTGTTTCAGACACTGTAAGCCTCTAGGGGCCTAGGCTGGTTGGTTCTGCTGATCTTCATATGTTGATTTTGATCTAGAGGTTGCATTTTTATGGTTACAGAACATTGCTGCCATTAGCTACAATCCTTTTAGAGATGCCAAGTCTGTCCCAAGAGTTTTATCAGACTTATAGCCACCCATACTGGCATCAAAAGTCCCAAATCTGTAAGATGCTTTGCTATGTAGCTTGCATTTCCTAATGCACTGTAGCTTCTGACCTGTTTCCAGTGGGAGGAAAATGAACACTGTTCTATTTATTGGTAAAGCTTGTCTCTGTAGTATGCATTTCTAAAGGTTTTCTTGCCTTCAGTTAAGTCCCAAGTCTTCCTGGAACGCCAGAACATTGAGGTGGTCTACATGTTGGGAAAGATGAAAGATCATCTGAAGGTGCGCACTACTGACCAATGGTGACTGCACATTATCTCCTGGAATCAAAGCCAAATGGCTCCGTCACCCTGAACAGCTGAGCAGATACTCAAGTGCTACATATTTAGCACTCACTGTATTAGTTTTTATTCTGGAGAATTAAGTGTCTTCAACAGAAGTTGTTGATTGTTCTAACAACATTGAATACATAGGCCTGTCTCCAGCCCCTGACCCTTCATCTAACAAGGACACTCCTCGTGTCTACAGGCAGATAGACAACGTCTAGTAACAGTCATTCTTTAATAGACTCATCCTGTGAGAGCTTCTATTTGTTCTGTCAGAAGCCACTTGCTCTTGGTTCCTAAATTAAATGAAAATAAAAGTCTATTTCATTTCCATTTTCCTTATGGTTTAGACACCAAATGTCATCACAAAAGTAGTGTTAGTGCTATCTGATTTTTTTTTTTTTTTGAGACAGGATTTCTCTGTGTATTCTTTGCTGTCCTGGAACTCACTCCATACACCAGGCTGGCTTCAAACTCAGAAATCCATCAGCCTCTGTCTCCTGAGTGCTGGGATTAAGGCATGCAACACCCCTGCCTGGCTGCATCTGAAATTTTTATTTGGGGAGAAGAACTGAGATGCTCCATGTTTGTTCTTTTGCATTTTCATTATTTTCTTGTAATAAAACAACTAAACTAATATATTCATCATCTCCATTAGGACTATAACTAGTGGTCATTGCATGAGAGGAAGCCTGGCACCGAAGCCAACCCATTCAACCTTGGCTTAGTCACTAATCACTATGTGATCATGGGTTATTTGCTTGATATTTCTGGGCCTCAATTTCTTCATCTATAAAATGGGATAGTGATAGCACATATCACACTAGGTTCTTATGAAAACTAAATGCATTGCCGAATGCAACATGTTTAAAAGAGTGAATGCCCATGGTCAGTACTCTGTTAGCTTTCATAATGATAAATAAAGAAATCATACTAATCAATACCACACAGACAAGGAAGCTTCTGGAGTTTCAGTTTTACATAGGATACAGCCAAGAACTTAGAACAGTGTCTTGTATACAACAAGTGTTCAATGTTAGCAATTAATAACTGAGATACCAGTTTTTAGTAGACCTTGATTTTTTTTTTTTATTTCTGCCATTCAGGAAGACCCAGCCCGAGTCTCAGTTCAGAAGGAATCCTTAGCTGGCACTCAAAGTTTGTAGGTCATTCTGACACATGGACAATGGGCTAGTCACATTTTAGAGTTTTCCCATTTCATCTTCTTTCTATATTTACCTTCTCTGTTTCTCTTTATAACTGAGTATTCAAATTTTGGGGTCATATACAACCTTTAAAATGTCATTCCCTAGTACAGGTTGAGTGTGTGAAGACTTCAACTCTGAAATGCTGTAAATCCAAGAGCATTTGAGCATCAACATGACACCACTCGTATTGATCTCTTGGGGTGGGTCACAGTCAACACATGAAATTACCTTCCGGTTATATGGATAAGATGCATACGAAACCCAGGTGAATTTTATCTTTAGAATTGTGTCAAATACCCAAGATATATAATTATGAATATGCAAATATTCCAAAATCCAAAAATATATGAAATGTTTTTAATTACAAGAGTTTCAGAGGTAGAGCCTCAGCCTGCACTTGTGGGTGTGCATGAGGGTCACAAGTAGGATGAGGATGTAAACAATGAGACACAAGGAGTGCAGTACACAATTGCTCACTGACTGAGCTCGTGGTGCATGCCTTCCTCCTGCTGTGCTGGTACCTGGATGCCAGCTACCAAAAAGGTAGTTGGTACTACCTTGGCGAGGCCTTCTGCCAAAGGCTCTGAGAAGTTATCCTTTCACTAGGGATTCTTAGTAAGTAGACACTTTTAAAAGACTGGGAAATGATTCATGTTTGAAACTATGTTACTGGAATATTATGAACTGAATTTGAATAGAGTTTTATCATGGTAATAATTAACATTTTATTCTATACTGAATAAGTCATAAACCTTGCTGGGTATTGCTTTACCTAAGTACTCATGTGTGATGTGTATCTCTCATCTGGAAATGTCAGAGTTTACTGGACACTTTGAAAGTTTCAGCCCGAAACAGCTTAATGGTTAAAAAGAAGAGATTCCAAACCTTTACTTCTATTATCTGACCTTTTAATGTTGTAGGAAATGAAATGATTTGCATAGTCAGCAGATACATTCCAAGTGCCTAACCTTCAATTCTACTAGCACAGAGTGAATGAGGACAATTCACTTCTGGAGGCAGAGAGGTTAGGAGATGCTGATAAATTCAGATGACGTATCATGGAAATGCTTAGCACCCGATGGTCTTGCAGGGTTCAGACTTGTTAGAACAGAGTACTTGTAAGTAGAATATGAAAAGAGATGTAAGTGACAATAACCAAGCAATTGATAATATTTAGTCTTCTAAGAATCCAGCTAAGTGAACCGACAAACATCCTTGCCACACAAAGGGTGGAGCTGAAGAGTCTTTCAGAAGAAAGCTCATCAAGTCTGATTGGCAAACATGCTTCATGCCACAGTAGACAAAAACATATTTGTTAGGGGTGGAATGTCCACTCTGACATATGCTTGGCTTAATATGAATAGAAGGGACAGGTTATTCAAGCTGATTCCCAAAATGCTGTGCATATCAGGCTTACCAAGGCCCATGGAGCAAAATCCCAGTGAAGGGCAGCATTCCTGGTGTGAGACGGGTAGAGCAGCCAGTTGCTTCACTCATCCCTCCAGCATCCATCCACTCATGGGATGAAGCTTTCACTTACATTAACACTCACTTCAGCCATCTACTGAGCAAGAATAACTCAGGCTTGGCACTGAAGAGCTTAGGAGATCATTTATGCTTTTTAATCAAACTCTAGTTTCCCACTGTAGATCTTTGGGGAAATCAAAGATGAAAATAGGAAGCAATGAGTTTAAAATGACCAAACTCAACCTATAAAAGTCTTGAAAGCAGGAAAACATCTGTGCCTAGGGTGGACTAGCGGGTCTCTAGTCGGGACTTGTTCCCTTTCACAGTGGCGCTTTGCTTCCCTCACACGGTGTTGCATGTACCTTTTCTGGGGAGACGTGAACAGACATCCGTTCACCCCAAGTAGGGCACCAACTTGCACCAACCACGGGCCCAGTAGCATTAAACCAAAGTCCAGACTGGCAAACCAATGAGTTTCTTGGGGTTACTTTTACAGATCTGGGTTGAGGGTTTACTTACAGGAGCATAGGTGGTCCTAAAAGAGCTACAATGCCACAAAGTCTTATCCCACCACAGAATGCCCCTTTCAAGTTAACCTTCCACTTTTTATATACTCTCTTTCACCTCTTCAGATCACTGGTAGCTTTGCAGGGGAAGGAAGTAGTGGCCGCAATCCCAGGTAAGGATCCCGTGACCATGTTCTCTTCCTTTTACCACAGACTTGACTATCAGAGTGATTAATCACCACAGCTACCGGGCCAGAGTGAGTGAATGTGTTATGCACAGAGGCCATACGAAAAAACAGTGCTGTCGGCCTCTCCACTGAGTCTGCAGAGAGTGTCTAGGAACAGTGATTAACACCGAGCAAAGCAACAGCGGGCATTGCATCGCCTGCTTTGGAATAATCACTGAGAACAACGAAAGGCTCCAATATAAAAACTGTGGTCTGTTAACGTCTTTGTTTTGTTCCAGAAAGAGACTGAAACAGTGAAGATGAAGAAAAAAAGATCTGTTTTCAGGGTGTATTTCCCTGGGTTCACTGCTAAAATACAGTCATGCCAGAAAAACACCAACTCCACCTCAACACCTCGGATGTTATTTGTTTAAACATGTTTGTTTTCCCAGTGGGACTAAGAACGTTTTCTCCTGCTGATTTTGAAGGGGATGTTTAAACTAAAATAAAAATAAATGACATGTTTAGAAAGTTATAGTCATGAGACCCAGAGTAGAGCACAGAAAATGGACACAGGAAGTGACGTGCAGTTGCCCTCCTATTTTGGTTGCTTTAAATAGATGTAGGCAAACAAAGTGGAAGAGAAAGGTGTACAAGTGAGGAATGACAGCTTTATCCTCATGTGCAGCTAAGCTTAGAAATGAGCTGGTATCTGATCACATAGTCATTTCCTGATTGTTACAAACCCAGTTCTATTACTAAGAGTTCTAATAATCCTATAAGACTTCTTATTTGCACTAGACTTTTTCTCATCTGGCATATTTTTGACATGGCTGAGCTTAGAAGTCTTAGGGACCTGTGAGCATGAAGAACCATTTACTATAGAATACTGACTGTGATTAAATTTGGCTGGCAGTTCCTTCTAAGTGAAAAAAAATAAACATAAAATTTTGTCATAGAAAGGGTTTTCTTCTTGAATAAAAGAATCTTTTATTTGGTTTGGGGTAATCTAAATATTAGGTAATCTAGCAATATTAGGCTAAGAATCTTATGCTTATTAATTTTTCTGAGATGGATGTATGCCATTTTCATTCTCAAAAGATATACTATATGGGTCTGGAGAGATGGTTCAGGGGTTAAGAGCACTGACTTGTCTTCCAGAAGACCCAGATTCAATTCCTAGCATCTACATGGCAGTTCACAACTGTCTGTAACTCTAGGTCCAGGAGATGTGACACCTTCACACAGACACATGCAGGCAAAATGCCAATGCACATAAAATAAAAATAAATAAACTATTTCTAAAAGGTGTACTGCATGCTTATCAATATTGCATATGAATATATTCATATATGTACATAGATATGTATTTATATGTAATCATGTAATTCTTATGTAAACCTATGAAATAAAGATTATTTTGATCCCCATTTTATAGATAATACGGTGAGGTCTAGAAGAGATAGATGAGTAACATGTCATTCTGTAGGTAGAAATCGGGCCATTTATATCCCGTGTCAGCAATTATTTACTAAATGCTAAGGGACCAAGCTGAGACCATGATGCCAAATCACTGCTCACTGAGAAACAGAAGTTGCATGTCTACAAGGCACGTGCATGGATGTCTGGAGTTGCTTTTGTATTTACCTCCCTACTCTGCTGCTTGAGGTTGAGTTTCCTGGCATTTCACAGCCTCAGGCTTTTATTTCCTGAGACTCAACCAAAGAATGGGGACATTCATGTTCACACCAGGAGCAGTGTTAAAGAGGATCTGTGGTCGTCCCTCAGTGCAAATGCATCTATTATCTGTACCCACACGCTGCTTTTTCATGAAATTTTTTTACAAACCATACAACACACACATCCTCCGAAAACACTGATGTGTGCTGTTTTCACCTAAGATATCATACCAGCCAACCCACATCTGGTTGGGGGGGGGGGTATCTGTTGTGACAATGCTATTTTGCTAAAAGTTACCTTCCTTAAATACTGTCTTCCTTTACAAGGCCACCATGTATGGTCCTTTAGTTACTTTGTAAGGTACAGACATAGTTCATTCTTCAGAAGCTCAGGGTGCCAAATATCAGTAGTGATGAGAAGTAATATGGGAGTATCTATTTTTTGCTGAGGTTTGAACATATAAGCATATTTGAAAACTTCATTTCACATACACACACACACACACATATGATATACTTTCAGTCTGACTTGGAAGTTGCAGTTACTCAAATGTCTAATGGTGTGTTGTTTCATCTACAAACTCCCATATATATTTTTTTCCAAGAGTCATACTCAAAATATTTAAAAACCAGTATGGCATGCCTCCAGGCCAAGCAGACTAAACTTGTACTGCACCAATAGCTAGCACAGCAAGGCAGGGCATCCTAGGTGAGTGCCAGCCCAAGCTAGGCTGGTGGCCTTATTTTACCCATGGGCAGAAGCAGAAGCAGCAATCCTGAGGTAAGGAAACCCAGATGCAGGGAACTTGACAGGTGCAAGCAGGTGGTATTGGGTGGGTGTGAGATTCAAGCTCAGGTTTTTTTAACTTCTGTTGTCTCTTCCTCTCACTATCCTGGTATCCAAAATGCAACTCAGAACCCCTGCTACATCAAGTAGTAAGCTATTATGATCCCACGATATGATCTATTTAGACACCCTTTAAAACAGTCACAGCAGCCTGGGGCTTGAAAGATGGCCCAGCAGTTAAAAGAACCTTATGTTCTTGAAGAGGACCCAGGTTCGGTTCCTGGCATCCATAAGCTGGCTTACAACCTTCTGAAACTCTGGTTTGGGAGACCTGGTGAATTCTCTTGGCCTTCACAGGCACCAGGCATACATGTAGTACACTTATATACTCCTGGGTAAAGCATTCATATGTATAAAAACAAAACCGGCAGCAGCCTGTAGACAGACATCTTCTGCTCTTGAGCTTTCTGAAGTGCTAGCCCTTCTCTGAACAACTTGATTGCAATGGAAACCCTATACCAGGGGAGGAAATTTGACCTGAGATGATGGGATGGAAAGTGAAAATTATGAATGGCATTTTCAAGCAAAGCTAAATCCAAGAAACTTGAGGCCAAGTCTCAACTCAGGCCCTGCTCCATGCATTTGATTGTGGATTTTCCCCAAAGAGCCATTCAGTGGACCCCAGTCAGCATTCTGCATGGGCCACTAACAGGCTAGGACTTTATGAGGGAAGGCGAGTAGGGGCAGGATGGAAATTAGTGTCTGAGAACCCATGGGATAAATTCATTTGCAGACTGCTCAAGTGTTTTATACAATGACAGGACCTGGCCCGAGAAACCAGTATGTCTGTCTCTCATTCTCTCTCCACTCATTTCAGATACTAGGGATTCACTGGGCAGGAGGAAGAAAGCACAGAAAGACAATATATGTATGTGGTCAGGTGCCTGGGCAGCACTAGTGAACTACAGCCTCATGCTGTGGGTTCAAGATGAGATGCACATCTGCTTGGCAGTCTCCAATGCATCATTAGTGCTTGTTCATAAAATGTTGACTAGTTGATGATTGAATGAATGAAGGAATACAACGAGTAAACAAGTTAGTAGATAGCTGAAAGATCGAGTGAGTGTGGCTAAGGAGATATGGGCAGTTGTATTCATCATATGTTGCTGGATCCCCTTCGGCAAATGTTTCAAACATGCCTTTCCTAAGACCAGGAGAAGGAGTCAGTATGTAACTATGGATTTGTGCAGTTTCTGTGATTCAACTCTACAAACTGAAAACAATAGAGGGAATTCTTAAAACATAAAGAGACAAGTCTCCTACAGGGGGCTATGCCAAGTTTCACTGCAGTGCTCTGAATGCCTGCATGAGATTTCAGACTTGAGCCAAATCTATGCTGGTCTGGGAAGATGTCCCTCTTGGGCCAGCTGGGTGCCTACTATCATAGCCCTCTGTATCGATGTTTTCTGTTATCCCAAAATGGACACTCTTGAAGAAGAGAGTCTAAAAGTCTATGAGTGGGCATCCTCTTCAGCTTGGCTTTCAGTGAGGGGTGTGTGTGGTGGGTGGCACTGCATTGGTGATAGCATAGATGAGAGGGAAAGATCACGTGGCAAATGAGGAAGTCAGAGAGCAGAGAGGGGCCAGTCTTGCTGTTTTTAGAATAGCCCACTCTCATGAGAACCAGCTCACTCCTGGAGACCTTAGTCTCTTCGAAGGGCAGTGCTTCAAATGACTTAATCACCTTTCCCTGAGCCCCACCTCTTAAAGATTCTTTCTCCTTCATGCTGTCACTCCAGAGACCAAGCCCATAAACACCTTGGAGACCCCACTCAAATTGCTGCAGCCTCTCTGTATTTAATGATGACTGACTGCGTTCAGTTGGAATCTTTGCCATGTTTTAAATTGTTACTTCTCCAATGACAGAAAACCTAGCATAAGTATTAGCAGATTAACATTTGTTGATATATACAAAGTTTTTAGCAAGTTAGACTTTTATCTTCAACTTTTACCTTAACATTTTGGGGGGACCATCAGAAAACACAGAATCCCAAATCTGGGGCCAGAGGAAGTAATAAGGGTTTTTCAGGGAGTGAAATTAGGACCCTGTTGGCTTCTAAGCTATCTTCGAGATTCACTTCAGTAACTAGGGATGGTATTGGGAAAGTGTTCCCTGTATATTCTTAAAAGAATTCAAGAATCAAATCAAGCACACCTTCTACCAAGAATAGCATCACCAAGACAGCCAGCATGGGTTGAAAACTCTGCACAACAGGAAAACACACTTGGCCATTGATCACTTCCCAAAATGCATAGTCCTAATGAAACCACACCCAGAGCAAGATCCTTCGTGATAAATGAACCAGCGACCAGAAGCCACACCAGCCTGGTTGTGGAAGAAACTATTAACTAGTCACAGTTCAAGCTACTAAGACTGCCAAGCCTGGAAGAAATGAGGCCATTCTAAAGAAACATTCCTCTCTCTCACTTTAGTTATCTGGACAATTAAAATAAGATATTCTAGGGAATTGGAATCCCACCCCCACCCCAGGAATGTGCTGGAAGATGGAAAAGCCTGAAACCCGGTGCCAGCCAGAGAGGGAACTAGTCTCTTGTAAAGAGGAAAAGAGTTTACATGGTACAGGTAACTTTTCAAACCACCTTGTAGGAAGCACTAGAGAGGAGAGACAATGGCAGGTGAGACCACACTGACCAGGGCTATTTCATTATTCATATATCTTGCCTTCTATTTAAAGTTTACTCTCATGTTAGGACCAGATGACAGACTTAAAGGGTTACCAGATTGCTTTGTCTCTCTTCTCAATATGGCGAATAATGAAAAAAAATCTTTTTTTTTATTAACTGTTAATGGGCTTCTTGAGGATTCATGGCTAAGTCTGACTTCTTTGAGCTGCCAGAATATAGGCCCTGCTCCTAACTCCAATAACACTACTTTGCTTAAAACTGGAACTGAGTGGGCTGGAAGGAAAGATAACTCAGTGGTTAGGAGCACTTGCTCATCTTACATAGGACCTTGCTTCAATTCCCAGCACAAATTCTGAAGTTCAGAACCATCTGTAACTCCAGTCCCAGGGGTTGTGGCCTCCATGGTACCAGGCAGGAACATAATACAGTTACACACATGCAGGCAAAACATGCATCCACATAAAAATAAATAAATAAATGACATGACTGAATAAGAACTGTTGCCAGCTTTCATCCTCAGAAGATTGGTGACTACCTGGTCATGGCCAACCACATGAGAGGAAGGTGTTCCATGATGCCAAAGACCATAGGTCTACCAGTGCTGTTGAGAAGTGAAAATGATTCTAAATTATAATCAGAGTTGGAAAGTGCCAGGAGGAGGGGACATTCTGCAGTCAAGCCTTCAGTGTGCAAGGTGGAAACAAACAGTTTATAGACGTGGGCGAAGGTTCTCAGAGCAGAGACTGTCCACTGCCATCAGATTAAAGTCTAGTTTGGGAAACAATTACCTGCCTGAGATCCTGGGAAAGTAAAGCTTCCTGGTTTCTCTGCCAGGAAGAAAAAACTATAAAACAAGGGCTGAGAATCTTCTAAACAAGATTTTAGAGTTTTATTCAAACAGCTGCAGTTCACCTTTGAGGGCCCCAGACTCATTGCATCTGATGGATGTTGCAACACTAAGTTCGAAGTCTCCCCAGTCTGGTGCCAAGAGCTGGCCCTGGGGGACAAAGCGAGAACAGTTGCTCTCTTAATCAGAGCAGAAAACAAAACTCACCCCCCACCCCATCCCCGCTTTGTTGTGAAATTGTCACTGTGCCTTTGAGAAGCGATTAAAATCCCAGCCATGTCAAATTTAAAGGGCAGGTTCCCAGGCAAGGGAGAGGATGGGGCTTTGGTAGGCAGAGGTGGGGGGAGCCAGTTGCAGAGAATTTATGGAGGATTTGGGGATCACAAAAGTCATGGGATCTAATTCAATTAAAATGGAAAAGCACCAACACGGTTTTAAAATAATCTTAAAATACAGCAGGAGGATATTCTGGCTTCTCTGCTTCCATTCTGAGCCTGTTTGGCAATTTCTGTGCAGAGGCCCTGAAGCCCAGCATGGATGCTTGTGGCTCTTTTGCTTACTCCTCAGCCCTTAACATACAACAATTTTGCCTTAGAGAGCAGGAGAGAGTGACGGACTCTATCAGAGCTCACCAAAGTCTCTGAAATAGGGGTAAGACAGCTCCCAGGTTCTGATAAAGCCCCTCAGCTTTCGAAACGGCAGCCTGGGTCCCTCCAGGATCCCAGGGTATTTGTTTCCTCCATCTCTTTCGTGCTGACTATGCTTAGAGCAAGCAGAAATCTTTCCCATGCTTTCTCCTGGAAAGAGGGAGAGACTGTGCCAGTTCTAATCCAAGGGTGTGATGCCCAGAGAAGCTCATGCTAGGATGCAGGAGGGAGGCAGTGATATGAAGGCCACCACAGCTTCAGCATGGGTCCCAGGTCTTTCCTTCTTGTGAATATCCACACTGGTCTTTGGGTGGACTGAAGAACTAGCCATTAGTGTCAACAGAGTTCCATCAAGTCAGGTCTAGCTCATTCCTAGAGTGGGAGACAACCACAGAACCTGGCTCCTGGCTGAGGGCTCTTGTGAGGATGAGTGAACAACACGGATGGTGCTTAACACATAGGGCGCACATGGTGTGAAGGAGCTGTTAGATCTCATTGCTTTCCTTGACCAACCATTCACTTTCCTGTTTTCTTGCTCACTGAGAGTTCTGCATCTTGGCATGTGTGAAAATGTTGCTGGGAAGACTCTTGTTCACTGATGAAAGACTACAGGCCCCAGTTCAGCAAGTAGATGGAAGCCTGTGTTATCATTTAGGCACATTCCTTTTTTCTTCTTCCCTTTCTTCTTTCTAACCCACTAAAGATCCTGAACAGATATTTTAGGAACATTAGACAGGCTATGAAAAATGAATCTTAATAGTATAAAGATAAATATCACTTGGGAAAGTTGCTTTCTGAATCGATCACAGCATGGTACCCCAAACAGGTAAGAGCAGGGAAGAGAGAGGTTTAAAATCCGCCAATCAAGAGAAGCTCTTGGTGTTGCTAGGAATTTTTGTTCTTACGCAAAAATTGCAGCAGGAATGCATCTACCCTTTTGTGAAGTGGAAAATAAAGGACTTCAGCTCACTGGATCTGTGGGGCCCCTGTGGCCACACTGATCCCCTCCCCTGGGAGAGAGGAGAAGGAGGAGGAGGCAAGGGGTATCCACCCACTGCACCCCAGGCTTAGTCTCCATGGTGCTTTCTACTTTCCCAGGACCACCACAGCAACAGGCATGGTTCACTGCCAGCTAGCAAGGGGCTGTCCTTGGAGGGAACTCTGCCTAAAGTAGCAGTGAGGACTGAGGCTACATTGCTGGGTGAGTGTATCTCCATAGCACCCCTGGCCCTACTAGGAA
>CAJQZJ010033173.1:1209104-1220520 GCA_907164525.1 Lophiomys imhausi
ACCCCATTTTACCTGGGTGTTGAGTCCTCATGTTTGTGCTGCAAATGTTCTTCTTACCCACTGAGCGATCTCCTCAGACTTCATACAGTATTGCTATTTTACCTTCCAAAGTCTGAAGTGTCCCTTTCCTTTCCTTTCCACAGAGACCTGTGCTTTGGGACGTGTATGTCTCTAATTCCATCCTCACCATTTCAGTTTTCACAGGCAAAACAAAACACATCTAGAAAAATGTTTTTCTGAAGAAATGTTCCCTTGTCCAGCTAGAGGACACAAAGGGCTCCCTAACCATGTTCATAAACCAGAAAATATGGTTTACACTGTCTAGAGCTAAGAGAACCCAAGATTCAGTAGACCGCCTTAGGATGCATGAAGAGAATCGAAGGAAGATTTGTCAATTGGGGTTTCTGTCCGCGACAAATAAAAACAGCCCAACTGTTTAGCCCAAGGCAGAGGGCCTCTGTCTTCTTTTGTCTTCTCCTATGAATATCCCTTTTCATTACCGAAAACAGAAACTCTACCCCTAAGCATTTCCCTGTTTTGCAAAATGGGTATTACACCAACAATCTGTTTCAAAAATAGAAGTCACCATTTTATTTTACGCTAGTCTCTAAAGAGTTCCTCTTGTTCAGATGTCATTCACTAGCACTGATTTAGGAAAAGGGGACAGGTATGACCAGATAAGGGAGATCTTAGAAAGGGTTCATAGACACCCACAGTATCCTTAATGGCATTGGGGTAACTCTTGGGAGAAAAACCATTTTTATAGAAATGTTTTTCCAGCACACCTAATAGGACAAACTACTAGCAAAGCTATCTGTAGTCAACATCACCTCAGAAAAGAAAGTCACTCCAGACTCCCAGCTGCACAGCGCTTCTTGCTCGACACTTCTGCCTCATACACATTGCCCCCCATTCTAGGGACACAGGTACCTTTTCACTTCTCCTCCAAGACTCAGATTAGTTATTATTTTCTCCAAAAATTCATTGCTAAACCCAGGGTGGACACCTACTTTATGCTTGTGTTTCCTTTGGTCCAGCCTGAGTATCCTACTCCGTCAAGAAACCCAGAAGAACTTAGAGTCCTGTGTTAGCAACCAGCAGAAGGAGGATGTCAGCAGAGCAGAAAAGACATAAGGCATGGAATGGCTTCCTAGGATCGTTTTTTTTGTTTGTTTTTTTTTTTTTTTTGTAACTACTACCCAATCACCCTGGGTGTACACACCCTGTGGAACAATAGAAATCTCTTAAATCAAAACCAGGCCACATCTAGCATTTAGTTCAACTAATAAAAATTACATCACTTGAATGTTTCTGAAAGCAGACTTTTCTCTTTTGTTTGTCTTTGTTCTTTATCTCATAAAAATAAACAATGGTTCAGTATTGCTCAGCTGAACCCGGTCCTACCCTGAAAGCCAAGGTGGTTTTCAGATGGCAATCTCCACCTGGCCCGACAAATAAAGCTGGTGTTCACACCATGGGAACTCTAACAGAGGTAAATAAATATAGCCAGGGAATATCTGGAAAGTTCTCTACATATATGATCAAATGTTTAAGTGAGTATGAAGTATGGGATAGTTAACAATGGTGACTGGAAGGTGCTAGGAAGCAGCAGCAATAACAAAAAATCCTGAGAGTATTTATGTTAACTCTTCATTCAGAAAGATCTATCTTAACTGGAAAACAGACTCTGAAAAACTGGCTACAGCTGTATTCAGGCAGATGATGTATGGAAACAGAGTTCATGTGAGAGCTAGCTCCAGACTCTCCCAGTGAGTTCCAGAAGACAATGGAAACTGTCTTTCCTTTTTCAGGATTTGTGAGATTCAGAGGAAGTAGGAGAACAAGTGTCTGGTGTATGGCAGGGATTTAGTATGTAATGACCAAGACAATCACTATTATGTTAGCATTATTGGAAAAACAGTACAAGTATTCATTTAGAAATTATTGAATGGCTAAGACAGATCAGTTATATAGGTGATAGGAATAAATGTTTGAATAAGAAAATTAAGGTGAAAACTAGAAATTATTTGGTTGATCTGACAGTCCAAACTTACATGATTCAATCATGTGCACTTTACTGTAAGCAATGTGTACATAATCATAATTTTTACCTATTGCTTTATTATTTTAATTTATATTACTCAGAATCTATTTAACCAAATAGTATGCTATACTTATAGACCTGCATCTAATTTCTTTTTGCATCACAAACTACAGACATCATTCTGTGTGAATTTTCACATGAGTATGTAAGTTCATATATGTGTGTATATGTGTATGTATACATAACATATCCTAATACTGCATTTTATTTCACATCAATTTACAAACTGAACCAGTCTCCCACACAAATAATTCCAGTCTTCCTAGTTTGTTTTGTCTTTGCTGAGAAAACAAAATCAATAATGGTCAGCCTTACATTCATGCAGGAAGAATTCCTGGATGTCAAAAATATGTGGATTTGTATTTTCAAAATTGATATTAAAATGCACCACAAAAACATTTTAAATACTCACCCTAATTAATAGTGTATATAGAGAACTCAGTGAAGTTTTTCAGATCTGCTACTCCTTCCTGATTCTGTCTTCCCAGACTGGTATGGTCTGGAGTCACAATATAACTGATTGGTAACATCTCCCTGTGACACCAAGTCTTTGTCAATAATAGTTGCTTGCCATTATCTTCTGTGGATGTTCAATTTAAAACCATAAGCAAGGGTGGTGGAGATGGCTCAGTGGGTAGTCAGTCACACTGGCCATGCAAGTCTGACAACCCAAGCTTTCTTCCCATACAAAAGCTGAGCACAGTGGTGCATAACTGTAGTCTTAGCACCCCTTTGGGGAGAGGGGAAGGAAAGACAGGAGAATCCCCAAAATGTTCAAGAAAAAGCTAGCCTGGACTACAAAGCAGTGGTGAATAAGAGACACGAGGTGGAAGGTAAAGATGGATGCCTGAGGATGTCCTAGGACCTCTGCACAAGTGTTGTGGCACATGCATGCTCTCACATGCAATTATATGCACACATGTCATACACATACATACATAAAAGTAAATAAATATTGAAATTGTAAACACTGCCAAAAGTCAAAAGTGTTTCTGCTTGTCCTGAGTTAGGGACAACAGGTTTCTGTCACTGAGATTCTGAGGACTACAGGAAGTCTGAAAAGTCTTTTCAGCTACTCTGAAAAGAAAAAAAAAAATGAGAGTAAGCCAAGCTGATCACAGATAAGCAGATTGAAGTTACTTGTATTTAGCAAATGTTTCTTCACCTGTTGGGCTCAGCCCTCAGTGCTCCACACATACTATCTCATTTTGAGTCAATGTAGCAGACAACCTGCTCTTACCTGAGAAAGGAAGATCTGATATTCCCCCCCTCTCACACACACTACCACACCCAGCAAAGTGCCACTTTCAGTCAGCGACTACCAGTCAGTCTATGTTCAGTCCCTATTCCATACCAACAGTCATTTCTTGGGTGCTTGATGTTGTTCATGATGGCCCTGGAAGTTGGTTCTTACCTTCTGAATGCTGCAAACCTTTAATACATGTTCCTCATGTTGCAGTGACCCCCCAAACCATAAAATTATTTTTATTGCTACATAACTGTAATTTTGCTATTGTTAACAATCATAATATAAATATATGTCTTCTGATGGTCTTGGGTGACCCCTGTGAAAAGGTCATCCAGCCCCTGAAGGGGTTGCAACCCACAGATTGATAAACCCAGTTTGACCCACTGTTTTACATTGATGAAAAGATGTGTTGAGTATAGTTTAGGAGCCAACTGCATTTTTGAATTCTATAAAGTAGTGTTTGAATTCTATAAAAGATTGGTCTTAGAGAAGATATATACTGGATATCTGAGGATAAACAGAATTTTGAATTAGCCAGAACACCTTGGTCTTCATTAAAGAGGACTAGCTGGATTGCAGGTTAAAGTGGGGGATGTGCTGTAGTTCAGCCTGGCGCTCAACACCACAGGTCTCCATGCTGGTCTCCATCTTACTGTGGGGCTGGGCATTGGAATGCATGCTCTCTCCCAGGATAATGAGTGAAAAGAGCTATCTCTCACCACTCATCCTAAAAGGAATCAAGTGTAAGACTGCTAATTCCACTCTTTATAGTAATTTCCAAATTAGCAGCTACATCATTAAGACTAAAGCAAATATGTAACTGGTTTGGAATGCAAAGCTTAATCAATGATTTTACCCATGGTTGATTCTATGATTAGATAATAAGAAAGAAGTCCGTCCTCTATTTGAAAAATAGTAAGTTTTTAAAGATAAGCTTTTGAGTGCAATTCACACCCCTGTCAATTATGTTAGAATACCCTGTCCACGGGAATGCTCCACATAGCATCTGAGGATGGATTTTTGAGACACCATTTATCAGAATTTATATCTCATTTCTAGAGACCAGTAACACAACCTCTGTAAAAGGGAAGATTCTCCTTTTTTTTCTGAAGGCTAAACCCCAGGAGCCCTTTCCCAATCACTGGAAGCCACAGGGATGCCCAAGTAAGCAAAAGACACTACACTGGAGAGTCTGTATCTTAGTAATTCTAAGTCACTTTGGCTTGCTATGACAGTCTTATCTCCAACCACATTCTATTTTCTAGCCAGAATTTTGCTTGTGCATATGAAGTTCCAGTCTTTTGAAAAACAGAATTTTGTCACCAACCTCTGTCACCAATCTCCTCAAATGAAAGAGTGCTTCTTTTGTATGTAAAATGCCACTCCTTCTATGTAAGCAGCTGAGGTGGGTCATCTGATGAACTCACTCACTGTGGGTAACACACATGAGCAGTGCTTGCTCAGAAATTAACACTGGTCTATGGTTCAGGACACATTCTTAAGATTTCTGATGCATTATGTGGAAGACTCTGAAAAGCTGCCTGTGAATAAGATGTCAAGCCATCAAAGCATGTTTGAAAAGAGCAACACAGTGGGTCTACTTAGCTAGGCTGTTGTACATGATTAACCTTTGACCAATTAGAAATACCTAAATGCCTCAGAGTAAAATATATCAAAACGAACAAACAAAGAAACAAAAAAACCCCAGATGGCCTAGTTTTCATTTCTTTTGCATTATTAAATATAATCTAGAAGTTGATTGGACACTTTTAAATCCCATGTAATTCATGACTTTGTCCTCTCATATCACAATGAAACACCAACCTCTACATGCACTATGCTCATCTAGGAAGGGAAGACTGAATGATCTCTGCTTTCATGAGGTAAAAAGAATGAAACAAAGCAGTGATTTCATAACACATCTGAGGGTTGATATTGACTGTCAACTTGATGAGACTGTGAGGCAACTAGGAGATTTTGTAAGCACATCTCTTTACTAAGATGTTTCTTTGAAGAATTTCAAGAAAGAATTAACTAGGTGCGGAGACTCATTCTAAGTACCAGTGACTAAGGACCCTGATGGAAGAAAGAAGAGAAAGTCCAGGAGTATAATCATGCTCTCTGCTTCCTGACAGCTACAAGGTGAGCCGCTCTGCTCTGAAGCACACTCCATCATGATGTACTGAACAGTCTGAAAGAATAAGCAAAACAAGTCCTTTGTCCTCAAAGTTATTTCTGTAAGTTATTTTCATGTGGGATAAGAAATTCTGACTAATATAATATAGAAGTGGGCAAAAATGGTATATTTGTTAACACAACTTGGTGACATATTAGTCACAAAAGGGCTATGACTTTGATCTTTCTGTTCGATGCGGTCAGTATCTTTGACAGCCAACAAAGTGCCCTCCATATGGCACATACTCAGTAAATAGTCATGGCTCAGCTGCTGGGGCACTTGCTGTCAAGCCCAATGACCTGAGTTCAGTCCCCAAGATCCGCATGGTAGAAAGTGAGAACTGACTTCCATAAGTTGTCCTCAAACCTCCATGTGCTTGTTATGGCACACACATGTATACACAAATATACTCATATATATGGACTAAATAAGTAAATGTTAAAACAAAACAAAAAATAGTCATTGAATGATTGAAAAGATGGATAGGGAAATGAAGTTGAATTTGGAGGTTACTTGGGTGGATAACCTGGTATGTGCTGTTTAAGACTTGTTTTTATTTTAACTTCATGTGTGTGTGTATGTGTGTGTGTGTGTTCCTGTGTGTTTGTATGTGGCACATGTGTTTATGCCCAAGAAGGGCAGAAGAGAGTGTCAGATGAAGAAGTTTCAGGTGGTTGTGAGCTGTCCAATGTGGATGCTGGGAACTGATCCAGTCCTTCGGAAAAACAATCAGTACCTTAATCATTGAATCCTCAGTGCAGCCCCACACCTGGTATGCTTTACTGGAAGGAATACATTTATAAAGTATACCCAGATAAGTAATTTATAGGTGTAGCCTTCTTGTAAGATAAATGATGGACAGCATCTACTAAAAAGATCAGTGTATCAACTCTACACTGATAAAAGTCTGGTTCCAAAGAAATGGTTCTAGGACAGAAGGAAGCATAATATACTCAAGACTTCCCTTGAACTCAGCTTCAGCCCAGCTGAGAGTCAGTCTAGCCCTGGCACCTTTGAAGCCACCTCAATGAATAAGTCATTGGTTGAAGACATCAGTTTTCTAAAGTTTTCAATTTATCTTCCTTCGACAGAAGGTTGGTTCAGTCATTAAGCATGGGGCTTAGAGTGATGTAACCATATTGTGGGGCTGCCTCCAACTTCAGAGTTGGGAATGTACTAGAGTGACTCTCAGGAAGAAGGGGACACATGTCAGCCAGCAAGCTTGCCCACCAAAACAGTGTGGCTTCAGGCAAGTCACTTAGTGTTTGCTCAAGCACTCCTTGACCACAGCGATTTTAAGCCATCGACACCAGCCCATTTTATCCCCTCAACAGCCCCAGTTCAAGAGCTCTTGCCTGGGCTATAGCAACCTGGCCAGTATCCATCCCCATGACCTTGATGGTCTGAACAATTACACATGTAGAAACTGCAGATGATAGTAGGGGAAGAAAATAGAAAGAAAAAGGCACTCTTTCCCCTCTTTTCATGAGCAACTGTTCACAACTGCTCACATCTGGCATGCCTCAATGGCAATCACTTGCAAGGCTCAAAAAACCTTGAACCTTGAAAGTGAAATAGGGAACTTTTATCTTCAAAAGGAAAATTAAAGGCCTGGAGTAGACCACGAGGGGCCTTTTTACCCCACCTGGATAATGGTGGGTATTATTACTTACACAGCACTATGTTTTTTTGTGAATAGGCTAACACATACCTTAAGGCTATAAAATAGTGCTTTAGGATATAACGTGTTGATTCAGATACAAAATAAAATACTGTTTGCATTATAGGCTTTTAATGAAAAGTCTAAAAACATGGCTATTTAACGAATCTCTACTTTTATGGGGCCTGCCTGAAAATGCCCGCTTTACAAAGTCTAGCTATGGGTGGTCCTCACACCTAGAAGTGACACAAGAATCCTTTGTCAGGCCATGGGTTTTAATTTTTGGTATGGAAAAATTCAGTCACCATAATTATAACCCCAGAAAGTAAAGACCTTTTAAATTCTGTGAGGGAGAGCAGTGGGAGTTCATTAGCGTTCAGTAAAACTGTAATCTCACCAGCTTATAGGTATGCAGGAATCAGCACTGTGCAACTTTCTCTTTGGACTATTTGTTGGAATATCTTATATCCTCTAGTGAAACTGAAATCCTTGAAAACAAATGCCACATTACCTAGATCCCTATAACCTGACCAACCCAGGACAGGGTTTGTTTTTTGTGTTCAATGAACCAAAGAATCTTTCAGGAAAAACACTCAAGAAATATGCTGGAGTAAGAGGATATCAATACAAAACTTGTTTAAAAACTGCTCTCTGAGGCTTAAAGATATTTCAAATATATACTTTAAAAGGCTCATTTACTGAGAAAGTTCATCTATGAAGGTTCTGAAACGAGATGAACCTAAGCAAAGAATCAATATTAATTAAATATTGATGAAGGGGTGGGGGAGTCTGGTTGTGTTATTTAGTACCTGGGATATCCAAAGGGGCTCCCTGACTAAAAAGGCTGCCCACACTGGAGAAAAGGACACACAGTGTGATCATTTCTCTCCCTGGATGGTCTTCTTGGCTTTGAAATGGGAAGATCAAAGCCAACGGAGGGTATGGAAAATTAATGAGAGCTGCTCACTGCGTGCAGTTAACATGCTTAGTTAACTAGGGCAGCAAGGAAGGGCAACATGCCCTTTATCACAGAGGATGGAATTTGAAAGCCTTTATACACAATTTTTATTTGTTAGTTAAAAATAAATTTAAAATTTAAATATATTTAATTTTTAATTAAAAAAAGAAGCCTACCAAGGGCTACGAGCTGGGAGAACATCCCAGCTCTGTGAACATCCCAGATCTGTGGACATCTCAGCTCTGTGGACATCCCAGCTCTGTGAACATCCCTGCTCTGTGGACATCCCAGCTCTGTGAACATCCCAGCTCTGTGGACATCCCAGCTCTGTGAACATCCCAGCTCTGTGAACATCCCAGCTCTGTGGACATCCCAGCTCTGTGGACATCCCAGCTCTGTGAACATCCCAGCTCTGTGGACATCCCAGCTCTGTGAACATCCCAGCTCTGTGGACATCCCAGTCTGTGGATTCTTTGGCTTGAACTTCTCAAAGTTCTTGTATCTCAATTTTGCACTGCACCTTATTTTCCCTTTAGAATTTTAAATATGTATAAGAAGTGTCAGTATTTTAGCATCAAGATCATATATCTTTGGTTGCACTAAACCAACAGAAGTGGCAAATTTTCTTCAAATTTATCTCCTGCCTATATTTTGATTTCTTAGAAAATAGAATGATTTATGCATGGGTGAGACAAAAATCACGTTTTCCTGAAATTAAGAAAGCTGTGGCTTGTTTACACATGGTGGTCAAACGTTGGTGTGTGGAAACAGATTCCAATATGTACTCAGGGCTGGACCCCTCATGAGGATGTTAAAATGACCAGACCTGCCCTTCAGGGTCCTTCCCACCTTCTCAATTGGGATGCTCTCAGCTGCCCCTCCTGAGCTCAGCGCTCCCAGCAGACTACCCATTTCTCAAAATATCTTCCAGCTTTGGTCTTCTGGTCTGAACAGAGGGAAATGATCTTCCTGCTAGAGAGGATTTTAGGATCAAGTGTGACTCAAGAGCTCACAAGGTGACTCTTTCTGTCACTTTCTGCTGTGGTTGCTCTGCAGCCTAATGCCAACCACTGAGTTTTCAGAAGTAAAATTCCAGGGGAGACAGCTTCTTTAGTAGAATAACATCTGGAGGTGTCAGACATGTCTGAAGTTGGCTTTCTGTATCTTCACAGGTAGTAATTCAGGAAGGATATCAAAGAAAGGGAATGGGGAGGGAAGAAGGGAGGGTGGAGGGAAGAGCAGAAGAAAAACCTTTTATAAGACAAGGTAGCATTCAATCTCCTGTCCTTCCTTATCTGTGTCAAATCATCACCAAATATTTTAAATGCAAATGAAAACCATTATTAATGAGATACGGAGAGGTGAGGTATAGAGCCAGAGAAAGCATTCTTTTGTTGGCAAAGTGGGTGGAGGGTAGAGAAGAAATATTAAACCAGAGAAAGCCTCAGGCTAAACAAGGCTGTCTTCCTCAGTCTGTGGTGCGATTTTTTCTCCATGGAAAATTTCAACGTTTTTAATATTGCCATAATATTGTTTCAAAGGTAGATTTCATTGGATATTTTTAGGTTCTTTGGTCTTTATTTTGTAAGTTATGTTTGTTTTCATTTCAGCAAAGTAGCTGCAAGGCAAAGGAGAGAACCAGGGGCAAGAAGAGGGCTTGAAGTCACTAGGAAACTGTATGAGCTGAGGGAAGACCAAACAAAGCAAAGCAGCCACACACTCATACCCACCACACAATATGCGCGCACGCGCACACACACACACACACACACACACACACTTTACATACATACACACATGCACACACACAAACACGCATGCATGCATGCACACTTCCATACTTGACACACACACACCCCACACATAATACACCACACACCACACACACACCCTACACACACTCATACTACACACAAATACACACACTACACACATATTACACACACACTATGTACACATATGTACACACATACACATTCATGCACACACTTCCACACTCCAGACACACAAACACCTCCACAGTCCACACATACTCACACTACAACACACTACACACTACACCCTATACATACCTACACTACACAAAAATGTACACACTACCACACATCACACACACATTCACACACACCCTACAAATACCCCTTTGAAGAAGGCAGAACTGCACCTAAGCTTTCAAGGATCCCGAGTGTCTGAAGAACACACATCATACTGTCTTCAGACTCTTCCTGTTCTGTTTATTTGAGTTTATTTTTGCCTTCACTCTGCAGAGAGCCTCACAGATATGTTGGGTGATTTCATTCTGTAGAAACCTCACCTCCTTAAATTCTTAGAATGTAGGCAGACACCACTACCGGTATTCTTAGAGTCAGAGTCACACAACTCCGCACACCAAGCAGAGAAACCAAACCCACACTGCATTAGAATCCGTGCTTTTAGTTCCATGCAGCTTTTTCTTTATGACACAGGAAACCAAATAGGAGGCACCAGTGAAGATACCAAAAAACAGGCTTCTAAAATGTTCTCTGTGACAAGTATAATACTAATTGATTTCTATCCCCAAAGGTATGACATTATCTGACCCTGTATACTCTGTAGAGGAAAGTAAGATTCTAGGCACTTTTGCCATTTGTCAAAATTGATTCAGGACAATCAATTCTGCCAAATGTATTTTTGAAGGGACTCACAAAAATGTATCCTCATCCTCCCTAATAGTATGAGAGTCGAAGGCTAAAAATGACAGAGACGGGATATTGGGTCATGAGCTGGTGGTTATATGAGGCTGTGGAGCCTGCTGCAAGGTGTGTCCTAGCATCCTCTGTGTTACCTGCATGAAGAGCAGGCATGCCACAGAGGAGAAGCACTTTGAGGGGTCAAAAGTGTTCTTTCTTTATGATTTTTGGTCCCACTGCCACAATGATATCCCATTGACTAGGCTGTATTAAAAGATCACTGTCAGCCTTGTGCAGAATTTTCTTTCCCAGGCTACTTACATCTCAAGCATATAATATATTGTTGTAAGAAGAGCCCGTGTTTTTTTTTTTTTTGCATTTCTTTTTTTTATTGAGTATTTTTTTTAAATACTTTATTTTTTTTCTTCAAGTTACATCTCAGTAACAAACCCCTCCCTATTCCCCCTTCCTATCCCGCCCTTCCACCCTCTTCCCCCCAGAAGTTTCCCCTTTCAGTCCAACAGATGGTTCCTTCTCTTATAACAGTAAGTATTATACAAAACAACAGATATAAATATGCCACATTTATGAGAGTTAAAT
>CAJQZJ010033173.1:1220620-1272157 GCA_907164525.1 Lophiomys imhausi
TTAACATTCTACTATCTAACCATCTCCATGAGTTTAAAGGTCTATATGTGACTCAACATTCATACTAACTTGCAACACACTTTTAAGAGTATCTTCTTAGATCTATAACACCCTCTTGATTCCTAAACAACTCAAAATTTAACTATGAGACTCTAGCTGTCTATTCTTCAACAACCTCAGAGACCTGAGAGGGATAAATATATTTGCTTATATAGGAAGTGCAGGGCCTGCAGCTTCCAAAACTATGAAAGGACATACCAATGACTGCCTGGACAGTTCCCATTTTCTCTCCATACATTCCTGCATCAGTCTTCAGCCTTTGGGTCCTGTTTCTCTGACAGACATTTGTTGTAGAGCAGGGGTTATGAAGGACTTACCTACCCTGTCTTGGCAGAGTTAGGCTGTCGACTTCCCTGCTACCAAGTTTTGTCCTTTTTGGACAGCAGTCTGTCTGCAGTTGGTGCAAGGGGTTTTTTCATGCCAAGAGAAAGGCTTGCCACTAATTCAACCATCTTACAGTGGAGCCCGTGTTTTTATCCAACATCTACATTTAAGACTTTCTTAATATGGCCAGAATGTTTTGAAACTCAGTCAGATGCCTGAAAGTTTTTCAAAAGACACTACTCAGCTCATCCTCACAAGCCTCTTTCTGCCCAACACCCCCAAAGATATATGTGGGGTGAATGATGACTAATGTATAACTGAACTAAACAGATAATCACATGTATGGTTAGAGAATGCATGGGTTTGAAATAAGACTCATTACACAGAAAATTAAAGAGCAAGTGTAGTGGTGTCTTTAATCTCAGGACTCTGGAAGCAGAGGCAGGTAGATCTCTGTGAGTTCAAGGTCAGCCAGGGCCACACAACAACAACGCACTTATTTAGTCTGTTAGTTGGCTTTCTGCTACTATAACAAATACCAGAAATAAATCAAGTTAGTAGGAGGAAAGGTTTATTTTAGCTCATAGTTCCTTGGCCCATTTTTTGGGGACTGTGGCATCACGGTACACTGCATGAGAAGAGGTCTGTTCACTTATGGTGCAGGAAACAAGGAAATGGAGAGGATGCATTGGGTCCCCATATCCTATTCAAGGACATGCCCGCAGTGACCTAACTTCCTTATACTATACCCCAAATCTTACCATCTCCCAATAGTGGCATGGGATGGTGACCAAGCTTTCAACATAGGCATTTGAGGGTAGGGACATCAGCACCACAGCATATCCACTCACTTAATCATTCAAATGCTGACAGCATAAGTTTATAAAAGCTAACTTCACTAGAATTTAGACCCTGGCTGTGCCTGGAGAAAACACAGTTAGACTGAAACTAAACTGTTTGAGCCTCAGTTTACTGTGTGTGAAATAGCGAGACCTGGACAAATGGTTTCTAAAGTTACTTCCAGCCCCAGCATTTTAAGACTATTAATGTGGGCTCTCCCCTGTAAAAGACACTCTGCTAGATACCATGCAATAAATGAACAAGCAGAGACATGATCCAATCCATGCCTCTTCCTGTTTATGGTGTCATTGCTTGGCTGTATTTCCAAACTTCCATCACAGCTACTTTGATTCGGTCTCAAGTTTCTCTTTAAATGTATGCCTCTCTTTGATGTTTCGAGATTCCTAGTCAAATGGGGGTCGTGCCTATTTGCACAGGCTCTGCCAGAATGGCCCTATCTTCACCTTTCCTCTGCAGCCAGAGTTTTCTTGGCACCAAACACCAGCAAGCAGCTTTGCAGTAAGAAGTGGGTATGCCTAAGCTGTCTTCTTCTTCTTCTTCTTCTTCTTCTTCTTCTCCTCCTCCTCCTCCTCCTCCTCCTCCTCCTCCTCCTCCTCCCCCTTATCCCTCTTCTCCTTTTCCTTTTCCTCCTCCTCCTCCTCCTCTTCCTCTTCTTCTACTCTTCTTTTTCTTAGGTCCAGTAAAATCCATATAGTTTCCTCTGCTTCCTAAACTGGGTCCTTTTCCTCTCTTCTCCCCCAAGAACCAGCATATTGGCCCACAGCCTACAGCCTGGACGAGCGACCTGTTTTAAAATCTGTGCATGTCGGACCTGTCAACATCCAGGCTGAGGAAAACAGACTGCCCTTGAGCAGAACAGCTTTGCTAATCAATCATGCTTCAGAGGGTGGGCGGTTTGTACACAGGGCCCACTTTGCTGTGACCAAGTGCCTATGAAAATGTCTGTGGGTGAATTAAATAATAGGGAAAACAGTGTATTTCCCATGTCTGCTGCAGGAGGGCAAGGACAAGGTTTTAAGAACAACTCCTTCCTGAGGGCCAAAGGCAAGCACATGAGCTAAGACAGAATTCTTCTCTCAAGATTTACTGCTGACAGAGAACAGAGATGAGCCTCATCTTAGACACTGTACACAAGGGGTGCAGTAAAGAAATTGTGAACATCACCGCTCCATTTTATGGTTAAGGTTTTTATTGTGAGTAAGAGAGAGCAACGAGAAAAAGAAGCAGACTGAACATGTCTAGCAGACTGGACAAGGCCAGAGCTATCTGTGAGAGAAGAGAGAATAGCAGGGTCCCAGGGAAGACAGAGGTCACACAGGACAGCAAGAGAGAGAGAACGTGAGAAAAAAGTAAAAATATTGGGATATAGGGAGTATGAGTAACTGAGGGGAAGGAAGCTAACGAGCTGGAGGGAGTTCAGGGTACACAAGGAGGTGGCAAGGGCCAGAATGCTACCAGATTTTGAAATGTATAACAAGTATCTGTGGGACCGAGGGAGTCTGGAAGCATGCATGGGCTTTGAGAGGAAGCTGCAGGTACATGTCAACCAACAGAGCCACATGTCTCTTCTGCCAGAGATAAGGGAAATGACTCCTTTTGGCAATTGGAAACTGGTTTCACAAGTTCCTGAGGAATGCTGGCTTTTATCTAACTGGTTGAAACCCTCCTATAGTCCAGGTTGAGTTCACTTCTGGTACTTGGACAGCCTGAGACCTAACAGACATGAGTTCACATGTAAAATAAAGCTCTAGGATGTCCTCCAGTAATCAGAAATTAGGAATAAACTATGCTCAATTAAAAAAAAGCCTCTTGAGGAAAAATCAGGTGTGACCACTGATAATGTGCAAATAGACATCATCTGAAGCTGAGCCAGATACAAAACACAAGTTTCTACTAGTGAGATTGTGTTAAGGAGAAGTTTGTCATAGTTTGTTAGGTATATGTCCTGGCTATCATACATGCTGGGACAGGTCATGGAAATCATCAAGCCTTTAAATGCACTTGCACACACACACACACACACACACACACACACACACAATGGACCCAATTATATCTTCAACTCATTGACTTGTTTTAAAAATTAAGTGAGATACTATATACAATTTAAATATCTCTATGCTAACATGTGAGCAAGACAGAGCATCGGTATATGAGATGCAGTTTTTTTAATATATACATGTTCCTTTATTCAAAGCATTTCGTTTATAGAGTTCACCCTTTTTGTTATTTTAAAGGTAAGTTTGGCTCTGGGGAAGGGTCTCATTGAGAAGAGTGCTTGTTGCAAAAGCAAGAAGACCTGGGTTCAAATTCTCAGCACACACATAAAATCAGGGCACAGCTATGTATGCCTGCATCTCCAGCACTGAGGCAAAGTCAGCAGCCCCTACAGGCTCAATGGCCGGTGAGCCTAGCTACAACAGTGAGCTTCCGGTTCAGCGAGAAAATCTGTCTTAAAGGGTAAGGTGAAGAATGATAGAAAAAGATGCCCCGCACTTTCCTTTGGCATTCCTCTGCATATGCACATATCTCTTGGTCTCTCTCTCTCACTAAAGATAAATTTATAGTTAATTCACTTTAAACTCTCTTCATAGTTTTAAAGTTCCTAAATCAGTGGCAGAAAACATAGGCTTAAAATAACCAGAGAAATAACACCACAGAAAACAGAATACATAGACAACCCAGAAAGCATTTGCCCCTTAAGCCAGCAGTCCTAGCTTACTGCTTTGTCATGCTCACATATGAACTGAATTATGGCAAAACCATCTACTGAGCAGTATTTGCAACACTAGGAAACTGAAATAGCCAGGTGTCCATGAACAGGAGCTGGTTAACTGAACCTGCCACAATGAGGAAGTTATGTAACATCTTCCAGGGACTTGTTCATTCTGCATTCCTTTCTCCTCTGACTTGGAGGTTAGCTCCACTTTTACTAATGAGATGTTAGCAAATATAAGGCAAGAGGACGCTTTCTCAGTACCTCCATGTAGGGGCACAGCGCCTTTTTGGTTCTGGGCTCACTTGAAGTGTTCCATGTAAACTTGCTGAGAGAATTGATTGCAGGTGTGGTAAGAGTCTACCAGCAACCATGGAACAAGGCTGTAGGGATAATATAGCCTTATGATTGTAGCCACAAGTAAATTCTGGCAAGAGCAGCAGAAAAACCACTGGCTGACCCCAATCCAAATAGCTGACCCACAGAACTAGGAAGTCATAAAATAGCTGTTGCTGAAGCCACTATATTATGGAGTAGCTAACTGATACAACATTGTATCTTTCAATAGTGTAATACTATGAAGGCAACATATTAACCATGAAGAAAAAAAGGGAGAATCCTTTCTCAGGAATACACTGTTAAGTTAACAAGCTATGCAAACAACAAACAGCATTGCTTTTGTGTGAGAAAGAACAAAAAAGAATATATACATACATATATTCTTTTTATAATATATATGCATTGTGCATATATATGTATATATTATTGCACAAGGAGACACTGGACATATACTAATGAAATTAAGTGTTACTGTCTGTGTAAGTAGAGAAAAGGGACAACAAATTGGATAGTTGAGGATGAGTGGGTAAACTTAACAATGTGGCAAGAGTTTTGTTTCTTAAAAAGCCAATTATGATATGAGAATGTTGTTTTAATCCCAGGTGTGAAGTTGCCTCAGTTTGTCCATACCTGTAAACTATAATTGCCTTGTGGGCTAGCAGTGGCGTGGCTTAGCCAGCTGCAGAAAGTTGAATTCTGAGAACTCTGGAGAGTAGTATAAATTCCAGAGCAGAACCCCAAAAGGGATGGGGTGAGATGGGGGTGGGGCATGCTCCAAAGAAGGAGGAGGTTGCTCCTCTCCCTGCTGGTGCTACCCCCCCCCACCACCGCCCTGCACTGCTCTGGTTTGTCTTGACACTGTGTTTCCTGGTTTGTTAGTTTGCTGTGTTGGCTGTTGCTGGTTTGCTGGACGGACTGCTGGTCTTTTGACTACTGAGACTGGAATTGCCCCCAAAGAACCCAACAACTGTAAACAGCAGGAAGGAGATCAAAGAGAATGCCATACTTTTTCCTTCTAACCTTCTTTCTCTCCCACCTAGTGTGGGGGGGGGGGTTGGAAGGAACAGGAGTTGGAATGGAGGTAGAGGTTTAAGTATGGTAAAAATAAATTAGAATGTACAATAAAACAAAAATAAAGCATCACATACTACAAACCAATAAATAACTTTCTAAATTATTCCAGTGTGTAAATCAGGTAAATCCATCACACACACAGAAACAATAATGTTTAAAAGTAACAGAGATAAAGCAAGAGAGAAATGGCATAGCATAGAAGGGCTAAATTTCAAACTGACAATAGAAACTTTGCAACAAAGCTATCCTTCATCTCATTACCTTCCTGTGAAACAGAACCACATTTCTTCATAGTATATGGGGTTATTTAAATGTATCTTCTCTTCTGTGCAAGATTGTAAGCACCTTTGGAGCAGAAAACCCATCTCAGGTGTTTTTATCTCTTTAGCAACCAGGAAGTGCTGTGCAAAGCACAGAGCAAGAAAGTTGTCACTACAGGCTTGCTAAAAAAAATTTCAAAGCCTAAGTATGACTTAAGAGATGGGTCAGTGGGAATGATGATCTGGGTTCATGGTAGAAGGAGAGACCAGCACATACGTGGCAGTGTGCATGTTCCCATACAAATAAGCTGCATATAAAGAATTATGACATCACTTAAAGAAATGTCCTCAAGAACGAACACTGGTGAGTCCTAAAAATCTACAGCTTGATCTCTTCTGCAGTACTTTAGCATCTTCCAGGAAAAAGGTGAGCATTCTTCATGGCTTGAGACATGCTTCATGCTCAAGTCAATCTGAGTTACTGCGGGAGGGCGAAATATATGAAAGCTAAATTTGAACACCATAAGAGGCAAAATGCAAAAGTTTCTTTTATCTTAAAAACTAACAAAAAGGGAGTCTAGAAAAGTGAAAATGTTATCTGTCTTATTATTTCTCATAAGTCACAAACTGACTCCTATGGACTGGAATATGTAGCAAGGCAAACTTAAACAAGATGGATAAGTGGAATGTTGAACATGCTGAGCTGCAAGGCTTCATCCCACCTCTACAGAAGTCACCACTCAACCATTTTGGGGTGTGCTGTATTGACTTCAGTGCTTCAAGGAAAGGGGAGACCACAGCTTTCTCGGTAAACCTTTTCAAGGGCTTAACAACTCTCACTGGAAACCTCTTCTTCCTTTGAAGATGTGCCTTTCCTAGTAGGTCTTAGAGGCCCTCCTCTATCATAGTCCACTGTCTACATGTCTAAGCCCATGATGGTAGAAACTCGTTTCAGAAGCAAGTCTGGGGCCCCTGAATGGTCCAAACTATACCTCTCTCATGATGAAGAGTTAGTTCAACTCTTACACATCTTGGACCACACCAAGAAATAGCATCATGTTGCACTGATACTATATCTGGACAGTGATGGGCAATTGCTAAGTATTAAAGACATGCTAAAGATACATACGTGAGAGAGTGTAGAAACTAACTCTGTGTATCCAATTGTCTCAAGAGAGATGGGACACTTGTCTTACCCCTATAAGCTTCATAAATGTTTGTTGGAGAAAACATAAATGCAGCAAACTGAGCAACAGGAAGAAAAGAAACATCAGAGACACAGGGCACAAGCCCAAAGGGAGAGGAGAATTCAAAGATGATCAAGGGCTGGTGCTGTATAGAGGATCACAGAGCTTCCTGAAGACCTCCATGGCTCTGACTGCCTGCCTGGTGCAGAGAGGTGCAGAGTCTTGAAACGTTCAGAATGAAGATCGGCCTTGATTGTACCAAATTCATACAGACCATCAGGATTGACACCTCCTTTTTGGGTACAGAATGAAAATTCCTGGGATCCATACCAGTTCCAATTTAGTTTTTATGCTATTTTAATTTTGACTGTAACATTTGGAAACTTCAGAGAAAAATCTGGAAGGAGCTTTGGAATGTTTAAGCTAGCCCAGACTCCACACTCTATGGGCACCATATGGTTTTTCTACCCCTGACTCTGTAAAAAAGAGAAACTGGGTATAGGAATATACCTTTGTAGTCAAAGTGTATTCAAAGACATGGGAGGTTTATTTGATATCTGAAGGAAGATATTTGATCAGGGGGACACTTAGCAAGAAAAAAAAATACAAAGCTCTAAGTAAATATTGCCCATCTGCTCCTGGCCCCACCACCTGGCCCTTATTCCTCCTCTGATAGGTTTGAGCCAAGCAGTTTTGTTTTATTTGCACACTTTGAGAGGCCACCTGTCGTGGAATAGACTTATACATTAAACAAAGTGAACATTTCATATTTCTGTCTTTCCCATATGATTTCCTTAAACAAAAAGCACTTATTTCACCTTGAGCAGACTTAAGAGATGCTGACTCTAAAGAAAGGTATAAACAAGGCAGTATTTTGTTTATGAAGACTGCTAACGGCCCATCCATGGAAAGATGTGTTCTCCCTCCCCTGCCCTGGGGAGTTAATCCATCCACACACTTTGGTCACTTCCCTGGCTGTTGCAGGCTACAGTGAAGGGAAAACGTTTACAAGGGAACATGGCATATTTGTGCTAAAAACCGGCACCACAGAAATCTAGAGAAGGGAGCCAGAAAGACATACCAGGCACAAGGAGGCATGAGCAGAAGCAAAAACAAGAAGAAGGAGAATGTGCCATGTCTGGGGATGGTATTTGGGGGGAGAGAGAAGAGTATGGGGTGAGGCTTTGGAAACCAAGAAGGCTGGACAGAGGGAAGGCTGCTTCGAGGAGACTATAGCTCTTGGGCTAAGGAAATCATGCCTTTCCCTTTCCTGTAGCTATGGAAATTCTCAGGCAGGGAATATAAAAGTTGCAGGGATACACTGGTCTGAGTAACATGTAAGAAACCACTCTGGCTGTGTGGACCGACCGGAAGCATCTATGGGAATGGACACAAAAGAGAAGGAAACTTGAGTGGCCATTTGATCTCCAACAGGCCTTCCTTCCTGTGTCTTGTGTGACTCATTTATGGCCTTGCTCTGACTAGTATGACTTCCATGAGGCCTTGCTATGTCAGGTGTGTTACAGGAATGTTGTGAGTCTCCTGGAGTTAGTGTCAGCTCAGGCTAGTGTGAGCTGTGAGCCAGTGTGATTACTGTCTTTATTTCAGTACAATGTTACCATGGTAAAATAGTACAGATCCCTTTGAGGAACACTGCGAGGGGAGAAGTCAACAGTATATAGTTTGGGCAGTGTTGTGGTATCTGTTCTGCTTGAGAGAGCCCTCTTCTCTCAAGGAGCTCTGTGTCTATGAAGTGGATCAAGTTTAGGAACTGGTAGAGGCAATCCACTTTTAATTTCATGTTAGACTTTCATGTTCCTGACCAAGAGGCTTCTGCTGCTACAGGCAGAGTGAGTAGTTTTGTAGATTATGCATCTATTTACTTTCCAGAAAATAGATGGGTCCCCATGGCTATGGGGACAAGGTTTGGAATGGAGGAAATGCAGTGAGGGAATATTCACATAC
This sequence comes from Lophiomys imhausi, assembly GCA_907164525.1. NCBI lineage: Eukaryota > Metazoa > Chordata > Mammalia > Rodentia > Muridae > Lophiomys > Lophiomys imhausi. The sequence continues at coordinate 1,229,407 of CAJQZJ010033173.1, forward strand.
AGGAGAGAGGGAAGCTGGAAACAAAGATGGCTAAGGTTGGAAGACAGGATCGTGTCTTACCAGGTGGTGCCTTGACTGGCAATGACAGGGAGCATGAGCTGAAGAAGAAAGTAGTGGAGCTTGTGTTGAGATGGTACAAGTCGGCACAACTTAGAGTTGGAAACATGGAAGGGCATGTGAACATCTCTAGATAGAAGACATGGCTTTGGATAGGCTGCAATGTGGGCCCTCCATGAAAGGATGACAGGAAGAGGATAAATTACCTGAGAGAGAGAAGGCAGAGAAGTGTATAAAGGGCTGAGTGGACATTGTGACTTCTCCAACTGAGGAAAGGAAGAACAGCCATTCTGTTGCACAGAGGTGGCTGTTCAGTAAGGTCAGGGGAAACAGTATGGTGGAAGCAAGAAGGTCTAGTGTAGAAGAGAGACTTTGCCCTGCTTCCAACCACTGTAGAAAGGTAGAGCAGCATGATTCTGGAAGACTGCTGAAACAGTCCTGTAATCCCCTCCCACACAAGAGTTTCACTGCTATGCTTGACATAGATCTCTAGAATGGTTAACAGTTATGGAGAGATTGGACCAGATGTGGTAAACTGTAGACTCAGAACATAATGATACAGCTTGAGAAACCTTAAAAACACAAGGAGGAAGCACACTGCAGGGTCAAGAAAAGATCTGGAAGTCTGGAGGTCTGGGGGGACAGCTTAGCAGCTAAAGCACTTGGCGTCGGTCTTAGTTACTTGTCTACTACTGTGATAAGACACCATGACAAAGGCAACTTATAAATGAAAGCATTTAATTTGGGGTTTACAGAGTCAGTGGCTATAGTCCATGACCACCATGGCAGAGAACAGAGTATCAGGCATGGTGTTGGAGCAGCAGCTAAGATCTTATATCTTGGTCATCAAGTAGGAAGCAGAGAGAGCTAACTAGAATTGACATGAGCTTGTGAAACCTCAAAGCTTACCTGCCAGTGACACACCTCTCCAACAATTACATTTCTCCTAATCCTTCCCAAACAGTTTCACAAACTGGAGATCAAGTGTTCAAACTTCAGATGAGGCTGAAGGACCCACTGTCATTTAAACCACCACACCATGCAAACAGGAAAAGCAGAGTTTGGATCTGCAGAAATCCACTTCGATGCCAGGTAGGCTTGAGGGCCACCTATAATTTCAGTCTTGGAAGGCAGAAACAGGGGATCCACATATCAAGCTGGCTAGCAAGCCTAGGGGCAGGATTAAGCTTTGGTTTTGATTGAGCAACTGCTTCAGTGAATGAGGTAGGAGAACAACCAAGGATGATTCCTGACATCATCCTCTGGCCTCCACATGCATGCACATGATATATGCCTTAACATACCCACTCATGAAAAAAACACGTATATGCACACATGAAATTGAGAAAGGAAAAGAGAAAGTGAGAGTTTCTAGAACTGGAGTACCTTCAAGGTAGTCACACTGACAGGGGACAGGGAAAAAGGGCTGGGATGTCCTGGACTCTTTGAATGGAGAATAGGAGAAGCATGAAGCAAAAAATGAATGTTCTAGGGTCTTGGAGGGCAGAGCCTGAGGCTCACCCTGTTGCTAGGATTGGATGAAGTGGGTAGCAATGACAGTAAGCCTGAGGAATAGAGTCTGACATTCTTTAGAAAATATCAAGTGTTGGGTAAGCATTGAGTATTATCTTATCAGTGGCTTAAAATTTTATCCCTGCATTACATTTTCCAAGTATGTTGTAGTGAAACCTTTAATCTGAAGTAGTCTAATCACCATGAGTCTATCTAAACTTCCATGAGCAAATATATTAATGTAAATCTATATTGCTTTTATGAATGAAGTTCAAAGGGACTTAACTTCTGCCTATTGAAAAACAGTGGATTGAAAGATAATATTTTTTTTATCTGTGTTCAGTTCAGTCATATGTCTAAGAATAAGCTTATCTTGCCCACAAGTTTGCTTTCCTTCCAGTTTCTCTCGTTCTGAAAGCTATCCAGCCTTTCAGTTTTCTCTCAAGTCTCCTTTGCAGGGCCCTGCTCAGCAATTCCAGGGCTTCATGCTCCGCCTTTCTTCTCCAGTTCCTCCCACCAGTCTCCATCCTCCTGATCTGATCGTCCTCTGACCCACTTCTACTCCGCAGGCACTTCCTTTATTTCACCTGATCCCAAGGACCAACTCTACTCTCACCCTCGATCCTCAATCTATCCAGTCATTTCTTTACTCTTTCTAAAGTCCCAGGCTCAGTCTCTGCACTGGTGACTTCTTTGCCAACATCTTGGAGCTACACAATGTCAATACTCCCTGATGGCAGTGCTGGAGTGAAGCTGGGCCATCATGATACTCAGATGCTCCATGACTTTCCTGCCCAGGGTTTTATTAGATTGCAACCAGGCTTTGTTGGAAAGGCAACCCTGTGATTCCTCTTTTTGGTCTATGGGGAGAGGGGTTCTAATGAATAGGGTTGTAGAATATGACATTTACCATAATCCTGTTAGCAGAGAGACCTTCCAATGCCTACAAACTGCATTTAATTGAAAAAAATATATATGAGTTTCTCCAAAAGAACAAAGAAAGAAGTAATGATGCCCCAAACAGCCACAAGAAACAGTGTGTCCCACTTTAGAGATTTTTAAAACCATGAATCTCCTGGTCACTGTTCACAAGCTACACAGAACCCTAGTCTCAGTGTTTTAGGTCAGAATTCCAGTCTTTTCCAAATAAAGGTTGCTAATTTTCTATAAGAATAAACTGTAGGAAGGAAGTGGGAGAGATAAAGGACATAGAGAAAGTTCAACTCTGAAAGTTCACTCAGTTAGGAGTAGGTGCTAAAGCCGGAAGTGGCTGGAATACTAAGAACAGGGAAAGTAAACAGCAGGCCTACTGGTCCAGGGTCAGCGTGTGCTATTTCCCTCCCATACCACAAAGGTTGGTCTCAGATCCTCAAACAAAACATATGACAACAGGCAAATTTCTTACAGTAGCAAAGAGTGGAAGGCACATGGATGCTTTTATTGGCAAATATGCAAATATCTCATTCCAGCATCATGTGCTCAATACAACTTTAATCAATATGATTGGTGTTCAAGTTACCTGGGTTGGCTGGCTGTTTGATCTTAACACCAACAGGTACTCACCCAATAACCACTGCTGACAAACTCGCAAGGAAGACCTTAGTTTATGAGCCTAGCCTTTTCTTAGAAAAGGAAGAAAGAAGAAGCAATTCTCGGTAAAAGATAAACCACAAGGCTACTGTGTTCAAGACGGGTTGTACACATCAAACCACATGATGCTCAGAGTGTCTCATCCAAGATGTCAGTCAATTCAGCGTGAGGGAGCAAGACTTTCCTCACACTAAGAAACAGTCTGACACATGATGAAGCAGCTTGAAGTAGCGTCCACATTTCCCATCTGCTGTCACCCAGAGACTGCAGACATTCTTTCACAGGACAGATTGCTGAGAGTCCTCTTGGTGACAGAATCTGTGTGGCCTATCTCAAAGTGCAAGGAGTCCTCATGCCTTCAGAGACCTCAAGGTCTCAGAGTGGTATCAGAAGAAAAAATATTAAAGGGAGGTGGGGGCAAAGCAGTTCTGTTAGGCAGAAAGTCTATCAGCAGAAAAAGTAGGGCTGAAAAGAGATAAAATCAGCCAAAATGAAGCTGCTTCCAAAGTAATGTGGAGAGGTGGGTAAATAGGCCAAAGCCTGCGATCTAAAAGGTAAGGATACAAGAGCCAAACTTGTTGGAGTTGGAAAGCTGAGAGATAGGAGAGGAGGAAGTGGAGACATAGGAACAAGGAAGAAGAGAAATTACCAGGTTGATGGAAATAAGGGAGGAAATGTGCTGGAAAGGTGAACTCGGAAAGACCAGGCAGCTGGTGGCACGCAGAGAGGAGAGCAGCGCACAGGGGGCAGTACTGAGACCAGCATCCCAGCAGCTCAGCAGACCTCCATGAGGTGAGCCCCTCTCATCTGCTTCTGGGTTTGTCTCTGTCACAGGCAAGAAGTTTTCAAAGCTCTGAAAACACAAACTGAGCCAGCTCTTACCTAGACATCTGGGTGGTTCAAGTGGGAGTTGCATGTTCTGGAGTTGCCAGAAAAGACAAAAACTCCAAAGGAGCAAAAATAAAGTTCAGTGCAAAATTTCTAGTACCCTTAGTAACCAAATAATGTCAGATTTTTATTTAAGTCACACTAAAAATAAAATTATACTCCAGGCCCTAGGGCACATTTCTATAAATAATACTTCCCCAGAACTCAACCTAGTAAACTGTGGTTGTCTCTTACTCACTTCTCTCAAATATGACATTATGAGGGTCTTGTGTGGCCCCTTATCTTTCTAGGTGCTTGTATTTCCAAGGGACCTGAGAGCCTGTCCTCTCCTGCAATTTAAAGGCTTCAACTCCTGGTAGGAACCAAAAGAGAAATTGTCACAAACTGCTGGAGGAACTTCTAATTCACATACCACTTAGAACACAGCCTGGAGGGCTGGAGAGATGGCTCAGCTGTTAAAGGCTAGGCTCACAACCAAAAATTTTAAGAACACAGCCTGGAAATATCTATACCCATCCCAAAAGATATTCTGGCATTGATCAAGACACACACACACATGCACACAGACACACAGACACACGCACACAGACACACAGACATGCACACAGACAAACATAGACACACCACACACACACACACACACACACACACACACACACACACACACACGCATGCACACACAGAGGCATGCTTGCTGCAAAATGAATCATGTGGCATTTGGGATTATTTTAAAAAATATTTTCTAATAGAAAGGGAGGGGACATTCATATCTTGTTTTGCTTAATTGGTATTATTTTTATCATTGGTGAGATGAAAGAAGATCTAAGTTCACTTACAAGTCTACATTTATGATTCTTTTTAAAGTAATTTGATCAACTGTTTAATAGAGTCCTAGTTAGTCTTACCAATTTATACTACAATTAAATCACCATGTCGGTACACCTGTCTAACTTTCAGTGTTGTTATCACCCATCAGTATTTCTACAGGCATGTTAATCTCCAATATCCCTAAATCACTAAAACTGTATTCTGTTTTATAATATGTATATTTTCAGATTTATTTTATGCACATATGCCTAAGAGTGTATGTGTGAACTACATGCATGCAGGGGCCCACAGAGCCCAGAAGAGGGTGTTGGATCCCCCAGATCTGGCGTATAGTTAGTTTTAAGCTTTCTGGTGAGGATGCTGAGAATCCCAACCAAGTCCTCTGCAAGAGCAGCCCAGGCTGAGCCACAGCTTCATACCATGTATTTTAATCTTAGAAAGTTCATTGCAATTCATAGGAGAAATAAATATTTACAGCCACTCCAATTATGAATATCATTTAGTCAAAGACCTGTTAAGGGCAAAGTGCAAAAGGTTCCACGTGGGCCATGTAGCAGGCAGCACAGTGAGTTTAGAAAGCCAAGCTACACCCTGACTCACCTGAACGTTGCTAGGTTCCGGGCAGTGTCAAGGAGACAGACAGCTCTGCAAAGTGCGGCTCTATCAGCAGTGCGCTGTTTCGTTTGTTTGGAGGTGAACCGTGCTATTTCTTTGTTTGTTTTTCTCTCTTTTCAGAATTTTCTGTAAAATCATATTTTGCTTATTCAGTAAAGCATAATGCAGTGCACACTGTGATGGGAATCTAAAACTATCAGAGTGACGCCCAAGAGTATTAACCCACAGCGGCTCTCAGAAAGGAGATGTAAGCCCACTGTGGAGCAAGGGCACTAGTGTAGATGACGAGAGCTCCAATAAAGGGAGACGGTGCAGAGAGAGAGAGGGATCGTGTAAGCTGTAAATGTCCTTCAAGGAACAATGTAAATGAACGAGGTATGGGTGAAGAGCTGGCAGGAGGGTGGCCCTCTGGCCAGTTTTTTCTGGTGCCTAAAGAAACATATCCAGCAAATATCAAAGTCAGATGATACCAATGTGATGACGCACGAGAGTGGTTCTAGACACGAACCCATTCTTTATATGTAGTCTCTAAACATAGCCCCATCTTGGAACCTACATGGAAGGCAAGCATGAGCCGAGGGAGAAGAAAGCACATGGCAGAAACTATAGAAGTAGATACTTATGGTATGAGATATTTTGTTCTCACAAACGTTTGTGAAAAGCACTGCCGAGGACAAACAGTGGAACTTAGAGATCACACAGCAACTGTTCCCGCGTAAGTTCTGCCTTGACTCACTTTATGCTACCATCAACCCAACAGATTTGTCGCCAGCGTTAGGAGAAATTAGCATAAACGCTTTGATTCAGTTGTGGTTTGCTCTTTTCTAACAGTGTGTACGTTCTGGGAACCCCTCCTCCCTTTCCTTAGAAGTATTCAGAGAAAGGATCAGGATCATGGTGCTGTGTTGAAGACAAGACGGTGGAAGGAGGAGGTTCCAAAGGACCTCCGGATTCTGATTCGCCTTCCGGATTCTGATTCGCCAGCCTTCTGCCTGATTTCCCTCAGATGATCAGGGCAAGGCAGTTCACTAAATGAACCCTGTTTCGGTTTGCTGATATTCTTGAAGCTGATGTAATACAACTAAGGCAAATCACCTTAGTAATGCAACTGATGAGATGTCGTCTAAATACCATGCCATCATGAACCTGAAACGCTGACTAAACCAAAGCCAAAGGCCAAGACAAAGAAAAGGCATTTGCAAGTCAAAGTTCTGAATAGGGTTTCCAATAAAAGAATTGGCTAGAATTACTTAGGGATTTTGAGATGGCTCAGAGGATAAAGGTGCTTGCCACTGTCTTGCATATGGCCTGAGGAGTCCACCCAGGGCATTGCTCCTCATGCAGGACCACTTATCCTGTCACGGAACTCCCCTTGGCTCTCTGGGATAGAGTGTTTGTTCCTGCCACAGAACAACACTCCTATAGTCTCCACCCAGCTTCCTCACCAGCCCATTTCTCCCTCTTCCTTATTGTGAAGCTCCAAGCTTTTTGATTTTACAAGCCAATGTTTTCTTCCAAGTTTGTCTCAGAATTTACAGTCAACAAGTGCCCATGAACAGGCATCCACGATGGCCACATCAGAACATTCCAGCAGGAACTTCAGGGGCAAGGGAGCTAGAAAAAAAAACAGGTTTATCCGGTGCCTGTTAAAACCCTATTGCACAGTGCTAAGCCACAGAATTGAGTGGCCATTATTATGAAGACATAGTACTGATTGTCAATTATCCTTCACAGGTATAGTGGGAGTAGGATCCCTGTGCTCCAAAACACCCAAGAAAAGAAGGCACGGACTCTGTAAACCAGGGCTCCTTGTTCTCTCTGGGATATGGAGGACTCACAAAAATGAAGGCACTTCTCACTCACCAGTCCTAAACCTCAGATCTTCCACTTGCTCTGACTTTAGTTATAATAAACAGTTAGAGCCACAAATGTAGCTGAGAAAACATTTTATTAGCTGTGAAGCTAAGCCATTGGAGGAAAGCCTTTGCATGGGATGATAATCTTTGTTTCAAAGATCAGTATCTCAAAAGCAGCTGTGCAGATCTCCCCGAAGCACTCAGGTGATCTATAACATGAGGAGGCCATATGTCCCAGCTTGTCAGGGAGAGTCCCTGGGTACACCTGCTGTTCCTGCAAAACTATTAATAGTGCCCCTTTCACTCTCAGAACAGGCCCAGTTTGAGTGGCAGATTATATGAGGACTGCATCTGCAATGCCGCTGGGTGTTAGTAGCTTCTCCATGAAAGGGATGGTCTGCTAGGACACAAGGGCAGCAAAGAGCAAGTATCCCAGCTTCCTGACACCAAGCCTGGTGCTATCTAAGGGAACATATTTCCTTTGGGCTGTTTCTTCATCAACTAATCTGCTGAAGAAAAGAAAAAAAAGACACTGGGGAAGTGGTAAGGGTGTGTAAACCATGGCTCTGCAGGGCCGGCCCGGTCAGTCTCAGTGTGGAGCTAAAACACAAGCACAGGAATGAAACAGGGCTGGATAACCGGCAGTGGTTACATGGCTCAGACGACCAACCCCAAGGAGTTAAAGGCAGACAGAAAGGTTTCAGTCTTCAGTGAGCAGATTTGGAAGGTGATGGACCCTAAACTGGAGGGGAAAGACAGAAAGGAAAACAAGAGAGGAGAGGACGGGAGGGGAGAAAGGACAGGGGAGGGGAGAGGAGGGGAGGGAAGGCTTTTCTCTGGGTGGGGGTAGTGGAGGGGCTAGGGAGATGGCTAAGTGGGTAATATGCTTGCTGTGCAAGCACACGAACCTTATTTCTGATCCCAGAACCTGTGTAAAACCCAGGCACAACAGTGTGATCCAGCAGAGTAGGGCTCAGGGGTTGGCAGAAACAGGTGGATTCCAGGGACTTTCTGGTCAGCCAGACTAGCCCAGACATTAAGTTCCAGGTTCAGTTGGAGACTGTCTCAATAGGAAAAAAAAAGAAAGAAAGAAAGAAAGAAAGAAAGAAAGAAAGAAAGAAAGAAAGAAAGAGAAGGAGGGAGGGAGGGAGGGAGGAAGGAGAGAAAAAGACAGGAAGGCTGAAAGTGATAGGAGAATGCACTCTCGACCTCAGGTCTCTATATGGGCACATGCACCCCCACACACATACACATGTACACACCCCCATACACATACATTGACCCTCAGGGACACACATACATATGCACACCCCCACACATCCCACCCCACCCCATCTAAAAGGAGAAAAAATGTATTTATTTATTGTCATAAACCATTTAAATGACTCTATAAGTAGTATTGCCATATAAGGTAGAAGAGAAAAATAAAAACAAAATATAAAGGGATTTGTGGTTTTTCTAAAATGTCACAGTGATTTCAGGCTCACCAAGCATCACATCCAAGTGACTGGACAACCAGCTCTTGCTGGTGACTGTAAAACAGTGTTCCTCCCTGTGATGTGGTAAGAAAACAATGGCCATCTTTCTAATTCATCCCAGCTTCCTATTAGCTGGCTGTGGAAGTGGTGGGATGGTAGTAGAAAATGGCTTCCTTAGTGTTTCCTCTGGTTTCTTTCAGTATTATGTACATTGGAAAAATTTATTCTGAGAATCTGTATGTGTGTGTGCATGTGTGCATATGTGTGTGCATGCTGTTTCTGACACAAGTCTTTCACACAACCTGAAATATACTATTTTGGTTCCAGCAAACCTCAAGGAACCTTCATTCTATGTTTCCCCAGCACTGGGGTTGCATGAGTGTGATGCTGCCATACCTGGCTTTTACATAACTGTTGAAAATTCAAATTTAGGTTTTTATGCTTACAAAACCAGCATTTTAACCACTGGGCCATCTCTCCAGCTCCTAAGGATTCTGTTGATCTCTTACAACCCATATCCTTTAGAAACAATTCCAGGTTTTGTGTAGTATGTTCTAGGTTTATCTCACTTTATGTTAAGCAAAAGACCAAGAAGCTATAGGCTTAATTCAAAGGTAGACATGAGTATTTATTTGCAACAAAGTGGTAAACACTGGGTTGATTGTATGGATCCCTTCCAACTACAGAGAAGTACAATTCTTAAGAAAATGCCACTGATCTAACCCTGAAGTACAGGAAGGGAGGAAGGGGGACAAGAAAGAGGGGGAGCAAATGAAGAAAAAGTAGAGACATAAAAACTAAGCCAAAACCTTAATTAAAAGTTGACTTCATGGTATCCAACACAACTACCCACGAAGACATAGGGATGATGCCTGGATTCTAATCCCTATGCAGAAATATGTTTTGTTCCTTGCTCCTACATGAAATAGGTGGGCCCAATTGAGCCCTCTCATCTCAAAGTCTCAAAGTTCTTATTGCCCATTGGTTCTGAGATGAAGACACATTCATACAGTGATTTCCATAGCTTAGGACACTTTTGGGAAAGTCCCAAAAATAAACCACAAGAAGTTACAGAGTCTTGATTCATGCTCCCTGAGAACGTCATGGCAAGAAATTAATATAGAAACAACTCAAGGATACTAAAAATCCTAACTCCCCAGAGATAACAAATGTGGAACCACCAGGTAGTAACAGTTTCACAGTATAGAGCTAGGCATGGTGGCACACTTGGGAAGCTAAAGGAAGTGCATCAGGGAATTTGAGTCTTAGATGACACCTTCAATTTAAGGCTACCTACACTGGGTAGTGAGAATTGGTCTCAAAACAAGAAAACAATTCAAGACTTGCAAGAGACCCATAAAAAGCAAATCTCTGTGAAAAAGTACTTGTCAATGTGCCTACAAGTGTGTGTGCACTTGTATATATATACACACACACACCTATATACACATATAAACACCTATACACATACATACATGCATACACTTATGCATACACATATACCCATACGTATACACACACACCCACACACATTCACACACATGTATACACTGACACACACACATGCAGACACACATATGCATACATTGACACACACATGCACATACACACTGACACATACGTACACCCACACACATGCATACACTGACACATATACACACACACTGAAACATACTCAAACACATGCATACACACACACTAACATGCACATGTGAGGGGGCAGAGGACCACTATAAAGCCCTGTTAGAGAAAGAAAGCTTAAAAATTAAATCGTAAGATTGGAAATACCACAATTGGAAGCACACTACAAAACAGGATTGCATACTATTGTGCTTAATGTTGTTACAGTGATCAAAGAAAGACTAAGAACAATACTAAACCAATAGGATCAAATAAGAAAAAGAAAGTAAGTAGATTTGAGAAAGAAGGAAATACAGTTAGTAGAGGTAACTAGGGGAACGCTTAGATTGTAGGAGAGCAATGCAAAATACACAGTGAGTTATAAACAGATTGGAAGAAAACAAACCCAAATTTAATCTGTGAGTCCAGGTAGAAACGAAGAACACACTATTTCACCTGATATGCCATGAAAACTAAGAGCGACCTTCTACAGAGCCTAACCAGAATGTCCAGCCTTTGACATTGCAACCAATGCTGTTGTCTATATGTGCATGCTTGAGAACCACACAATCAGGCTACAAAAGAAGTTGCAAAGAAGCTCATGTTCTAAGTAAGGTTATGATTTCATGTTGGGCTGTATTCATAGCCATCCTGGGGTTCAGGCAGCTAAATATGCCCCATAAGTTGTAAGTCAGACATATCTGGGTCCATTGAGGAGTGATAATAACAATATTTTAGAAGATAGAAAAGATGAGTGAATGATCATAAAGCCAGTAGACCAAGTGAAACAGAGTCCTGAGACAGGAGGTAGGATGTTGGGAAGAACCAGCAGGTACCAGGTTCAGAAGCGTCACTAGAGGCCTTGGAGTTATAGCCGAGAGAGGAGCAACCAAAGAAGAAGAGAACACTGTTGGAGGACTAGTAAGCTCCCTGGAGCTGTAGATTTTATTCTTAGCTCCATTTTCCTGGATGGTAGCCTCCATCTCACTTGGTGATGTCAGAGGTTTGGCCTCTGAGAGGGTTCCTAGGCTATAAGATGTCCTACTTCACATCAAACAGAACATGTGCATACTGAAGGCTTATCCTGCTAGCCCTGTTGCTCCTTTTAGCTTCCAGCACTAGGGCAGACAGGTGTTGACCGTGTAGAATATTCTCAACAATCAGACTACTCTCTGGACACCTCCCAGAGTCTTTAGGGCTAACATTATGAGTTCCCCCAGCAAATGGCATCACACAGCATTTGACAGCAATTTTCAAAGTTGACATTCTCCTTCTCCAACCTCAAAGCTTCCAGTAAGTTCAGTAATTCTTCCTTCTTAAAGTGACCAGGTAGCCAAGACAGCCAGAAAGACATACCAGGTAGGCTTCTAGAGGAGAGCTAGAACTCAAGGCACACAGACAGACTGCAATACAGAGGGGAAAGAAACATACAAAGAAAACCAAGAAGCATAGAGCACAATTACAGAAATGAAAACCAAATAGGCGGGTTAGAAATTGAAATTGGAGAAACTGAAAAAAAAAACCTACAAAATGACAAGCATATGGAAAATAGGAGGGGAAAATATGAGACTAGAGGGCAGGGCCAGGGAATGGCAGCACCTAAATTAAGACTTTAGGAAAAAGAATAGAGATCACAAAGAGAGGCAAATATGTGCCAGTAAAAGAACTCACCGATTGCTCAACACAGTAGGTGAAACCTGAGCCACAAGTGAGTAAGTCAGGGTGAAACTTAGAACCACCAGGGAAAAAGTGTGAGGACTATGCAGATACAGGCAGAAAGCAAAGCATTCCACCACCAAGTGTAAGGAGCCAGAATGGAGTCTCCTCCTACCAGCAACCCTAGCAGATAGCATCCTGAGAGCCATACTTCAAACCTCAGAAGAATAGTGGATTTTTTTTTTAACCTTCATTTTCTTGTACATGATGGACAAGCTATCACCTGAGACGATAGAGAAGAATAGCTTTCCAAGCATCCAAACTTTGAATGTCTTTCATGGATCCAGTTTCAATAGACTTCAAGTGGGCATGTTGAGTTCTCAAAGACATTAGAAGGGAACAGGATTCCCACATCTTCAACTCAAGAAAGACATCAAGAACTTTGGAGCTGCTGGAGCCTTCTCAGCTTGGTAATTCTTATGTCTTATCAAACATGAGAGTAAAAACCGAAAGAATGTCATGCACCAAACACAAGGTTAAACTAGAGGGATGCCTGGAGAGGATTTGGGAGGCCAGATGGGATGGGATCAAGGCACAGAGAGCAGCCTGTTCAGGAAGTCCCTTGCTAAGAACCCATGGTGCACCTTAGGAATGTCACTCTAAACTCAGCAACTAGACAAACATGACCTCTCTCCTACCCCCCACCCATTATCACCAAGTGAGATATGTGCAGTCCAACAGAGGGAAGGAATAAGAGAAACCAGGATGAGGAGTGAAGGAGAAACGTGGCATTGTCTGGCGATGGTTGTTCACATAGAGAACCCATGAGAAGTGACATACAATTTCAAGAGTTTGGCCAGAATTCTGGAGAAGATCAATATATCCTTGTATGTTAGTATGAACATTTCAAAAAAATGCAATTTTTATAAAGTTCCCACAGAAATACCAAGAAACTATCAGGTGCCTATGAGTAAATATATAGAAAGATTCAAGACATGAAATATTATGTATATATGTACATATATAACTTGGCTGAAAGCTCTGAAGCCGAAATAAATGGAAATACGTTATGTTCAGAGGCAACAAGACTCAACACAAACATGAATACCCTCAGGCTAATGCATAAGCCAAATAAAATTCATATTAAAATTCAAGAAAGGGTTTTCTATGGTCATGCTTAGCTGATTTAAAATTTCATACAGAAAAGGTGAAAATCCAAAACTAGTGAAAATAAGATAGGGAGTTTGTCATATATCAAGATATCAATATGTGCATATATTATAATTAAGATGATATAGTGTTGGTTCAGACGTAGACAACTAAACCTGAGCGGAGGGGATCATATGTGAAAGGTAATAATGAAAAAGGGGGAGATTGAATTTTTAAAAGGTAGGATAATTGTTATCTAAATTTAGAGAAAACCATCTTCAACTTACATTATTTCTCCCAAATAAGCTTCAAATCCCAATAAAACCAGTCAACTTTTAAACCTTTAAAAAAAGAATGTGTTCTCAATTTAAAAAGAAATTTAGGCTAGAGAATTACATGAATGTATAAGCCATAAAGGAAAAAATAGGTAATTCATATCACACTTCCTTATGTGACAAAAGATGCTGAAAACCAAAAGCAGTATTTAAAGGCAAGACACAGAGAGGAGGCAGACATTTCTTTTAAGTACCCATAATGTTTAGTGAACATTTGGACCACTATAACAAAAATTAATCCACTGTCCTTTGTCCCCAAAGTGAATCTACAAATAGGTACTACAAAGCAAAAGAAGCCTCAATGAACAAAGCTATGGGTAAGCTGATCGATCCAAACACATAACATTGAGAGAAAAACAGAAGTCAGAGGTTTGGGGAGATGCCTCTTAAGCCACCAGATCAGCAAACCGCAAAGCCTGGCCGTGCCAAGAGTTGCACAAGATGGCAGCCAGGCCCTTGCAGGACTGTTGCAGGCTGAACTGAGAAGGCTCCAGCAGCTCCAAAGTTCTTGATGTCTTTCTTTAGTTGAAGATGTGGGAATCCCATTCCCTTCTAATGTCTTTGAGAACTCCACATGCCCACTTGAAATGCATCAGAGAAGCTAACGATAGTCACTACTTATACATAAAATTCCTATGATGAAGGAATGGATGTACTGTGGTACAGTCATAGGAGCAGACTGAGACATGCATGTTTCAGGTACTATAACAAAACAATAGTAATTTATTTCTCAGTTCTGGAGGCTGGGAATTCAAGATCATGGTTCGGGCAAATTCAATGGGGCTCAGCTTTCCCACTCACAGCCTCCCTCATGATGTGCCCACATGGTATAAGGAGTGACAAAGATCTCAAGGATATCTTTTATAAAATCCCAAATACCATTCATAAAGTATCACTCACTTTGCCTCCTCTCCTGTTCAAAAAACTCTCTCCTCCTAATGGCACCACAATGGAGTTAGGACTCAACATATGAATTTGGGAATAATACAAATATTCAGTCCACAGCAATATAGCAGATAAAGGAACTAGATCACTTCAAAAACAATATTTCAAGTGATAATCCAAGCTGGAAAAAGATTATCTGATGAGAATATAACTGTGCATTTTAGAGTCGGAGAATAATAGTATGTATCACTTAGAATTCAGAACTGCACAGGACACCACCGGGCATATAACAGCACCACAGGGGCTACTGGGTCCTTTCTAGCGTAGAGTACAATCGGGGCAGTGCAGAGGGGGTTTTAGGAGTTACAGTTTCTCTTTAAACCTTTTATAAACTGTGGTTGAAACTTGGTGTGGTGGGTGTGCAACTGTAATCCCAGCACTAAGGGAGGCTAAGGCAGGAGATTGTCATGAGTTTGAAGCCAGTCTGGGGTTACTAAAGAGTTCCAGGTCAGACTGGGCCATCTAGAAAAACCAAAAGAAAAAAATGATATTTATTAAATGAGTTGTGGGTGCTCAGTAACTACATTGTTATCTGCACTGTTTTGCATTCTTAAAAGCTTATAATTGTTGGAGGTTATATTTTATATGAGACGAACCTGCCCTTGTCCTCCATCTTTCTGTATGTCAGTGGGCCCATAAGATATTGCTAGTAGCCATCTTCGTTTTGGTGCTGCTGGCACAATGACAAAGTCACTTAGGAACATACCTCAGAGACTACCCACCCTGCTGAGGGGCAAATGACAGTATCACCATGAGCATTGATACTAAGCGACAGGTGATGAAGCTGAAGGCCTGTGGCCTCCATGGTGGGCACATGGTTTACTGGTTCAGTGCTCAGAGGCTCAGTTATCACACTGCCACCAGCACGCCACACACTGAGTCATCCATAACACCAGGAACTGGTACTTGAGGCAAGTGCACTGGGGAACTGGGTGGAGGAGAAAAGCCTCTGCCTAAGGAAAGGCAATGACATAATCCGATAAAAAGGGAACCAACCAGCTGCTCGGGTCATCTGACGTCTCTTCAATGGGTCTGAAACTCACTGTGGAGAGGGTGAGTCTTCACTATACATCTGCTGAGGAGGAAGAAGAGGCCAGGGGAAGTGAGAGAAGAGCATCATTCCGTCAGTGGAGTTAAGGACAGGACTATCCCTGCAATGACATCTGACCCTGTCTTGCCTGGGGTGGGTCTCTTACCATCTCTGTCTTTTAGCTCAGTGTTTACTTGTTTTGTTTAGACTTTTGTTTATTTGTACGTGCATTTATGAGTGTATGTTACATGTGTGTGGTGCTTGCAAAGGACAAATGAGGGTGCCAAATCCCCTAGGGGTAGAGGCATAGGCAGTTGCGAGTTATCTTACAGGGATGCTGGATACTGGGAGTACTGGGAAGCACTCTTAATTGCTGAGCCCTCTCTAGTTCCCTTGTTTTGATGTGTGTGTGTGTGTGTGTGTGTGTGTGTGTGTGTGTGTGTGTTACTAGCTACCCTCAAACTCACTATGTAGCTAGATATGACCTTAAATGTCCAGTTCCTGCCTCCAACCTACAGATGCTAGGGTTAGAAGCTTACGGTACACTTGGTTTACTGGTGAGTGAAGCCTGGGTCTTGTCATGCTAGGCAAGTCCAGCAGCTGAGCTGCATCCCCAACCTGGCTCCTTGTACTGAACACTAGAGGTAGAGTCCTGGAGCCAGTGAAATCCTAGCCTCTCTTTTTAGGGATTCTTTTTCCTTTTCTTTTAAAATCAGCAGAGGAGCATCAGCATCCACTCTCTGACTTGACACTCTGTTCTTTAGTCCTCTGTAAAAACATAAAATGCCCAGACATAATGTTGGTTAACCTGTTTAATCTCAATCAATGCCATTCTTCAGGTCCCTACCCTACCTTCTGTCCTGTTCACCTGTGTCACCTACAGACTGTTCTAGAAAGAGGTCTAATCCTCCATAGTTTTGAAGGAGAAGCCAATAATGGGTTCCATCCCATCAGAAGTAAACATGCTGGAGGAGTGGTCCAGAGCAGGAACTTCCCCCCCAAAGCAATACCACATGCACATTTGAGGCTGCAAACAAGAAAGAATTTCCTGGCTGGAGGAACTGCTAAATAGCAGGGTGGGTAACCAAGGGAGGTCCTGGAATCTCCTCTCAAGATCTTTAAAATTACGATACAATCTCCCATGTCTACGACAATTTTTTGCAGTCCTGACTAGAGACAGATGGATGAGGTACCTCATGGAGATGCCTCCCCAGGCCTGTGATCTGCCTCTTGCTTTCTCCTACTCTCCTCTTGGGGTTAAGATCCTGTGGAGGCTCTTCCCCCTGGGAAGCTGTGCGGCTTCAGAGCAGGCTTGTTTACATCAGTGCCTCCTCCTCTCACCTCTCTCCTTATTCTCATATGGAAAGCTGGTCAAAGGGCAGGGTTGCCCAACTGCCCACACATAGTTTGGTAGTAGCATCAGACTCGTGCAAAACAGAGGGTTGATTCTAATGTAAGTGCATCTACCCCAAGTGCAAAACCTGGGTGAGAACAGAGACAGTTAGATTCAGTTAACAATCCACTCTAAATGAAAATATGATTCCACTAATTGATTTTTAAATAGATTTTAAAAAAGAATCCTTGGCCGCATTTCATCCTGAATACAGTTTCAAAAGCGTTCATTCCAGGGTTAGTTTTCCCCCCTTTCTTCTGGCTTAAACCCCAAATGGCCAAGATCCCAGTCTGAATAAACAGTGTGGGTGGTGACTGTTCTGTGGGGCCCAGCAGAGGATGCGATCACTTTCCTACTCTGCTCAGCGTTAAATCATGTGAAAGTAGCTGGGGACTGCACAGACTCCTCACCAAGGAGCCAAGGGGCAGTGTGACATATATTCTTTGCCCAAGGAAGGATGGAACAGAAAAGGATTTCTCCTAGCTGTGAGCATTTGATTATGCATAAAGTTCGTTGACCTCACAGGCTGCTGTCAGATGATCTTGCTAAGGCCTGTGAATGGCATCCCAGGAATGCAGTGATGTGGGCAGAAACCCAGTGAGTTCATGCCACCAAGTGCTTTAAATGGGACAAATCAGTGGCTGTCCAGAATGCCTCCAGTGGGAACAGAACCAGAGGACAATCAGTAATTTGATATCACCTAAGCATTGCTGGACCTTTAAAAGTGATCTCTGGAAATCAAAAACTCAGGACAACTCCCATAGGGACGTTAGGGGCTTGGGGGGGCATGGCAATGGGAGGGTAAATGGGGAAGCAAGCCTGCAGGGTTACTGCTGCAGCTAACTGCAAATACATGCATTTTCAGTGTTCTTTCCCCATTTAAGAGGTAATGCTTTCTGACTTCCCTGTTACTGACATTAGAGGAAAATGAGGAAGCAATCCCATTCACAAATACCCAAGGAGGCTTGAAGGAGACAGTGGAGTCGTGTTTATTTAGACAGTTTTGATATAACACAGCCCTCATATGTGTATGCGGTAGTGCTTGCCATGCAGAGAGCTGCCTTCACCTCTTTAACCCTCTATCTGGGGCGGCCTCTGCTCTATTGGCAAGCCAGCTATGGAGAGCATGGGAAAGCATTGGGACCAAGCCGGTCTCTGCTTCTAGGAAAAGGAGACCGGGAGAGCTCAGGACTGTCAGATGGCTAACTCCGGGAGGGCCAGGGGCGTGTCTCTGACTCTGAGGAGCTTGAACTACTTGGGCTTGGTGCATCTTAAAACACTTCTGTTAACCTTATTGTGTATTTGATAGTTTCTTTCAGTAGCTTCCTCACCAAATGCACTCACTTTATCTATCAACAAAATATTATGCTTTGCATGGGTAATACTTACTTCAGAGTCATAGATCAAGTCAAGACTGCATTGCATTAGCTCTGGTCCCTTTAGTACTGGAGTGAATAGCTGGAATGTAGCCAACAATTTTGATATCCCGCTGGTAGCAGAACTGAAGAAATCTCACTTATCTCAATTTTAAAGTAACCTGAAATTCTAGAAATCAACCACCTAAGTTTGAATGCATGGTGTCTGTCTATATTCATGTGAAGTTAATAAGTGTTTCAAAAGCACACAGTGGAAGCTGGAGATGTAGCTGAGTTGGTAGTATTGCCTGGCATACACAAAGTCTTAGGTTTCAATTATGTAAACTGAGTATTCTGTTATATACCTGTATTCTCAGCATTTTGGAGGCAGAAGGAACAGAAGTTCATGGTCATCCTCAACTACACAGTGAGTTGAGGTCAGCTTGGGATATATGTTACCTGTCTCAAGAAAGGAAGAGAGGAAGGGAGTGAGACAGGCAAGCTAAATGTTATGTAAAAACCAAGAGGCATAAATCCTCAAGCAGGTTTTAAGTGAAAAGGTAGATCCCAATCTCGACAATCTGAATATGGACAGGGCTCTTTTCATGTAGGGACTCTCCCCAGGAGTAGGTGGCTGAACTCTTAAAGGGTTTTGACAAGCCAATAAGAATTTACCAGAAGCTCACTTACACTTAGACATGATGGCATTCTACAGAAGACTGATACTATTGCATGGCTAGTATTCTTTAATTTTATATTGTCTTTAAATCTTCCACTGATGTCTGAGTGGTTCTCTTTCAAAATCCTTGGAGATCTATAGCATTTATTTTTAGTTTGTTGAGTGAACAGTCAGTAAAAAAAAAAAATGACAAAGAATTCCTGCTATCTGCAGCCTGAGCAAGGAAAGCCTTCCTTCAAATCTTCAAACATTTTTATGATTATCCCCATAGTGACAGGAAGCTTGCATTCAGATAAAGACATTTGCACACAAAGTAATATCTGAAATCATTTCCACCCTTTAAATACTACAATTTTTAAAATTCCATAAAATAAATGACTTTTATTCCTTATGAAGTTCCTGTTGGGAAATTACTGAGAGCCATAGTTATGGAAGCAATATCTGTGCATAACTCAACTCCTTATCTTCATCAGAGGTCTCATCATCCCTGATCTACCATAGCAAAGTAGCTATTTCTTGTTGACATGCTGCACTCTACCTTGTCAGATGATGGTTGACTTGTCTATATTAGAGTGTAATTCCTTGGGCATCAGGGACAGCTTGATTCCTCTTTACACCCCCTAGTGTCCTAACAGAGTTAGCAATCAATAAAATAATAAAAAATGAGTGAGTAAATTTCATGAGACTGTTGGATGCCTTTAGTAAAGGACGAGATAGTAAATATTTCAAGCCATATGGTCTCTATCATAATTATTCACCACTACAGTTACAGTGAGAAAGAAGACATAAACAAGTGAGCATAGCTATGTTCCAATAAAGCTTTATTTACAAAAATAATTGGTAAGTCTTACTCAGTGAAAACACTGCATACTACAAAACCAATATGCCAGGAAAGATGTGCCCACTGGTACAAGAGTGGTGGCAGTAACAATTGCTCTCCAATTGGTTAGGAGGCCTACTCTACAAGATGGAACTCACAGCTGTTATTATAATGATAAAATGCCTGTGGCTATGGAGGTCACAGGTCCTACCTAGTGGGTAAACTATGTTGTTGTTTTGCTAAGTGGACATGAGGATGTGTCAATCAAATTGCCCTCTAAATAAGAAGTTCTCAACCGTGCGTTGCAACCCCTTCGAGGGTCACATATCAGATATCTTGCATAGCAAATATTTACATTATGATTTATAACAGTAGCAAAATTAAAGTTATGAAGTAGCAACAAAATAATTTTGTGGCTGAGGGTCAGCACAGCATGAGGAGTTGTATTAAGGGTCACAGCAATAGGAGGGTTGAGAACTGCTGTCTAAATGCTTATCCTCATGTGTATGGCTTATTGTTTCTGTCAGCTTTGGTGAAGGAGGATTCTTTTTGCAGTGGGCAGCAGCAATATCAGAGGCTCATAAGTGCTCAAAGCACTGAGAATGAATGACTGTTGACTACTAAGCCATAACTAGGACAACTTTATCATTACCTTCAAGATTCAGCATATATCACAGAAGAGGGACTGGTAAGAGCTGAAGGAAGAGGATGTTGCTGCAGAATGTTGTCTTCTAGGCATGACATGGCCATTTCAACCTCCAACTCTGAGCAGCTGCGATTGCATTTTTGATGAGATGGTACCACGATTAAGATGTTACAAGACCATCTCAAGATTTAGGCCCATCAACAGCCTGTCATGAGGTAGGGAGGGATTCCTAAAACTCTACCTCTCCCTAAAGGCAGCAGGCAGTTAATACTTGTTGGCAGAGAAAATTTCTCTTATAGCCACTGGTAAGGTGGTCCTGCTCATGTTAACAGCTCTCACCTACGCTTTTGTAAGCAGCCCTGACTAAATGCATTAGATTACACACAAAAAAAGACATGAAAATAAAGGGGTACTAGCTTGAATGAGGAAAATGAATAGGAGGAGTAAAGGATCAAAGTAGGGTAATGGGAGTGAATATGATTAAAATATAATATGCATAATTATGAAAATGTCATAATGAAACCCACGATTTTGTATAATATATGGTTTTAAAAAAAACTTGAAGAAGCTGGTGAATAAGATTTGGCCTACATACCAGTTTTCTGGCTCTGATCCATGGTGTCTCTCTTTCTATAATCCCAGAATACTAAATTTTTATGATACCTATGTATAATTAGAGTTCAGAAAATATGAATGGCGAATAGTTATTTAGGATCTTTGTAACAATAAATTCAATAAAACAAAGCAAAACACACAGAAATTAGCTACCCTATCAAACATATTCCACGTTTGGTTAATTTGTGTACTGTATTCTTAAGGAGTAATTCTCATCTCAAAAAATAAAGGTAGTAGCCTGCCATCTAGACCATCATTCTTGAGATAACAAGATTGGTTGGACCTAAGAGCTACTGGGTCTGGGGCTAGTTCATGGTGAACTTGACCCTTTCCAAGAAAACTCTCCCATTCTACCCTCCACCATGTCATTTAGTTTCCAATTTGACTGTTAACCCCTTCCCAAGGTCTTTAATGAAGAAGAAATTGTTTTCTTTGACAACTCCATGGAAAACATCCAGCCACAAAGATTACAGCATCTCAAACACTCCACAAACACAGACCACTAACAGATGCCATGAGCATCTGGGAAAGGCCAGACCTGGTCCATCATACATCTTTGTTTAACTATCCAGTCATGTTCTGTGGGAAAAAACAATTTTAAAATATTTTAATTGTGTGGATACTAAAAAAGATGCAAAGTGCTAAGGTCAAATATTTGTTTGAGAAAGATTTAACTAATTTCCTCTGTGGTATAAGATGGATCAGTAAAGCACATACAAGTGAGCAGGTGACATTTCTTTCTATATGACTATCTTTAGGTAGTCTGAATAAAATCTATGTGCCTTCCCCAAATAGTGGTCAAGCAGGTCTAGATAGTTCTCCTAAGAAAGAATTATACAATTGAGCCATTCCATTGCAGCAAGTTCCTCTTCAACACCAGACCAGGTTAAAACCAACAATTAGAAAGGATCTGTGTCTTAAGAAATGGAACTGGGGTACATAGCTAAACTGAGAATTCACAACAAAGGAATCTCTAATGGCTGAAAGGTGCTTAAAGAAATGTTCCAGTCCTTAGTTATCAAGGAAATGCAATCAAAGCAACTCTGAGATTACATCTCACACCCATCAGAATGACTCAGATCAAAAATTCAGTAACAGCACATGCTGGCCAGGATGCGGAGAAGAGGGAACACTCCTCCATTGCTGGTGGGAGTGCAAACTTGTACAATCACTCTGGAAATCAATCTGGCAGTACCTCAGCAAATTGGGAACAATTCTACCTGAAGACACAGCTATACTACTCCTGGGCATATAGTCAGAAGATGCTCCTCTACACCACAGGATATTTGCTACACTATGTTCATAGCAGTTTTATTCATAATAGCCAGAAACTGGAAACAACCTAGATGTCCCTCAACCGAAGAATGGATAAAAGAAACTATGGCACATTTACACAATGGAATGCTATTTAGCTATTAAAAACAAGGAAATCATGTAATTTGCAGGGAAATGGATGAAACTAGGAAAGATCACCCCGAGTGAAGTAACCCAGACCCAGAAAGACACACATGGTATGTACTCACTTATAAGTGAATATTAGCCATATAGTATAGGACAACCATACTACAGCCCACAGACACAACAAAGCTAAGTATCAAAGTGGGTCCAAGGGAGGGTGCTTGAATTTTGCTCAGAAGGGAAACAGAATAGACCCCACAAGTGGATGAAGAGAGGGAACTGAGCAGGAGAGGGTGTGGGGAGGGGTACGAGAGAGGGGATCAGGGGTGGGGAGAGTGGGAGCGAGAAGACTGAGAGAGAGAGAAGGGAAACTGATGGGGGGCATCTTTGAAATAAGTGGGAGACTTCCCACAGGGTATGCTCTTGGGAGGATAAGAGGATGACTTTAGATGAGACTCCTAGCACTGAGGGACAGGGAGACAGAAGCAGCCACCTCCAAGCCAGACAGGAGTCCCAGTTGAGGGAGGGGGACTCCAACCCACCCACAAATCCTCCAACCCATAAGTTACTCAGCCTATAAGACGTACAGGGATAAAGATGAAACAGTCAGAGAGAGAAGGGCCAGTCAATGACTGGCACAACTTGAGACCCACCCCATGGGATAGAGCCAATCCCTGACACTATAAATGATGCTCTGCTATACTTGCAGACAAGAGCCTAGCATAAATGGCCCTATGGGAGCTCCACCCAGCACTGGATCAAACAGATGTTGACACCCACAGTCAAACATCATGCAGACTGGACCTAGGCCTCCCCGCACATATGCAGCTGATTGGGAACTTGGTCTTCACATGAAAAACCTAACAAGTGGATAGGGTACTTCTTTTTGACAAGGACTCTGCTGCCAGTTTTTGGATCCCTTAACACTAGCAGGGTTTCAATATCTGGTCTCAGTAGAAGTTGTTCTTAGGCCTAATCTGACTTGATGAACTGGAGTGGGTTGGTACTGGGGGGGGGGGCATTCTTCTGAGGAGAAGGGGAGGGGGGGAA
Source organism: Lophiomys imhausi (assembly GCA_907164525.1). Lineage (NCBI taxonomy): Eukaryota > Metazoa > Chordata > Mammalia > Rodentia > Muridae > Lophiomys > Lophiomys imhausi. The sequence goes on from CAJQZJ010033173.1 coordinate 1,252,922, forward strand.
GGGGGAAGAGGGTGGGAGGATGGTATTGAGAGGAGGGGAGCACAACTGGATTATAAAATGAATGAAAGAATGAATGAATAAAAAATAAATGAATAAATAAATAAATCTTAAAAAAAGAAAAGAAGAACATGGAAGTGGTTGGGTATGTTGGCAAATACTGGTAACCTCAGCACTTGCAAGAAGAGTAGAGGCAGAAGAATTATAAATTTGGAACTGAGAGGAGGAAGTGGAGAAGGGAAAGAAAAGAAGAGAAAAGGGGAAGGGGGCAAGGAGAGGGAGGAGGGGAAAGAAGTCACAATATAGCCACAACACCTAAGCTTACACCTACCATATTCAGCCTGTGAGGCCTAAAGGGGTAACTGGTTTTGATGTAAGCCAACATCTTTACAAGAATGGGAAATGTGTGTTTTTGAAAATCAGGCATGTGATCTTGGTCCCAATTGATTGAATCAAATGCTGAATGTCTATAATGACTCTCCAGTGTCAAGTTCAAGAGGACTGAGCCACAGAGTGTGAGTAGATATCAGACGAACATTTCCTCATTGGGCCATTCCACACTGCTTTCCCTAGCAGTCCAGAGTCTAACTACTCTTTGTTCCTTTGTGCTGTTGCTGAATTTTCTATCCATCTAGTAGTACTACAATTCCCAATTACCAGGGATCCCTAATTTAAACACCTCTCTTAAGTCAAGGGTATTCTCACCATTGTTCCACATCTTGTAACCAAAGTACTATTATTTATAGATGCTTGGTTTATATTGGGCAAAATTTCAAAATGCTCAAACATTTGTGACCACGCACATAGGATTTTTATTGCAATCTTGGTTGCAAAACAGCTCAGTGGAGCTGTGTACTAGGAAAAAAGAAGAGGAATTTCATGGAGTGGAGAGTGAAGGGGAGTTATAAGGATAGAGTGAAGTTACCCACATATCATTTACACAAACCTAGGCCAAGTTCCACATCAGTTATTGTAGTCTTCAGGTCACATGAGGAAGCCACGAAGAAGAACAGGAAGCATCCACAGCCCACTATTAAGATTGTGGGAAGGAAGGAGGATGCCAAAGGTGACAGGGAAACTCTACTCTTTATTCTCTTCTGCTTCTACTAAAAGAAATAGACAACCAGCCTATCTATGGAACACACTTGAGCTGTATCCTTTAAACGAGCCTCCCACAGTGTGTACCAGGATACAAATTGATGGCATAAAGAAGAAACATAATGAGTAAATCACGGGTCTATGTAACACACTTGTGCTAGTATTGAAGTAGATGGCCTTCATTTCCCCTGGGGCTTCATGTGAACAAGATCTAATTTTAGCTCCCAAGTTACAGCCCTTCCCACTGTGTGTGCATGTGTGCATGTGTTTGTGCATGCGCAGGCATGCATGCAGAGGTTGGAGGACAACCTCGGGTGTCAGTCCTCACCATGAGTCAGGGTCTCTTATTCATTACTTTCCAGGCCACATTAGCCTCAAACTTTTGGGATTCTCATCTCCTCTCCCCTCACCTTAGGAGTGCTACAGTTACAGATGCACACTCCCATGTGTACTATTACATGTTTCTGGGGATTGAAACTCATGTCCTCACAATTGTGTGGCAAGCATATTAGCTACTTAGTCATCTCCTCAGCCCCAACACCTGTCCAAATATGAAATATTTGAAGAGTCTATCTTGATATTTCCAGAAGTTTCATTTGGTAAAGTAAACACCCCCTGTGGTAAGTGTTTTTAGAACAAACACCTAACGCACTCCTAACAGGTGAAACACCTTTTCCATACATCATTCTATAGTTAAGTACTGTTACTTCAGAACCAGGACCATATGATTTCATTTCATCAGCCCCTGGCAGCATTCTTGGAAGAACACACAGAGAATCTCAAGGAAACACAAGAAGAGACAACTTGCAGATCCTGCATTGAGCCCCTCCACATTCCTGTTTTAAGCATTGAAAGATTGATCCTAGGCCACAGATGCAGCCTTTGGATTACAGATCTGGAGACAGATGTTTTTCCTTAAGTCTGTTGTCTCTCCTTCAGACTGTTTATAGCATGTTTCCATTTCAGCCTGCACCTTAAGTTCTCACTGCTAACTGCACGTCCTGGGGTTTTCTGCTTCCACACACAAAGGGGTGAGGTTTTTTAAATCTTTTTTTTTCTGAGTTCTATAAGAAATGTGCCCACTCTTGAAGTGACCCATTAACCCCTTCCTGGCATGTTTGCTTTCTCATTCACCTTTAGGAGATATTGTAGTAAATGCCCCATCAAAATCATGAAATCTTCAAGTTCTGTGCACCATAAAGTATTTGTTTTCTCTCAGGAGTCAACTACTGAGACTACAGAACTGGTATTATTAGCATCTTGAACCAACTGGGTAACAACTGATGGGCTCTCATAGCTAGTCAAAATGACTGACTCAAACTTGTGTGTGTGTGTGTATGTGTGTGTGTGTGTGTACATATATGCAGATGATTCATGTATGTGTATGTTTTCAGGTATACATGTGTGCAAGTGCAGGTATATGTGAGGTTGTGTATATATGTATGCATGTGGAGGACAGAGGACAGCTGAGCATTCCTCAGGAGCTTATCCACCTTATCTTTCTGATACAGGGTCTATCATTAGCCTGGAACTTACCAATTTGGCTAGGGAGACTGACCATTGGCCTCAAGGATATGCCTCTCTTGGCCTCCCCAACCCTGGGCTAACTCATGACCTTACATGGACTATTCTGAATGAGCTACCTCCTCAGCCTAAATCAATGTTTTTTTTCTTTGTATGTTTCTTTTTTGTTTTGAGCTTACACATCTCTGTATAAATTAGAGCAAAGAACGGCATTTGTATGTCAACCAAGTAGATTCCATGGCAGCCACATGCAGCAGTAAAGTTCAAAAATCCTTTCCCTACAGACTGAACCAAAACACAGTCCAGATTAAAAGGAGGCTAACATCTGCTGCTATTCCTCATTCATAGAACTGCCATTAGGCAAGGGAGTTCTTGTCGTAGATGAAAGAGCTGTATATCCTGATGGTTGTGGTGGCTTTGGGAAGCTAGTAATGGAATAACACACACACACACACACACACACACACACACACACACACACACACAAACACATGTCCACACTGAACCAATGGGAGTAAGGTCTAGAGATCAAGTTATCAGCTTTCTGGTGTTGGTATGGTAGTGCATGTGTTACATACATAATTCTGTAAATTCCAGTTAACCAAGATGCTACCACAGGGGAAAAGCAGAAAAGGAGACACATGGGAGTCTCTATACAATATTTACAGCTTCCCATGAGTTATAATTATTTAAAAACAAAAGATATTTTGAGTGTCTGAAAATGTCTGCAGAGATAGTGCTATATGTCTGGCAGTAGCTTGCTTGACCTGACCAGACTGCATCTGAAGCTCTATATTGCTTTCTACTAGTCACATGTATTTTAACATTTAAAAAAAATATTTATTATTATTTTAACTGTGTATGAGTGTGGATGTGTGTGTGTGTCTATGTGTGGTGAATGTGAGTATATGCACATGAGGGCAAGTATCCAAGGAGGCTAATGGTGTCTGATCTCCTGGAGCTGGAGCTACAGACAGTTGTGAGCCACCTGTCTATATTTGAATTTGAGTCCTCTGGAAGAGGAGCAGGCATTCTACTGAGCTATCTCTTCAGTCTGTCACATGACTTTTAAGTGTTTTCTAAGATATTTCTCTAAAAAATAAAGTCATACCACATCCAGAGTCAAAATCTAGGCTCTTTGAATATAAGAGTTATGGAGACAGTGTGGCAAGCCATAAATGGGTTTCAGAAAGGTCCATCTTGGGCTCACCAGCATCCCTGCCTCTCCACCTGCATTGTAACAACAGAATCTGATGCTGTGCGAATGATGTAGAGGTTGAAGGAATAATCAGGTTGGAGCCCCAAGTAGAAAACATATACAGGAGGTCATTCTGTAAGAGACAGGGAGGAAAAAGCAGTCTAATTTAGTCAAGGCTTTGTTCTTGCTCTTGTCTCCAAGTTTATCCCACGACTTCTCATGGGTGCTCCCTTATGTGAATCTCATGCCAATGTAAATTCAGAGTTTGGAAACCACAATCGAGGCTAGTCTTCCCCTTCATCATCCATTATGTGTACCAAGACTTTACTCTTCATTTTATGTATTGTCTGTTCCTCTGTATTCTCATGTGAGCTCCACAAGAATTTTGTCTCTTTGCCTCATAACTGGCCTTCAGCATTGATGACAGACTGGATTTTTTGTTAGCTGCATGAAGGACAAGGAACACTTCCAAAGCCATAATCCACTATTATACAATGGTAATTCTCAAGCATTCTGATGATTATGAACTCACACATAGCATTAATTAATCATCATCAAGCGTGAACGTGTTCCTCATGTTGTTTGACTAAGAGAATGAACAGGACAGTTTGAGTGGTGTCCTCAAGGTGAGTAGCTGAGTTCATCTCCTGTAAGGTTCCCAACAAAAAGAAGTGACTTGTGTTGAATGTTTTATCTGAACGAGAAAGACAGGAAATAGTAAAAGGCAGTGTTACTGAAGGGCAGCGTGGTCTTCATGTGGGTCCCCTAGCAATTGGAGGAGGAGCTGTCCCTGACCTGGACTCTGTTGCCTACATTTGAATCACTTTCCCCTAGCTGGGCTGCCTTGTCTGGCCTCAGTGAAAGAGGATGCATTTAGTCCTGATGTAACTTGATGTGCTGAGGCAGATTGTTGGGTAGGGGTGCTCCCCTTCTCCTCAGAGAATGGGGAAATGGGGGAAGAAGGTGGGAGGGGTGAGACTGAAAGGAGAGGAGGAAGGAGACTGCAATCGGGATGTAAAGTGACTAAGTAAATAAATTAATGTGAAAAAAAGGAAAGCTGAGAGAGGGGAGTAGGCAGCTACAAAATATACACAAGACATAGTTTTTTATCTTCAAAGATATAATCCAATCTTGATGCTTCTTTACCTTGTAAGTCAGCTTGAAATGGGCAAGAAGTGGGGATTTTGTCCGGTAGCAGAGAAAGAGAAAATAAATTCTGAGCCCAGAGCAGCAAAGGGGGGGGGGGGGTGGCTTCTAAGACACAGTCATGCTGTGCTCAACCTGTCTTGAAAAGTGTTATCACTTCTTCCACTTAGATTCAGAGGGTTGAGAGTAAAGGCTACCCTGTCACCAAGACACGGAACTGTCCAGGGCTTAGCTATCCACCCCAGAACACATCTGTCATGACACTGTTTAAAACAGGTGAGGCTTGGATAACCCATCATGTCCTAAGCTGCCCTAAAAGCTCACAGTTTTCTTTAATTTGATGAAATGTTTTAAACAAATTACTAGCCTTATACTCGCATCTGCTCTAGTGAAGAATAAAAACTTCTCCAGAAGACTCCTTAAAAAAATCACGAGAATAAGAAAACCAGAGGCCAATGACCCCGAGACTTTAAAAGCATGCGTGGGCCAAGCAGCCCAAAAGCTAGTCTTCTGATACCAAAGTCAGCATGTCCTGACTGACTCCCTTTCATTTCATGCTTCTCTTAAAAGAAAACAGGGTGGATTGTTTCAGTAAATAACAAAAGGTCAGAGAAACGCTACTCACAACATGAACAAAATAACTGCTCAACCTGCCAGAACATTTCCAAACGCCTAAGAGGCAGAGAAACCCAGTGGGGGAAAATCCACAAATCTGACCAGTGAAAGGAAGTGGTCTTTCTCAGTGAAATCTGCCACAGGCCTCTAGCCCCATGTCATTATCAAGAAATAAACATGAAGATCAGTTTCAACCAACGCTGAGATGCCACATCCTTCATAAAAAAAGGTCTCCTGTGTCTATATTTTAATTTTCCTGGCTAGTCCATTAGGCTTTTATTTTGACTGCAAGTGTAGAAGTGGTGGTCAGATGACTGTGGGCTCAAAGAAACTTACAAACAGTGCAACTGAGGCACCTGCAGCTGGATACCACACATTTCTTTTATCTACAGAGCTTCACTGAAGTGAATGGAGTCCTGAGTATGAGAGCTTTTTAGCAAGACAGGGAATAAACACATCCACAGCATATTATGGCATACTGTGGATACTCTCTTAACCAACACTGAATCAATAATCTGGCAGGATGCTGTCTTCCGAAGTGTATCCCATCCCCTAGTCACATAGGCAGTGTGACACTTGATGGGGATTTCCCACACTTGTTGGAAAGATGACTGTTTCTTATTCATCTTGGCCTTCTCCAGGTCATGTGAATGATTGAAGCTTAGCATATTCATTTGGCTTGTCGCAAATGACATCCATGTTCTACCAAATTTCTGGATTATAACAGCAGGGCAGAAGTTTGCACACTATTTCCCATGAAATCGTCTTACAAGTCTGTCAAGATGTTAGTTTGGGACAAAATAAGACTCATTCAATGATGTAACACATTTCGGAAATGTCTTATATGATCACTACAGTCATTTCACAATCACTGTAAACACAGCATCAAGTACTTGGAGATGCAGCCAAAAAAACTGTCAATCAGCATTTCCCAAGAGGTTTTCAGAAATCTTCTGCAATGAATGCCTGCAAGTGTCCTAGGGAGTTACTGAGGGCATACTTGGCATTGTGAATTGGAGCAGTTTCTCTTTTATGTCTAATTGTCTTATCAAACGTGACACTAAGTCCAGTTGATTCTTCCTCCAGATTGCTGTGATGGACACATTCAACCCTCTCATTGGTCTCCTGTACTTTAACTCATGGCTTCAAAACATGAAGGTCAGACCTCAAAGTGCTCTTAAAAATAATCACACACTAAAGGTCAACCCCAAGTTTTACAGAGGGTAGTTAACCAAAGCCTACAGTGGAGGGAGAGGCCTCTGATATCCAAACACATTTGCCTAACAGACTGTGTACAATGGTAATTTCATGAACCTGTTGTTTTCTCTTTCCCTACAGGGATCCTAGGGAAAGTGACTGGGAAACCAAGGTAAGTAGAGCATCCATAAAGAGCCCTTTATGACCATTCCTTCACCAGAGCACCAATGCTCAACCAATTAGAGTGTGGTACTAATATGAATGTCCCCACTCCTAACTCTTTTTAACAACTCTTCATATTGAACCACAAAATAAACAAATACCTGGGCCAGGATTTGAACCAAGAACCATTTGACTCTAGAACAAATACTCCCTCTCAACATGGAAGCTCTTGAAAAAAGCAGGCTTAATTATAAGTTAAATTAGTAACCAGAATATTTGAAGTCAGTGGCAGTGCATGAGTGGCGCTGCAAAGAAGATCAACATATTCTGTCACTCTTGAATGTGGGAAAGATAATGAATTACTACAATTAGTACTAGTAATGAAAACCAAATCATCAGTGCAGTAGTGAGAGCTACATTATGGTGTTGCTGAAGATCATAAATAATATATATATCTGCAAAGTTCTTCAAAATCATTTCATGTGAAAGGCTGTTGATGTCTCTGATTAAATGTAAATTCTTTTTTGTTATTTCTATAATGGGAAAAAGTCCAGTGAATATTGTGATGTTGATGGTGGTTATAGTGTATTTTACCCTATGTAAAAAATTTCATTCATATATACATATGAATGAAATATATATATATATGTATATATCCTACCAGAGAACAGATGTGTCATATGAGGATAGTTTATAAACTATGTATTATTTTTCATAACAATATTTTCATAATTCAGACCTAAAAGCTCAAACTTCTTTTAGATACTTTGAAGATGACTATGAGTGAAATTGCTCACTTTGAAGAATGGAAGGTTGTATATTGCTTGTCACAGTAATTAACATGAAGCAGACTTAAAGATACTATGAACTTTCAATATCTATTGGGGGAAATTCTTATGACTTCAGAATTTAAAAGTCAGTCTTGTATAACCTTAAGTAGTAAAGAGTGATTAGTGTCAAAAGGGTATTTTACATTTGATTGTCAAAACAGAATGTTTTCTCAGATTTGGGCAGTGCGCTCCACAGTTAGATTTCCATCCAGAAGGTAAAGCCACAAAAGTAACCAGGGACATGTTGTCTACACCAGGCTTTTTCTCAGATGCACAAGATGCTGGTGTTCCTACCGTCTCAAAGACATCACTGAGATGTTTACTCACACAGATTATTAGATATAATGGAGAAGTGAGTATATACACACATTTGTTAAATCTTAAATACTCATGTCACAGTTTCTTGGATGGAGAATTTGCCTTCGAGTTAGTTGAAAACACACCAACAACCTAAACTTCTTGACTTTTTACTTGCTTATCAACATTAACAATTCTTTTTATCTACTCACTTTTTGTATATATCTTCATGTCTCAAAGAGTCAGAAAACTCTTGTAAAAATGGTGTTGTAATTTAACCTGGAATGATGGTACATGCCTATAATGACAGCACTTGGGAGACAAAGGCAGGAAGATCTGGTGGACATCCTTGGCTACCTAGCAAGTTCAAGGCTGGCTTGAGCTACACTGGAGCCTGTCTTCCAAAAACTGGTGTTTTGTTTTTTTTAAATCTTAATGGTGTTTTACTTTTAGATACAAATAAGTGATAGCTCCATGTAGGTTCTACATGGGAGAAATTCCGTAGAGATATTAATGTCAGGTTGAGACTAGACTAGATAGGGTAGCAGCAGAAAGTAGAGAGGACCAGGAGCAGTCAGCAGCGTACAACCACCTGCAGCATCACACCTGACTTGTTGTAAGTAAATGGACCCACAGCAGGCACTAACTCTAAACAAGAACACGTTTCAATAGCAGTTAGAATTATCCCCAGGATGCATTCAATTTGGGTATGTTTCCTCATTAAGCAGTATCCACACCCCCAGCATTTATGACGAACTGGGCATTACTCCAAGGTCTGAACAACCACATGAGGAAGATACTGTTTCACTTGACATGGTGCAAATGGGAAAAGGGAGGCACTGAAGCCCTCAGGTGACAAAGAGCAGAGCTGGAGTTTGAGAGTAGGCAATAGTTCAGTCCATGCCAACAGCTGACACTTCACTGACTACCTGCCCTTCTGGGCTAGAAAGTTTATTCAAAGAACTGCATCATCTGACCACATCCTTCCACTCCATCCTTCCACAAGTATGCATTGCAACATTCAGAAAAGAATTCACATAATCTGTGCTCCTAACAATACATCACATCCTTAGGGATAGCCTAGGCACTACTGGGTCTTTACAAGAGGTTCCTGAATCCTTTCTCCAATCAGGTCAAAATCTCTCCATGAGAACTTAAGCCATTGGCATTAGAAATCTGAGTAGAGGGAAACTATTTGAGATGAACATTAGGATTTCTTAATTCCTTTTATAGTCTAGATGTGAATGATATAATTGCTAGAGTTAAAAACACTTGTCTGTTTCTAGGAAATTGAATTTTTTTATTTGGGATTCCCCAGCATATTAGAAAGATGATTCTCAGTAAACTGTGGCCAAGATGGAAATAATATACATACTTGTGGCTATGAGGAACTAACCAGGAAAAGAAAGAAAGAAAGAAAGAAACTCTTAGGATTTCAAGTTCCAAAACCTGTTGTTGCTTCCTTTTGTGCCAAGCACTTCTCCTGTCGGGACCGGTCCCCACCTGTATCTCATGTGTTGACATACAGACAAAGTCGCTGTTGATTTCCACCCATAGAGAGATTGTTGGAGTTTTCTCATCTCAGTTTTACCTTCAGGAGTCACAGCTTGCTTTGGAAAGCCTCAGTCTGATAGAAGGCTTCTTTGAAATACAGTAAACTCCTGACAATATAGAATGTTTGCTTGCGAGATAAAGAGATGCCTGCCTGGTGGCTTTTCTGGTTTACAACAATGGCCATGTATAACGTGACTGAACAAAGACCCAGGCATGCTTCAATGGAAATCCATTTTCCTTTGAAGGAAGCTCCTCTGAATTGGGGTCATATTGCCTGTGATAGCTTTTCACAGTCCCATGTTAGTGAAACTTCCAAATGTTTGTGTTCTAAATTAATACATGTATCCAAACTCTGGGTCATTGAGAAGGTACTGAACCTGGGGGGGTGGGGGGGGTCCTGTCCTTGCTTGTCACACTGAGTATTGGATTTCAACTAAAGTCAAGATCAGTTCTTCAAGGGAGTGTCACACACTGCCCTGGCAGTCCATGGAGAGTGTGCTCCCCACATTCCTGCAACACTGGTCTGAAAAGAACACAGAGACCAAGGTGTGAAATCTTCCAAAGGTCTAGGGGAATGTGGGCAGAGGTGAAATGTAAAGAAAGTTACAAACACGGGCTCTGCCTATACCTGGATCTGGGCTTCTGATGGAACTCAGCTGTTGGGTACACTGACATAAAGGTTGCAGGGCTACATGTGTAGTCCAAGCTAGGGCATGTGAAAGACAGCACAGAGAGGGAAGAGCCTGGCAGTTCATATCATAAACTCACCTTTATGAATAGAAGGGCTGAGGCCCCAAAGAACTGAATAGATCAGTATGGCTTAGCACTGGCCAATTTTCTCAGCTTCACGAATTATAACCAGACATTTACTGTAGTACGGTACCAGTCACCAATGAGATACAAAAACAAAGCAGGCTGTTCTGTGTAAGCCTTTATTTCTGAGCTTGGTAATGCCACAACTCAGGGTACCTTTCCTCCTTCTGCAGGAACTGGCCTGTGTCCCAAGGCTCAAATGCCATCACCACCAATACCTTACAGAACACAGTTTTGAATGCTTCTAATTAGAAAGCCACATCTGATTCATTCAAATTCAGGTCTTAAAAACAAACACACAAATGAAAACCGACATGGCTCAGTATGTGATCCTTAGAGCTGAGAACATAAATTTAGAGGAGCATTTGCCAGCCTGGATGGAAGCTATCGCTTTAAGATGTCTGGATTTCCTTTTCTCAATTTGGAAAGTTCTTTTGTTAAAATTTTTCTGTCTTGGGTTTCCCCTGTGTGAAGAACATGGGAAGACAACAGCTAACTATCTTTCAGGGATGCTGTGGCAATTACCCAAATAATGTGTTAAACCCCATGGGTTTTTCTATGAAAACTCAATATGTCATACAGTACCATCATTATAGTCCTTGTCAGCTGCAGATACCAGTAAACAATTTATGGTACTCTCTCTCTAAGTAGGAAGTTAATTTTCTAGTTATTTGGGACTGATTCACAAATGTCACAATTAAAAAAACATTAACATCTAAAAACTAAATTCAACTGAAAGTGGCAACGAAATATACTAACCCTTATTAATGGTATTGTCCCAATCTATACATTAAGAAAAGGAGTTGATCTATTGGTTGATTAATCAACAGACATACTCAGTAGACTCATTGTTTTTTGAGTTTGCTGAATCTATAAAACTGCTACCACTGTGCACAGGTTGAACATTTATGCCTTATCAGCCACCTCAACTCAAGTTACAAAATGACTCTGGTAGGAGATGCCCAAGTGCATAACTTTATGGGAAAAAAGAAAAAGGAAAGGTTGACTCACTGAAGGGTGACAGACTCTACTCAGCACTCACTTAGGTTCACATCTAACACCACCCTTCAGGAAATGCTCAGCTGTCCAGCAGTAGGGGTGTATCATCAAGGCTATACCAGTCTGTTTATAGTTTGGGGTGAGTCATAAAATAATGTGACCCAACCTACATGTGCCTGCCCTTGTCCTAGGCATCTTCAACGCTAGGCCCTAAGGAACCAACTTTCAATGTACAGAGTAAGTGAAGAATTAACAGTTACATTCTATATCTATTACAATCAAATACATGTCCAATATGAATATATTTGGGTAACAATAAAAAAAAAGTTTCCAAGGAAACACAGGTAATCTTCTGGACTCTTTATCTGTCTACATTAAATAGAAAAACTTGGTGAAAGGAGTAAGGTGATGTTTGTTTTTTAAGTTAAATTCATTCAATTTTAAAATTATACAAAGTATTCCAAGATAAGTCATTTTTATTTTTGTAGAGGTGTTAACTATTTCTTATTTACTAGTGAAAGTAAACAATAGCTGATTTATTAATTTCCTGATTGGACAACATAAGAAGTTAATATCTCTATGTCCAACTTAGAAAACATTTTTTTAAAAGGAAAGAGTTTGAAATATAGAGCTTTGCTTCCCACTATTTCAGTCACCTGATGCTAGAACCTCACAAAGAGACGAAAATCATGAGGCTATTGCATTTTGTGATCAAATAAATGTTTTATAATAGGGCAATCTCATGTTTCCAAATTCAGAGCTAGAAAACTATGCCACCATCTAACATTAAAAAATGTAGATTCTAAAGTACTGTGCAATCAGAAATTATATTGTCACTCTATAGATAGTACAAATTGTTTTAACTAAAATTCAGACAGCATGCGGAAGCAATGCATTCACACTCACAGTCATAGTGACAAAGAACACAAACCTTATTGATTTTCAAATTCCATATTTTACCCACAGCAATGGACAAATAGTGAGTTATTCTTCACTGAAAGCACAAAAGTCCAAATGAGGATGGAACCACAAAGGTGTGGAAAATAACAGGCGGTACCCACCGTGGCATTGCCTGACAGGGACTGGGAGGGGGTGAGGTAGGCAGAGAGATAAATGTTCTTGTGTTTTTAATGGATTATGCTGTGCATGGGGAACAGAGTAAGAAATTAGGTTATAAGAATTTGAATTGGAAAGAAGAAAAGCAATGGAAGACATGGGAAGGAGATGAGGCAGAATAAGGGAGAGAAACCCATTTACCTTAAATGGAAGACGACACAGTCAAATGTTTGCAGGATGATAAACAGTGGTGTTGTTGTTTGATTCTAAAGCCTAAAAAGACACATTCAAGTGTCTGATACCTGAGTATGTGACTTGATTTGGATGTAAAGTCCTCGAAGATGTTAAGTACAATGCTCTAATTTAGTATGGCTGAATCCTTATGAGAAGAGGAAAACATTTCAAGACTGACGTACAGGAGTGTGGGTCAGTTGGTTAAGTGCTTGCCATACAAATATGAGGCCCTGAGTTCTGAACTCCATCACTCCTGTGAAAAACTATACTCACTGGGCATAAGTATATTCACTTGTAATTCCAGTGCTCGAGAGGTGGAGACAAGAGGTCCCTGGGATAGGTCAGCTAGTCTAGCCAAACCATTGAAGTCCAGGTTAGTAAGAGACCCTGTCTCAAAATTAAGGTAAAGAACAACTGAGGAAACACCTGACCTTGACCTCTGGCCTCAGCATGCATGTACACACCCGTGCATGCACACACACAAACTTTTTTTATTTATTTAAAAAGACAGAGACTTGCAGAACAAGCAACTGGAATGTCAAGGTTGGTCACTTGCAGGAGCTAGAAGAGGCATGGCAGAATCCTTTCTGGAGCCCTCAGAAGCATTCATTACCTTGCTCACTCTTAGCTTTGGACTCCCAGCCTCCAGAACAGGAGACCAAACAAGCTGTTGTTCTGTTCTGTGCACCCAGTGTATGGTACTTAGCAGCCCTGGAGATGAGTGTGAAGGGTAGACTTGTGTCATTTACAGAGATGAAGGTACTTACCTGAAGAACTATGAACAGGGATAGCAAGGTAAAGGATATCTGAGGAAGTAGGATTAAGAGAGGAGCTGGGTGAGGCAAGGTAGTTACTTTTTATTAAAAAGTCTTCCAAGTTGTTGTTTTAATAACATATAGGTGATGCTTTGATCTTTAAAAAGGCATCCATAAAATGACCCTGTGATATTATCAGAAGGGAACTGGTCAGCTATCTCCTCAATATCTAATTTTACTGTGAGGGTTCATGGTCACTTCCTCCACCTGCTACCCTGGTCCCCACCTTTGCCTGAACCTGCATTATATATGTATCAGTTCTACAGACCCTGATCCTGTCTTCACAAACGAAGGAGGCAGGATGGATAGCGTGGAGTGGACCTCGTAGCAGGCTAATCTCTGAGTACATGAATGTCCACATGCCTGCTGGCTCCAACTTAAAATCAAATACAAATCATCTTGGGGCCTTTCATAGGATTGTATCATGGGTGATTTTCTATACTGACTTGGATGACTAAGAATTGACTGTAACGAACACAGAGACAGGCAGAGGACTCATCACTGAATGCCTTTAATAGATTAAAAATGGGAAACATGGTTCAGCCAAAAAATTCAGTCATTTAGCCACTGTTAATCAGAAAACCACACAAAAGTACTTTCCCACAGCCGTTTGGTCATCATGTTATCAAGCCCACAGAAAACTCCTAAGTGGTCTCCCACGGCCATGGTGAAGGGTCTTCATTGTGTAGTAGAAGAGGCTGTGACTTTCCTGGCTGCCAGCTGTTCCTTGCTCATTATGCCTCTAAGAAGAATGCTCACAATTGAACCCAGGCACTCAGAATGTTATGGCAAAATGTTGTCACCTCCCACAGCCTGTGGATGTCTATTCAGACCTAAGGGAAGGGCAGCATTAGCACAGGGCAGCCTGCTATTGTCCCTAGTGTGGCCTAAGGAGAGAATCAGCTGCCAGGAGACAAACACATGAAGAGAAGGCCCTGCTGAGGAGTGTTTGCACACACCCCAGGGGCAGCTGGGGTGTCCCTTGCTGATGCATTGCCAGGTGGGTGAAACCTGAATGAAATGCCTAATGGGGATCACACAGGAACACACAGACCAGAAGAAATGGTCAGCATTTTACTAGCTATAGAATCCTGAAGCTGCCTTCACCTAAGGGGAAGCTGCCTGCCTTTATTTGCATCTTACCTCAGGTTTCCCCAAATAATCCCTTCCAGTCATGCACCATCCCAGTGATTATCTTACTTGCTTATGAGTGGGCTAGACTCAGCCAAAGTCTTCTACTCCACATAGTAGGTACTAGGTCACCCTGGCAAAAGATGTCCAAGACAGGTGGCAGTTATTCCAATGACAAATAGAGTCCCAGTTCAAAAACCCCACTGTCTGTATGAAGCTCTACTGAACAGAAAGAATAAAATGAGTCAGTTTTTGTTATGTGACCTTATCAGAACTTTTCCACCTAGTTTCTCACACAGGAGAGATCATGGACCCAGTTAAAGCTATATTCAGTCACACACATCTGCTAGCTAATTGTCTGCTACCCACCTCCACAGCTGGCCTCCTCCACCTTTCTCTATTAAAAAAAAAAATTCTCCTCTGAGCATTTTGATGAAGACCAAACCTTTGAATTCAGATGTTCCAGGAACCTGACGTATTAGTTATGCTTTGGATGTGCCTGGTTGCTGCTCATCTGCTGGGTTTTTTTTTTTTTCCATCACATTAAACCACCATAAACAAAGTACTTTCAGTTAGAGTTGTCTACTGGATAAACGTACTAAGTCTTTCGCTATGGTCCCAAACATGAAAGAGCTCATTTGTTTTCAGAGAGAGAGAGAGAGAGCGCAATGGAGAGAAATATATCATTTGAAGTCCAAGGCTGAGTTCCCTAGCAACAAAACCCAAAGTATGCTAATACTCCTTGGATTCCCAAATTCTTGATTTATTATGTAAATTGTTTGAGGCATATAATTTAAGACTTTAAGGTATTATTTTTTTACTGAAGGAGATTTTAATAGCTACTAGTCTATAGATTTTTGATGAAGTAGGACACTGGGCCAAGGGATGCCTGTTCAGGGTCACCTTGATCATCAGGACTGGATGCCAGCTGAAGTCAGTAACAGACAGCTGGGGCAGGACAGTTCCTAGTAGAACAATACTCAATTTCTCAGGAGTTGGGTTTATAGAGAGTGAGAACTCTGATTGTGTACAAACTAGGAAAAGGTACAGTCAATTGATCCAAAATCTCTAAATCTCCTAGCAAACAGTGCGAGTTCATGAAGTGAAGAAATAAGAAATAAAATGCCTAAGCAAGAAACGAAGTTAAAAATAAGACCAAACATGACAGGGTCAGGGGAAAAAAAGGACAAAACCAGGCAGAAAAGACCCTCTGATCAGAATGGTAGTATATAACGAACTGACCATAACATGTAAAGCCACTTTGTACTGCAAATCACTTTACTTAGAAAAGGTAAGTAGGGAAATCAGCCTCCAGAGGAGGCCCAGTGGGTTGCTAACTTCCATGTGCCCCCGACTCAGGTGGCCATCATAGACAGCTCCAGGGAAAGCCTTTCTTCTCATCAGAGGAACTTGTCTGTTCAGAGAGTGATTTTCCAGTTTCAGTGTGCAAAGGCAAGTTAAAGATACTGGAAGCACAGAATGTTCTACAACTTAAAAAATAATCCAATCTATCCCAGTGCCCAAGGCTCACTGAAATGTCTGCTCACCCAACGGCTTCCCAAAAGTCTAGGACCAGTGACATCAAGAGCCCAATGCTCAGGTATAGGAGACAAAATAAGTGTCCCATCTGCCCAGAGTGACATCATTCTAAGTGCTCACATCTGGAGAAGCCAAAGGACAGACAAAACTCAACATAAACATTTGCCAAAGGAATAAGGAACAAGAAGTTGTTAGCTCGAGTGATGGCTTGCCTTCCTCCCACTGCCCAAAGACAGCGAGGCAGGCCAGCTTTGCCTCTTACAAGAACTCAGCCAATGTGTGCTTGACAACTGAAGAAGAAAAAGAAATAGCTTTGAATCTTAGAAAGAAACAAAAACAGCCTTAGAGGATACATTTTATTTATTATACTATTCAATATAATATCATATTATACTACCTATACTACTGAAGGAAAGGACTTATATAAGTTTTCTGAAAAATAAAAATAACCTAAATTGTCATACCGAATTGGATTTTTATAATAATAGATTTGTTGGACATGAGAGTACATCTACTTATTTTCCTTGTAAGAAAAGTTCAAGTAAATTTTTTTAAAAGGAGAAGGAATTTCAGCATAAAGGAAGGTATTTGCTAACAAATTAGTCGTCACTATGTAGCTGACCTACCTACCTTTCTGGGATGTGTAAATGTGGCTGCTGAGAAATTAAAGAACCCGAGTATGGAACTCATTCCAGAGTCAGGATTCCACCCTCTACTGGAGTCAGTGCTTACTCTCTGACCAAATTAGGTCTTCTGAGCTCTGATGCAGCCCCTCTGCCTCTTTGGAAGGAGGTGGGTGTGTGGCTATTTTGGTCTATTTGCCCATCTTGCCTCTTTGTGGATAGTGCAGATACTCAGCTCATGGTCAAGCCAGTAGATCAAGGTACCTTGGCTCTGACCATCTGGTCATTCCACTGTGATGGGACCACTCACTGCAACCTAAGGAATTCAACAATAAGTTCCCAGAGTTAAGGGAAACCCTCACTACCTATGCACAAGTATAGGGTCAAAGAAAATACATCTGAATTCAATAGAGAAGCAAGATCTGAGTTGTTGTCCCCAAATTAAAAAGAGTAAAATAAGAAACCATCTCAACAGGAAATATGAAAATGTTATTTAGGACTCCTGTTTTCAAATGTTTAATACAAAGGAAGGGTTGTTGTGCCAGGGAACAAAGTGATCCGATCGTCACAAAGCCAGAATTCTCCCACTGCACATTTTGTTTTCAAAACATTAAGGAATTCAGCAAGATTTCAAGTTGGGAGAAAACAGTTCCTTCTAGAAATAAAAGAGATAACTGAAATCTTCCAAAGAGGGCTGACATGTCTCTGAGAAAATCTACTGCTCCTGAGTGAATGTCAGGTAAGGGGCAGTCAATGGGGATTGAGCCCACCCATTCCCTCATCTGAGAAACACATGGGTAGCAGGAAACCGGTCTTAACAGGTGCTGGAGCTGCAGAACATTCTAGTAACACACCATGAGAATTTAAGAGCCTTGGACACTTTTAAACAGTCAGTCCCTTGGGCCCATGACTCCAACAGAGCCTTACTTCCAGTGGGCTTCTTGCTAACTCAGAGCCAAACAAGCAATATTCCTTTACAACAAACTCCCAAAACTGTTTCAGAGGCTGTACAGATCCATCAGGTCCTAAGAAGGCACCTTTTATTAAGGGGGATGCTGGGAAGTGATATTCCTTCTTTCTTTCCCTCTCCACCCGCTTCTCATTCAACATACTGAATCATAGTAGAGAACGCAGGACCAAAAGGCTCACCCAGAGAGAAAATTCAGACATGTCAATATGTTTCTCTTTCTAAAATGCTCATTATTTTTCTTTTTTCCCTAAAGAAAAAAGTTGCATCTCTCTTCCTCACCTGCTTCCCTTTATCGGACTATAAGTTTTTAGAAGGGCATGCAATTCAGCTGGAGACACCAGGTTCCTAGACAAACTTCATTCTGATCCTGTCTCCCTAGACTGTGAAGAATGTCCAGTCATTTAACTTCTCTTAACTCAATTCTATTGTTATAATATGCAACAAAGATACACTTATGATTCTTGCAAATGACGTGTCATAGTACAAATAAAATGCTTGACACTCAGTAGGTCCTTCTTTTGTGTTCACAGTCAGCTCTTTTTCATCTCCTTCTTTCTATTTTACTTGCCTCTCATAAAGACTTGTGTGCAAATTAACAAAATAGAAAATTATTTTAATCCGTCTAGGTATTTTTTGTTTGTTTGGCTGAGAACTTCATAGAAGCATGAAATGTGTTTTGATCAAATCCACCTCAAACCCTCTCTCCTCCAATTCCTTCCCTATCTCCCACTACTTTTTCCTTTCAACTTCATGGTCTCTGTTTTTTAATCCAAGGAGTCAGCTTAGTGCTGCCCCTATGTGCATTGCTGGAGTACAGGCAGCCTCTCTGTGCTCTGATTTGCGCTGGCTTGGTCTTGTGTAGATTTGAAGCATACAGTCACAGCTGCTGTGAGGTGACCTACGAAAGGGCCCTGTCATGCTCAACAAATAGTGTCTTACTTCTGGATCTTACAGTCTTTCTGTGTCCACTTCTGTAATGAGCCTGAGCCTTGGGTATGGGGCTGGGGGGTGGGGAGGCAGGTGGTTGTGTATGGTCGTTCCATAGTTACTTTCTTCTGTACGTTGACCAGCTGTAGGTTCATTAACTGCCATCTACTACAATTTATCTCCCCAGTGATATACCCTTTATTTTTGCCCCCAAATGCTCTGCCTGGCACTAGACTAGCCACAATTGACATGAAATCTACCTATATACAAGGCATTCATGCCCCCCAAGAATTGTTTTAATTAATAGCTATGCAGTGGCCAAAGTAAATATGATATGAGCTTTTGCGTTATACTGCTGTGTCTCTATGTCCTACTCCTGGAATTCTAGAGTCCTTTTGGAAAGAAGGAAAGAAAAAAAGGGGGAGGGAAGGAGAAGGAAGGAAGGAAAGAAAGAAAGAAAGAAAGAAAGAAAGAAAGAAAGAAAGAAAGAAAGAAAGAAAGAAAGAAAGAA